>WFKH01011581.1:21058923-21084548 GCA_016163765.1 Magallana hongkongensis | reverse complement strand
ATAATGTTCTCCCCAAAGAACTCCTCCAGGGACATGGGAGGGAACTGTAGAGACACAATAACCGAGTCCACAGTCACGATTCTGACCGGCTTTGGACCCTTAATCAGGATAGTAAGTACACCAGCCTCTCTGTCATAGAAATTTGACCCAGATACATCAGCACAGGTGGCAGCACTTGGCTTGAATTTGTCTGGCTCTCCTACTGGAGGGGGGTCGTACACAATGGTGCCGACATCTCCTACATGTCTGGCATTTGCAGGTAGAATGTACTGGTCGTCGTGATACACATCCAGGCGCCATGGCTGGGCATACCAGATAGAAAGCTGAATGCAGTCATTTTCATTGACATCCAGCATCATAAAGCGTGACTGCTGAGGGGAGGTCCCAGTGTAATGTAAAAGATAATCCTTGTCTGAAATTAGAAAAATTGCATTTATATACAATTTCAAGATTTTTAAATATTAAATACATTATTTACCAGTTATTACTTCTTGTATAATTTCAAATCAATGTTCAAAGAGATCAAATGAAATTCTTATTGAGCAATCAAGTTCTGTTTACTTAGTGCCACAATGGACTGGAATGTTGAGAGCCTCTTTCTGCAGGTATAACCACTACACCATCCGTGGTCCTGGGGACCATTAATGAGGTCAAGGTAACCATCTCCAAGAATTGCCACAGGTGAGATTCGACGAGTTTCTGTATCTTTGTCCATGCTCTCAATGGTCAGTGTATAGTGCTTGAAGCTGGGGCACTTGTAAGCTTGCCATTCTGTCATATAGGTACAAGTGTCATCTCGAATGATTCCTGCAATCAACCAATGAAAACCATAATTAAGTGCTGCTTAAATTTCCATACTTTTCAACAAAACCTCCTCTGAATCTGTAACAGCAAATATATTGCAATTTACTGGGGATTTCTGTTGATTCGCAGTTTGTCTATTGGTATGGATTCATATTCCATAATGAACCATGAACAGCAAAATCATGCTGTACATTACATTAATTCAAACCATAAATAATTCTACAGCATATAATTATATTTACAGTTACACTGTAGTTGTATTGCCAACAATGGCAACTGATTACCGTAAATGTAATACATTTATTAGCAATTTTGACGGAAAACAGCTTCCGCTAAATCAAGTACATCACAAAATGTTATGCATATATGATTATGAAAAAGTACATTAAAAAAAAAACAGATTCAGATCACGCTAACTTGCTGAAAAAATTCCTGTGCAGCTATTGTGCAACAACTCTAACCTTTGTGTGGAGCCAAAGTGTCCATAGGAATTCTCTCTCCATCCAAAGTGACCTGCATTTCCTTAGGCACCCTGTAGTCCCCTAACATGTAGGAGGGGTCTCCGTTCCACTGGTACTCGGACTGGGGGATCACAGAGCCAGCCTGACCCAGGAAGCTACCATCTGTGTCCACAAGGAGGGCTTTAATCTTGGCATCGCAAGCCATGTCCACACAATCAGAAGGGTTTATCAATCTGCAAGAAGGACCATCAGCTCATAGAATCACAAATATACAGATTTGTCATCATTCAATCTGATTAAAGATGTGGCAAGAAAGATCAAAAGACCTCTAGATCACAAGTGCTGAAGAAGCTCACTTTAGACCTCATTCTCACTACATGTATTGGAATAAACAGTTCAAATCAATTTAGTCTGACTATGTGTTTTTTCTGATGGTCTGAAAATCAGCACATAAAATCCTGAGATTTCTGTAGCCAACTACACATTCAAATTAATGTCATATCATTTAAAGTTTAGAAGAAAAAAAGTTGTATCTTTTGACAACTGAGTACCCCAAATTGGATCTTGGATAAAAGATTTTGGACTCTTCATCAACATCAACAAATGTCAGGGCGGAGACCTCCAGCCTATGGTTACCATCGTCGCTCTGGAAGTTTGGAGCTATGACCATGTCTTGCCCAGCTGAGCAGCGGTCACTGAACTTGGAGAAGGTAACACCTTCAAAACAAAACCTCATTTACTGTTGTCATCAACTAGATAATCTTGCCATTAAGTAGTCTAATGATCAACAAATTAACATCAGATCTACCTTAAAATTTTAGACATGATTTTTAGCCACAAACTCCTTATATTTAAGCTTTAAAAGCTCTTATTTTAAAGGAGGTTAATATAGTCTAAAAATGGCCATGACCATCCAGCCCTCTTAAGGAGTCAAATCATGGAGGCCATTTTCAATACAAGGGACATGAATTAATGCATTAAAAATACATGTTCCAACATAATCCACAAATATTTATCATCTCTCTCTCTTCATATTTTTTTTTTTTTAGAAAAAATACCTGATAAATAGCCTCTTCCACCAATGGCTTGGTAGGCCTTTATGCCAGCAAATGGTTTTTCTGGAGCTTTATTTCCTCCTGAAGAAAATGTTGGCATGGTAATTCCAAGTCTTCTGGGACTGTGAGATCGGCTTTGCTTGCTGAGTTTAATGTTGCAGTCATTGGTATTGGGGACATCAGTACTGCAATCAAAGGCATCAGAGGTACCCACAATAAGAGAATCAACCACTCCCGCAAATTTATTATCATACTGGTGCAAGAGAGCAGCTGGACCAATGATAAACTGGAAGATGTTGACGCCATTGTCTGCTGCCTTGATTCCTTCGATAACTGAGCTCACCAAGTTGTTGTAATATATTCCATAGTCCAGGTTCTTCCACACGTGAAAGTTGTTAATTTGTATGCAGTCCATACCCTCTGTCATAAAGAAATGTGCCATCACCAAAACACCCAAACCTTTGCTTTAAGTATTTTACATGACTGTATGATTTTCTAATGGCTGAAAATTTGTCACAGAAACAAGTCACTTACCGGGTATTACGGTCATCTGCTGAAAATTTGCTACCCCTAATAGTGTAGTATGGGCCACATTGTCTCTCCAAACTGTCGTAACACCACACTCCTCCCCTAGAATGTTGTAGCCCACCCTCTGGGCTCCTCCTACAGCATTATACTCCAACACCAGGTTAGTGGCTTTATTCAAGTTGAAGGCACCATTGTATCGCACATTCAGATTTTCAAATCTACCATTGAAGCATCCATCCCATCTAACATTGGTGACGAAGTTGTGAGATATCATTGTATTGGAACTAGTGGTCTCCAAAGCTGAAGTCATAAACATATAAAATGATTATTATTATACTAGGCAAATTAAAAAATATGTTCTAACTGATATTCAAAAAGCACATATTAAAACTGTAAAATGTACTTCGAAAATACAGAGTGATGTGAATGTAAATTACAGGAATTTTTTTTTACATTGAGCATCTTTTTATGGCACTATGCATACCAAACCAGACTGAGTCTGCCATGACGTTCCACTCAATAGGGAGGTTGTTTGTCCCATGAACAGTGATAGCAGGGGCAAAGCTCTTATGGAAAGAGCAGTGTTTGACATAAGATGGCTTGATTGGATTGACAGTTCCTGCATCAGTGAAGGCTAGCGAGGTACGAGCATCTCCGCGCTCCACCCACCCCTCCTGTCCAGTGAAGGTGAACTCCACATTGGAGAGACGGGCATATCCTGAAAATTTTGTAACAATTTGTTGTTAAGTGGGACAAGACAAATGTTCATTCTGCTGGGTTTGGACCCAGGTCCTTTGACAGCCAGAACTCAGTGATAACTACAGGTAGTAGTTAAAGGAATATCAAATTGAATACAATATTTATCACCCTATGTAATATCGATATATTTGGTTGTTGGTCTTTAATTATATTACATCTATAATTGTTGAATTCATAATGGTATTTTTTAAATTACCAATACCAAAAGCACATTTCCCTCCCATGATTATACTGATTTGTTTCAAATCTTGTTGAATTCATAATATAAAATTTGTGAGCACAATGCATACCAATGTAAAGTTGTCCATTTTCTACTATTCTGGATACCATTATCCGGGCTCCAAAGGCTTCGTTAACTATGTCTGGATAGACAGCTCCCTCAAAGCGAATGTTTCGAGTCAAGCGTCCAACCTCGGCAGCCATTGTTAGAGTTTTACCACCAGCTGTATGAGTGTGTGCTAGAATAACAAACATTTGGTTGATAATTACATGTGAGTACATGTAACAAGTATAAGTACTCGGCAATACTTACTATGCACAATAATATTTGATATGAATATAAAGCTTTAAAGAGTAATTAAGTGAACCACAGCTCATTTAGGGATTTTTTTTTAAAGAAGTACCAGTATATGTATACTAGCTTTTATAATCAAAAATATAAGAATTTTACTAAATATAAAAAAAGAATGGACATAAAAATAGTTAAAATAAAATGGCACTAGTGCGTCTGGACTAATGTATATAGAAAAGTTAGTGTCCACCCTGTTGTGATAATAAAAGCTAGAGCATTGATGCCCCATTATACCTATATGCTTAAACTGCAGGGGAATGTCCAGGGTAATTGTCATGGAATCTGCTGAGAGAGCGGTGATTTTAAACCTTTCCACTTCTTCAGGCTTGTATCCTGTGGGTGCAATGATGATCTCATCTCCCACCACCCACTCTACAGCAGACTCGAGTGTGATCTGTGTGTCCCCAAGATTGGCTGTCTGAGCGAGTCGAGTCCATGAGTCTCCTTTCTGTATACCATGCATGTCCACACCTCCAAAGGCAGCTGATCAAAACCAAATAATAACAATCATTAGTACACGCTATTTTGATGTTTAATGATATTGTATTTATACTCAAATATTAAGTTTCATTGTCATGCCATGAATTCTTAATTCTTAATTTGAGTGCTTTTCTGTTAAGAGTCAGTTTGCATGACTGTCAGAGAATAGCAAGGTTTTCTAAGATAAAATCTGTAGTCAGTCAAAGTACAGCGTCTCACTCCAATGTCCAGACATTTTGAAGGGGCCCTAAACAGATCTATGTAATCTTGTATGTATATAAAAGAATCAAAATTCAATTATAATTGTTGCATCAAATTGCATATATATGCATCAACCACATATCTTATTCATTTTACACAACAGAAGGAAGTATAATTCTTACCCAGAACCTTGGCACCAATAGTTGGGCCACTGTCTTGTTCAAAATAGTCTGTTTGACGATCTCCTTCCAAAATGACCAGGGCATTAGCAAGGAATGGTTTGTCTGGCCATCCAATGATAAGCCTTCCTCCACGAATGATGATGTATTTACAGCGTAGCTCAAAGTTTCTGCTTCCACCATCATCGTCCAATTCAAGAACACCATAGAGAACCAGTTTTTCCATTTGGGGTAGTGTGGTATCACCCACAACCCATTTATCTGCAATATTCAATATCAATACAGAGAGCTGCAGAGACCTCTGTATAACTACATAGTATCATCACGGTACTTTGCATCGTTCAATTCATTTTACCTTTCAATGAAACAGGTGAAGCAAAAAAAAATTTTTTTACTGATATTTTTACAGCAGGTATAGTTCTAAGGTAAAGTAGAAATTCGTGTTTACAAAATTTTTCTTACTACTTTAAAGCAAAATTTGGGATTTTACATATTAAACAGGCATATATGGCTGTTAAATTTGACAGCTTAAAATTTGATGCTTTATTTTGTATTGAATCCTAGCTATTTATAACTTATTCATGGAAAATTTAAATGGTATTACAAACATGTAGTACAACAGTTGATATGATAGATGCATCAATTATTTTGTATTTATACCTATAAATAGTTAGATTTCATGGATATATAAACTTAATCTTTGAACCATACAGTAATATTATAAACAAGGTGATATTTTCCCTATTTACAGTAATTTCCTTTTACCTTTCGGTATTTTGACACTGTCTCCATCCACTGGCAGATCGTACAGCCCCTCCCCTATATACCCTCCCCACCCCTCCTCTGCATCACTCCACGTCTCTTTCACTGACCAGAAAACAGCATCGTCTGGTCGTTCCTCCACAGGGGGCACCGTGTTGGGGTCAGGAGGAGGCGTACAGTTCTCGAAGAAACACTTGTATACGTTAAATTTCATAACAATGTCTCTGTTGGTAGTTGCCCCAACTGAGGATGGGTTATAGCCTCGGACTAAGGATAAAAAAAATATACATTGTCTTTTTCTCAACACATTGCAGTAAGCTAACATTATTCATAAAGCTATTGATATATACATGCCTGCAGAGTCTAGTTTGATGTAGTAAATAAAAACACTATTAGATTTCAACATTTAAAAAAACATAGGTAATCACAGATTACAAAGCTCACCGAGACGAGGCATCAACTTTATGAGGCATCACCTTTATAAAACCACCTTTATCATATTATATGAAAATCATAGTTAATGATCTTGGATATTCATGGATACTGTTTTGACACAATATCGTATATCATATGTAAAAAAATTGTATGATAATCATATGTTCATTTCATACATTATTATAAGATACAATGTTTATCAATACAATAATATAAAATATGATATTGCATCCAATAATACTTACAATATATATCATTTAATACAATATAATACTGTAATAAATATTGATGCAATATGATTTTGTAACATATAATATGACATGGTATCGTGTTATACATTATTGTATTTAAACACATAATACAATATCATAATACCTAATATAAATACAATATAGCATTATTTGATACTATATCATATCACATAATACATCACAATATTGTAACATATGATATTATATTGTATAATATAGTATAATTTTGTATTGTATGATATTGTATCATATTTGATACACAATATTGTATCATATGATACAATATAATTTGATAAAACATTGTATCATATCATATGATACAATATCATCTGATACAGTACGATATTATATAATACAATATTATACAATATCATTTTATACAGTATCATATCATATGATACAATATCATATTATACAATATCATATTATATAATATCTTATAATATCATATTATAAATTTTCATGTATTATATAACAATATATTATATAAACCAATATCATATTATACAATATTGTATAATACGATATGATATAATTATAATATACAATATCGTATCATATGATACAATATCATATATTGCAATATAATATGAAACAATATCATTTGATAAAATAATATATTATACAATATCATATTCTACAATATTGTATAATAATATACAATACTATACATAACAATATCATAATACAATATCATATAATAATGTACAAAAAAATTGATACAATATCATATCCTATCATATAACTTTTTACAATATAATGTATTATATTACATTGTATCATATAAAACAATAGTGTATCATATCATAGAATACTATATCATAGGAATCATGTTATATCATTTAACAACAAACACATCTATCAAGCAGGTTTGAGTGAGGTAGGAGAATTTTTAGCATCCTTGATAATGAAGATCAGGCTCTGCATCTGAAGCTTCCTCTGCAATTCATTTATATTATAGTTAAATCAATTATGCAAGCTATTATCTATAAAACATGTAACCTGTTCCAAAAAACTAAACCTCATCCAGCATCCGAAACCTATGGCTCAGATTCAGCATTCAAGCCTGTCAGATGCATCAGTATCATGAGATGCATCATCCCTGCAAGTTTGGTGATGTAAGGACCAGTAATAACTAAGATATAATCATCAGAGGGCACCTGCTCTAAAAACTTTAACCAGCTCTTAAAACCTTAACCTCATCCAGCATCCGAAACCTATGGCTCAGATTCAGCATTCATGCCTGTCAGGTGCATCAGTATCGTAAGTCGCACCATCCTTGCAAGTTTGGTGAAGTTAGGACCAGAAATAACTAAGATATGATCATCAGAGAGCACCTGCTCTAAAAACTTTAACCAGCTCTTAAAACCTTAACCTCATCCAGCATCCGAAACCTATGGCTCAGATTCAGCATTCATGCCTGTCAGGTGCATCAGTATCATAAGACGCACCATCCTTGCAAGTTTGGTGAAGTTGGGACCAGTAGTAACTTAGAAATGGCTATCAAAGGGCACCTGCAACAAAAACTTTAACCTGCTCGAAAAACCTAACTTCATCTAGCATCCGAAACCTATGGCTCAGATTCAGCATTCAAGCCTGTCAGGTGCATCAGTATCATAAGACACACCATCTATGCAAGTTTGGTGAAGTTTGGACCAGTAGTAACTTAGAAATGGCTATCAAAGGGCACCTGCAACAAAAACTTTAACCTGCTCCAAACACCTTAACCTCCTCCAGCATCTGAAATTCATGGCCCAGATTCAGCATCCAAGTCTCTCAAGTCCATTAGTAGGTCCAGATGCATCATTCATGCAAGTTTGGTGAAGATAGGACAAGTAATAAGTTAGATACAGGACCTGCAACAAAAACTTTAACCAGGTCCGGACGCCGACGCCGACGCCGACGCCGAGGGTATAGCATAAGCTCTCCCCGACTTCGTCTCGGTGAGCTAAAAAGTTTAAAGATTCACTGATTTTCATATGGAATATAAACATAAAGATGCTTTATACCACATTAAATTCTCTAATTGTGAAGGACATTCACCTAAATATTTCAGTTCCAACCCTGGCTGAGAGTATTCCCAGTGTCCATGGTTACTTGTGGCCACATCAATGGCCGTTTCTGGCTTTGGAATGTGACCTGAAGACCAGTCAATGAAGAAGCGACTTGGTTCCTGTTGAATATTCTGCTTCAGTATGACATACTCATCTTTGGTCTGTAAATAAATACAAAAGCATCATACTGGTTTTCCATCAAAAGGAAATCTAATATGCCTATTAAAAATGTTAAACGGGATAGGAGAAATGATGACAAACCAGAAGGGGAATCGAACCTGGGCCCTCTGAATTCTCTAGTCAGGTGCTCTACCAACTAAGCTATCTGGCACCAGTGATCGAACCGTCACAAATATACTCAAAAAAAGTTGGGGGAAAGGGTCTTTGTGTGAAGTTTATTCCTTATAAAAGAACTGACATTTTCCCTCTAAATTACTAAATTACTGTTTGATATAACAATTACCTTAAATTATCACATATATTTACCTCAAAGTTATCAATTCTTCCATTGTATGTGAAATTGGTATGGCCTGGATTGTCAGTGAAATCCATAGTGTATTCCATTCCATCCAAAAACACTATCAACCAGCCCTTCTTGTGGGTTATAGCTTTGCTCCTGTAGGGTTGAGTTGAACTTCCATGAGCATTAGTAAATACAGCATTTTTTCCTTCCAGAGATTTAGGAACATCATTGAAAGTAAATCTATGATATTTCAGTTCACTTGGACATGCGACAGCTGGTGCAGATCCCTTGCTGAATGAATCAATAGCTGTGCAGGTAGATGGTAGAGTGCCTGTACTAGGAAGTACCATTTTCCCAGCTGCTGCAGCTGAAGGACCATCCATTGTCAGGGACCCATCTAAATCTTTGATCAATGCTTCCCATGCCCAGAAGAACTTCCCTCTGTTGGGCGAGTTGACAAAAGTCAGTCCTTCGGTAGTGTAACTATACCCACCACAGTTCACACTGCAGGTGCCTGTAATTCTGGTCACTCCAAACGCAGCACACCCACTCTCATCAAAGTTGACAAATTTGACATTTTTTACATGGAAGCCATATCCGTACGGGAGCTTAATTCCATCCCTTGTGCATCCTTGCTCTACAACAGTCAGTTCAGCAGCATGTCCAACAATCAAGGCATTCTCTATGACCTGAGAGCCTTCCAAAACCATCTTGCCTTCATACCCAGATAGTTTATTGTTCACAAGAACAAAGTTCCTAAGCCTGACTGAGCCCCCATCCACTATCTCAGCACCCTTTTCACAGTTCCAAGCTGTGAGATCAGAGAAGAGAGCCTCTTCAGGAGTGCCAGAACCACATGTTCCACCTGCTCGGGGCGTGTACTTCTGGAAAACCCAAAGACCAAACCATCCATTGGAATGCACAGTGTTATTGAGGAATATTCCAATAGGAACTTTCTGTGGACAGATGGAGGTGGTAAAGGATGGCCCTGAAGGATGTTCATGCATTCTATACCAAAAGCCAAAATGAGTGCCCCCTGCAACTGCATTATGCTGCACAATATTGTTTGGATTTGTCACCCAAAAGGCAGCTGGGCTGTTATCATCATTCTGCAGACTGGAGCTTGCTATCACAAACAGCATTAAGTTATACTGGAAAGTGTTTCCAGTTTCTATTCCATCCTCCAGAAACATGGCTCCACCCATGATGTTATAGGCTACATTGTACTCCACTACAACATTGTGAGTTCCATGGATATTCACAGCACGGTTGAAAGACTGATGGAAACTACAGCCTCTGACATAGGACCCAGTCATGTCACCATTCAGATGGAAGTGAACAGGATAGCGTCCTAGTCGGAAGGCCTGCCCAACATAATGAAACTCAACATACTCAATGTGGGCATGGACACTGCCAGAGTCTGGTTTTGGAGCGTGAAGAATGATATGAGCTCCAAACTGATCAACTCCAATCTCTTCTCCAAACAGACCATTGAAACAGCTACGCACTGCAAATTCCCCTACAAAAGACCACATTGCTTTTGTTCATTTATGCATGTTGTTCATTCTTTATTGCATTTACCTAAAAGTTTCATAACATGGCACAGTACAGCACACAATTTACAATGAATACAATTTCATCAGATTTTAAAGAGCATAGTAAGAATAAATTAAGATTGCAGACCTGTATCAAACCCATCAGGACATTGCTCAATAGGATCATTCCACTGCTCATCAAGAGTCCCACGGAAGGTGATTGTTCGAGAGAGCAATCCGACTTCAGCCCGGAATTCTATATTCTGGCCCCCATAATTCCCAGTCACCCCAAGATGACTGTAGGTCAACGGTTGCTCCAGTGTCAATGTCCTTTTATCAGCTGAGACAGAAGCAATAGTGTGCTGCTCGGTCTCCTGCTGACGATGTCTGTGATTGGTTGTTGCTATGACAACAACATCTCCAGCAGCCCAATCTACTGGGTGAGTGAGAACAATTTCAGTGGCACCAATATCAGCTGTATTTTCTAAACGTGTCCAAGAAGTCACAATTCTCTTCCCTGTTGAAAGAAAAATAAGTTTTATTATAGGTCTTTAATATAAATCAAAAATCTACCTTCTTTCTATACATGAAAAATCCAAAGTTCTAAAAAAGTAACATTTAGAAAAAGTGTGATCTTAGAAACTCAAGTGCTTTTAAAGGCAATGAAAAATGATCAAAAATTTGACAAAGTGAATATCTAAGGTCAAAATTTACTTTAACACACATATAGCTTTATTCAATATTATGTGTTAAACATGCATAGAACAAACTGTAAACATACCATGCAATTCTAAGGAGCCGTTTCGAACACCAATCATTTTGGTTCCATACACTGGGAGCTCTTTGGAACGCACATGTCCATGTAAAGTAATGAAGGCTCTCGAGGAGAATGGCTCAGACTCTGTTCCAACCTGTACACAAAATTGCAATAGTGAAAAATGAATGAATACTTGCTTTTTGTATATCTTTGTGGTCAGAACTTTAATATCTCCTTGCTTACTTGCAATTTTCCACCCTTAGTGATCAGAATTTTGTGAGCCTGAAGCTCAAGGTCCTTTTCATCAAAAATCAGGGTTCCTCCTGAAATGTTTATATATGATTCATTTTACAGTCATTTAATGTACAGATGAATGGCTGAAGGAATTTCTTCCACAAATTGTATGCTTGAGAATAGATGAACAAATAACTATTTATGTTGATCATAAGAAGCTTTGTCAAATATGCAGGTTCATAGCTGATTTGCCATTAGAGCACTCATCTTCCATGTGATCCTTATGATGAGCTGGTATCGGTGAGTTCTTACCATCAATAAGTAACGTGTTAAGGATGGGAGTATCCACGTCCAATAGCACTGTGTGACCCTCCCGGATGACTACGAGGTCCCCTTCCACTGGAATAGAACCACCGCCCCAAGTCCATGGGGATGACCACACATCTATGTAGGTGAACTCTAAACTACCCTGTAACATAATACTGGTTTAAACTATTCATCTCAAATATTTCTCATAACTTTCATTAACTTTTTTTTAGAGATTATCAAATTAGCTTTGTTTCCAAAATTAATCTACCAGATTTTGCAGATTGTTTTCAATCATTATTTAAAGACAATTGAGTTATCTGGATTAATATACAAGTTTGACATTTAGTATTAGAAGTTTTTATTATATTAAAGGAGCATGAGAGAGAGAGAGAGAGAGAGAGAGAGAGAGAGAGAGAGAGGGGTGCTAATTTAATATTTAGACTGCTACGAGGTATATCAATACAACTTTTTCTTGCACTTACCGAATCAGCCATTCCCTTGTTTGGTACAAGCACCATAACTTTGTAGGTCCCAGTTTCTTCGTGTGTGTCTGTAGTGCATGTTATGGCATTATCTGTCCAAGAATGGACAGAACAAGTGCTGCCGTCTATCAGCACAGAACCTTCATCACTGGATCAAACAAAAATAATATATGAAAATTATTGTTACTGCATTGACAACCTCCTATTCTGCCTTTAACAGTCTATGTTAAACACAAGGGCAACCATTAACAATTTCATGCATAACTTCCCAATTCCACAGTAAACAAAAGACAGTTAATATGATATTATAGACGTAAAGTATATTTGTCAAATTTTGCAATATCACATTATTAGTCACTAAGAATGTGAAATAGCAAAAACTGCTTGCTTATCAAAGATGACATATTTAATTATTTTTTTTTTAATATTATTAATCTTTTGGAATTACTGACGTTCCAAATCCTGTTCCAGAGATGGTCAAGGATGAGCCCCCTCCTGTCCCTCCTCGGGTGGGAATAAGGTCAGTCATGGAAGGAGTCTTTGACTGATCGTAGTTGTATGTCCCAGCAGTAACAAGAACGCTACTGGAGCTCACCTTAACATCACATGCTTTGGCAGTTCCTAAATAAAACCCAAATGTAGATCTGAATCAGTTGTTTGAAGAATATATGTTTTAAGCATAGAAAAATTGTAGACATTCTGAGTGGTTTAAAATTACAACCAAGGATATCCAAGATTATACCATCAGAGAAGCAGACCACCAGAGAATCAGGTCTTTACTTGATACATGAAATATCTGAGAGCAATATCTTTACATACAGACATTTACATGGTCAGCAGAGTTTTAAGTAAAATTTAATACCATCAGCGGACCATGAGACCTCCACATGGTAGTAAACAAGAATTACATCATCAAATGATATAATGTAAATGCAGTGATAATATCATCAAGGGACAAGACTACCATTTAAACACAAGATCTTTTATATCATCATAGGTAATAGCAAAAATAAATGTAGCACAGTATTATAACTTGAACAGACCTGTAAAGCACAACATTTTAGAGTGGATCCTACCTTCTTGTGGACAATTTTCATATATTTCAATTAAGTGCTTATATAGGAATCTTACCATCAGATGAAGGAGGGACCTTACAGACAAATGAGGAAGCAGTCAGGGAGTTGTCGTCAACTGGACAAATTTCATCACAAATCCTTACTTCAACGTTTTCATCAAATCCCTCACCATCTATACTCATACCCTGGCCTCCGAATATACTTCCTGTCAACAGCAACAAAAATGAAAACAATTACCTTTCATAAAATGGTATTCATCTTTTTAAAATTTTTAAAAGTACCTGTACATTGCATTGTACATGTTATGATCAACACAAATTTTGTTAGCACTAGCCCAAAATAATGTATTTAAGATCACTTGACAATATTTTAAGATTTCTATACAATATTTTACCTGACGTTGGGTTAAATGATGTGACACTCAGGACATATTCGTACTGGACATTATGGTTAGATATACCATGCTGAGTTTCCACCACCACATTCTGTGATCCCACTGCATGTGGAGTAGTGGTGCACACAATTTGGATGGCTGTTTCTGAGACCACTGTACACTCTGCCTCTCCAATGGTTACTTTTGAAGGAGAGACAAAGTTCTGACCCGCTATTGTGACTGTTAATCCATGCCCTCCATTACTGGGAGTAATGCTTGTTACTTCAGGCGATATCTCTTGCTTGTATTCATAGTTTTGTTGTGGGTAAGTGACTGATCCAACTTGCACACTCACTGGATAGCTTCCTGCCACCTGAGCTCCAGTTATGCATTTCATTTCTGACAAACTAGCACTCTTCACTTCACAGGCCACACCTCCAATGCTAACGGTGGCATCAGATGTGAACCCGTTTCCCATAAAGGTGATGGTGGTTCCACCATAAACACTGCCCAAGACTGGGGTCACACTGCTAATAATTGCTGGTGATGTCACAGTGAGGGATGATAATGCACTGCCAAACCCTGCAACATCAACGCTGATGTCATTCAGGCCCAGAGGAAGGTTTGTGATGGTGCAGGTGATGGTATCCACACTCTGTGACTGCACAGTACACTCCTGATCTCCAACCAGGACTGTTGCTCCCTCTACCATCGACTTCAAATTTGAACCAGTCAGGGTCAAGGTCGTTTCTGTGGTTCCGGTGATTGCATCAGGTGTCACAATGGTTACCACTGGAGTTGCCGTGGAAGAATATAAGAAAGTACATGAACCACTGGCATGTTTACAAACAGCCATGATTTCTGAGCCTGTGGTAGTTATGACTGTCACCTCAACATCCTTCGTTCCCACAGTTTGAGCTGAAGATTTACATGTTATTTCTGTAGATAATGAACTTTCCACATGACAGATGTACCCTCCTATGGACACGGTTACTTTGTCCTCCTCCTCAGGAAAGCCTGTTCCAGAAATAGTAACAAGTGTTCCCCCTGCTGTGGAACCAGACTGTGGGGAAACTGTTCTAATGGCCGGGAACAGAGCAAAAGAACGATCCACCCTCTTCTCTATGTTTATTAAAGCATACCCTCTATTTTTGATAAGGACAGAAATTTCCTGCAGAACACCTACTGTGGGGTTATTTCCAGAGTCGATTGTGCAGAAAAATCCAGAATCACCTATTCCTTGAACAGTGCACATGTCCTCACCAAACTTGACCTCAAGTTCACAAGTATTGACATTAACCCCTTGACCTTTGATCTCTATAGTGTCAAAGGTTGTGCCCTCTCTTAAGGATATTTCAGTAACGGTGGGTGTGGCACAATTCCAGAAACCAAAGGTATGCTTGTTGGGGTCCCCGGCTGGAGGAGTTGGTGTTGTACAGAAACCTAGGTCACCGATGGTTCCGGGACAAGTCCCAGCAGGGGAAGGATCTGGGGTGCCTGAAAATAATTTAATTACCGTAATCCTCTAATAAAACTCAATGCATCAGCCAATTTTTGTTTGCACCTTAATGGTTTCATGCAGCAGTGCTCAGAAACAGTTAATTTGGATTGTACAATTTGAATTGACACATCATTATTATACCTGGTTTAACATGAGTAAACTCGATATCATTCAGCATCACATGTACTTCTGCAGAATATGATTCAACACCCAGCACTTCAACAACCCCCGAGAAATGTGTTGTTGTGTAAAAGTCCACAAAATCACTCCAATAATGATAGGTCCCGGGTACCAGAAACTGGAATTGGTATCCTCCTAAATTAAGTAATTAAAATTTGTTAGATCATCTTCATAATAATCTCCATACAATCAATTCATAAATAATTCTATATTTGCAATTATTTTCATTTTCATTATATCCTATAAAAGAAGCTTGAATAATGTTTAGTCAAACATTCATGCAAAGGAAGTTACTCTTTTGGTTTATGATTCAAAATGCATTTTATTCAAGTTGTGTAGTTTTTAATAACCCTTAACCTCACAAGGTAAGAAGCAAGAGCATGTGATGTTTTTAAAGTCATTGTATACAGTGGCCTCTGGGTATAACGAGCTCGGATATTACGAGATACCGCTTACAACGAGATGATTTTTTGGTCCCAAATTATTTCTTTATTATTTCCTTTTAAAAAATTCCGGATACAACGAGATCGTTTATAACGAGACTCCGTATATTACGAGGTAAAAATTTTTGCCCGTTAGTTGTAAACGCTATCGGATATAATGAGGTACTCGCGGCACGCTTGATTGCACATGCCAGTCCCGGGTAACTAACGGTATGGCAATGTAATTTTCACAGGTAAGTATACACATGACAATAGATTAAAATTATTCAGACTAATGATGAGTTGTTTTTATTGCAATGCTCACAGTCATGGCTTCGAATTTAAAGAAGAGGAAAGTAATTTCGGTAGAAACAAAAGTACTTATTTATAAATGATAATCGAAGTTTAAAATGAATTAAAAACAAAAAGAGTATATTTAGTACGATTAAAAAAACAAAAACAAAGATTTGATTTTAGAAAGCTTGGAAGAGTTAGCGGACTTGTTGACAAAAGCGCGTGACTCTAAAAATAGCGATACTGACATTGAGCCTTCTCATTATGTCGGTGTTGATTCACTGGTTACGGTATTTCGACAGAGATACTAAGTTAGTAAAATTTGGGGTGAAAATAAAGATGATGACGAGACAGAAATCGAAAAAGGTGGTGATGATATCGGTGTGTCGGCAGAAACTCCAGAATTTTCTACAAAAGATGCGTTAAACGCGGTAACGATTTTACAAACCTTCTTCATGCAGAAAACAAACATCGAAGATTTCACATTTAGTGTTTTACTAAAAAATGATTGACCTATATACGAAACTTACCAAAGAATTAATAAAAAACCAATCGTCCATTATACAGTTTTTGTCTCTCATAAAGTGAAAGTAACACGTGTTTACGATTCATTTTGTACATGTAATTATTCCATGGCCATTTACACGAATATGCTGTGTTACTTTTGAACAAAGTTTGAATAAATTATATTTATTTCATTATCACTTGTTTATAAACGTTATTTAAAATGTAAAGAAAAAACCATCACGTGTCACCTTGGGAAATGCCAACATCGGATATAACGAGTATCGGTTATAACGAGAAATAAAATAATGTTCCCAGCATTTCGTTATCCCTGGAGGCCACTGTACATGTAGCTATCATTCAAGACATGTGAAACAATTTTACAAAGTAATGCTCTGGCTTCCAAGTGAAGTTGCTGCTCACCTTGGCTGGTGGCGGGACCACTGTTGAAGCCTTCCTCCTCTTCCTCCTGGGAGAGAAGACCTTTGACCTGAACCACTCGGACCTTCATTCCGGTGATGAACGGCGCAAACTTCCACTGCCACTGAACCGTATCTCCAACATTTACCTGGAGGTTCTTGGGTTCCCATGCATATCCACTGATCCCAAAACCTTAAACCGCGTAAAAGGTACATGTATATATAGCTACAACAAAGTTAAGGAATAGCATGTTCATTTCATCTTAACACTAATATTATCTATTTTGTTTCCCAGATTCAAAATAAGCAGGATCTAGCTTGCCTGTTACCTAAATTTTTTAACACAATAATTTAACTCTGGTTGTAATGCGCTTTCTGATTGGCTAAAAAATTATTTTATATCATATGAAGAATGTTGCTTTGCATTTTATAAAGCGTAAACTGCCCCAAACTATTTTTTATCGCATTATATTAATAAAACAAATAAATATTGAAATCATTCCTTAAATAAAATAAAATTTAAACTTAGATGAATTACTTGGATGAATTCCATCATTTGTAACAAGATGTGTCCTCCCCGTGTCTGCTATCTGACATCTTAGTTCACTGGATGTGGAGCTTTCTACTAAACAGTCATGACTGCCAACCTTCACCTTGTTAACAGAGGCCAATGTGTTAAATCCTTGCCCAGAAACAGTAAGTTTTGTCCCCCCTCTCAGTGAGCCAGTTGCTGGATATACATTTGTAATCTGTCGTTCTGGTACTGTAATACTTGGAATATAGCTGCCACTGTGTGATTGAATAGAAATTATTAAAAAAATGTACATAAACTCATGAAATTCATGGTGTGCAGTTACAATTAAAATGAAAACATTTTGACTTATGGGTATAGAAATTTTTACTAGACAGTGAAAAAGTCAGTTTTTTTCTCATTTACAGGTCGTAATTTTAAGCTGGCGGAACTGAGAATAAATAAGACAGCTATGAAAAGTAATAATGTTTGTTTGATAAAAGTAAATGAACATATGCAAAGAATTTGATGAAAACACCGTCAACTAATCCTTCAGAAAATAGAGTTAAGAACTGTGAAAAGACACTTAATGACTGCACAGATGGTATTTGAAAAGGGTAAGGCTCAATAGTTCACATTATGCAAGCTAACATACTATTGATTCATAATTAAACATGAGGAATTTACGTATATGCTTGTAATCATGAGAAGCTCCCCTCCCAGATTCTAAAATCGAGCTTTTTATTATTTTAAAGCTGCATACTATATGGAATCAAAACAAAACTTCAGCAGTCGTGATTTTATATTCTTGAGATTTGATACACGACAGGATCGTGGAAATTATCATACTCGCGTAAAATAAGAAATGTACAGTAACTAAATATTGACTGATCACCACACTGACCTGTCCACCGCGTTTCCTTCCTCTGTTTGTAACTCTAAGGAATAGGTTCCAGAGGGGAGCAAATCGAAAGTAGTCTCTAGACTGAAGGTCCCTGTCACAGTTATTGGAGTGACTTCGTTTCCGTCAATGAAGAGCTTTACAGTGTTTGCATCTACCCAATTACTTCCGCTGAAAACCAGTCTATGAACCAGAGCTGGGAAGTGGAAAATATAAAAATATAGTCGTATGAAAATGTTTTCAGTATTAAATACCAGTACTGTGGTAGAGTTAACAGAAATATGATTCAATATTCTGTTGATATCAGAGGATTATAATTTGGTTTAGAATTTAATTATTTCCGACAATGGATTACAATGTGTACAAAGAATTTAATTTAAAGAACAATTGTAATGTCATATTAGAAATAATTTAACTCTGAAAAGGAGGGTTAAACTATATAAACAGACAAAAGATTGTGACAAAAAATTCAAAACAATTTCTCCCAATACATAGATAACTTAAATATAGGGATGGCAATCTCTAACCAGTTAACCGATTACTCAGTCGAAACAGTGGTAACCGGTTACAAAACCAGTAATCGATTAGTCGTATAAGATAAAAATAATGTATACTTTAATGCAATTTCAAGATGAATTTTATTTTTTGTCTTTTGAGATTATTATATATATAAACAAGTTAATTTGGAGACCGCAAAGACCTCAGGGCTGAGCTCTTGGAGGATAATTGATTAGTAGGTGTTAATTATACTGATTGTAAAACAAGATGCCACTGTCTTGTCTGTTCAGCTTTTCATAAATCATTAATAAATGATATTAATATCACTGTTGAGTACCATCATCATTATTGTACCTTCGTTCATTGTGTTTATTTTACTTTCTTCCTTTAACATATTTACAAAAAAATTCAATTGTCTAAAGTGGGTACATACATATTACAACTGTCCAAAAGGATAATCATTTCAAACGGAGATCTATAACTTGAAATGGGCAGACTTTGTTTTGAGAAGTAAAACTGCCTACAAAATTGCGACATGGGGTCAGTGAAACTATTTCATGATTGTTTGCTCGTTGTTTAAGATTTCTTTTTTGAATTATTATCATTTATAACAATAATTAAAAATAACTAGACATGATCTCGTTGCGAGCAACAAGTGGGTCTTCTGTTTGATTATGAATTAATGATAGGGTTGAATTAATTAAAATGTTGACACTTGGTACGAGTTACTATATTAACTTCCTTTTAAACTAATTTTTGGACCTACACTGCAAAATTAAGATTTCCGGAAAAGGCCATTTTTAAACTTCCATATCTCTGCAATGCGTTGTCCGATTTTAAAACGGTTTTTAGTTTTGTATTCAGTACAAAAATGTCTACAAAATGTATATGCTTTTAAATTCCAAAAATCGAAATTTTGAAATCACTTCCGGTGACGACCGGAAGTGACGGACGACCTGGTCATATTAAAATTTGATAAGTTTAAAACATATTCTGATGGAAAAAAATTGTAAATTATTTAATTTGAAAATTTTTTAAAACACAATTTTCCAAAAATGCTGTTTGAGCGGACCGGAAGTGACGGACGATTGTGGTTTTACCTGATCGGCCCTAGGAACTCAAAAATCTATCATTCCTGAAACTTTCAATTTCTATCTTTAATCGTTTTTGAGAAAAAGGGAGGACAAGATCACTTTTTACAAAAAGAAAAACGAATATAACGGCCGACCGGAAGTGACGTCATCAACAAAAATGTACATGATAAAAGACCTTGATATTTTGTATTATTCGTGAAAATTTCATAAAAATCCATTGTAGCATATTTGAGATATTTGAGTTTTAAGAAAAATGTTAAGAAAAAAAAGAAGAATAACTAGAGCAAAGCTCGTTGCAAAGCAACGAGTGGGTCTTCCGTTAATGAAAGGAAAGTTAGAAGCTCCTGTAAGAAACAGAGTTCTTAAACTTATAACAAAAGTAACTTACACAAAAAAGAAAAAAAAAATTGAAAATTCTTGGTACGACTTAACAAAATCCGAATGATTTTAGGTACAAATTAACAAAAACCTTTACGATTTCAAGAACGACTTAACAAAAAAAAAAATCCAAATGTGTCCAAGTACGACTTAATAATTTTCGAATTATTTTAGTTACGAGTTAATTAAACTATGAACTTGAAACTATTTTTTAAACCAAGAACGCGGAATCAAAATTTCCTGAAAAATCAATTTTTAAACCCCGATATCTCTGTAATGCATCGTTCGATTTCAAAACGGCTTTCAGTGTTAGATTCAGCCTAATAAGTTCTACAAAACACGTATACGTTTTAAATTTGATCAAAAAATTTAAATTTTTGAAAAATTTGATTCACTTCCGGTTTCGACCGGAAGTGACGGATTTTCATTTCCAGCCTTATTGCAAAGGTAAAATGATAAATGTATAATTACCAAAAATTTCAAGCCTCAATCTAAAAGCATTTTTTAGAAACGCCGTGGACAAAATTACTTTTTGAAAATTTTAAAAATGACGTAACGTATAAACGGAAGTAACGTTGTCATTGAAACTTTAACATCTTTAAAGCATAGTAACGTCAGATTTTCTCAGAAAGTTTCATAAAAATCGGTCTAATAGTTTTTGAGAAATAGCGCTTCAAAAAAGTCAGAAAAAGAAAAAAAGTATAATAATAAAAAAAACCGTAGAATAACAAGAGGGTCTTCCGTTGGAAAAGGAAGACCCTAATAATAATAGTGAAAAATAGAGAAAAAGAAACCTAACAAAAACAATAGGGTCTTCCGTTGGAAACGGAAGACCCTAATAATAACGCGTCAAACAAAAATCTGCGTATTTTGATATGAGTAACCGGTTAATTGGTCGAAACAAATTGCGATTAACCGATCAGCAATTCTGCAATCGATTGCCATCCCTACTTAAATACATTAGCAATGGCTAAACCATATTGCCATATTGAATACCTCCATCTATAATTTCCTCAGTGAGCGTTATGCTGGCTTCATCCACATAGGGAGACGTGACATAGTTTACAGAAGAAGTGACTGATTGGTCCTGCACCATTACTTTCAATTCTGCGCTACCAACTACAGTCTGGAAAAAAAGTATCCTTGAACAATTAAGGTCTATATAAGTACAGTTCAATTTGATCATTAGCCACAGATTCTAATTCTGACCCCAATAGCTTTAGGTTTACAAAGTTTTATATGGGTTCTTTAATTTAGTAAATGACTCTAAAGACTTCTTATCTACTGTAAACTCCTTACACAGGGATTTCAACATTTTGAATCAAACCACATGAATATAAAATTGCAAGCACCAAACTTTTGATACGATTTCAGATAGTTAACAACTGTCAGGAAAAAAATCAAGAGATAAAATCTTAAAGGCTAATTGCGCCACATGATTTTACATGGATATTAATTCCTAGCGTTTAAATAGGAATCAATAGTATTAAAATGCTACACATCAAAATTTTCTTCCTGTGATTTATATCTTCTTTATTGCATTCAGTTGTGGACTGTTTAGCACAGATACATCACAAATTACAGGTTGAAGTAGATCTTCTGAGAAATGACAGCTTGTGGTATTTATTAGTATGTGTATGTACTAAACAGACTTTCAGGTGGTATGGGACACCTGTCGATATTAATGTGGATAAAAGTACATTATAATCAAAATACTTTCACCGTTTCAAAATTTTCAAATTTCACAATATTTGACCAAAAAATATGGTTTAAAATTTTTTGGAAAGATAAAAATTATAAAAGCCCAAGCGCGATTCAAACTCATGACCTACAGATCCATATTATACGCTCTAACCCTTTGCGCTACACTGTTAGGTAACGACTTCAGGAAAGAAAAAGTTTATCAAAATATGCTTGATTTTATTGTTTATTTTGATCGGAAGTATGTCACAACATAGAGGTGTCCCATACCACCTTAAATACATTACATTACAATCTCAAAGAATTCTTAATTACTGCTTTTGTAACTTTCATGAACATTAAGTTAACAGTCTAAAATGACAATGATGAAACAAAATAAACTTGATCCTTAAGATATTGTTAATCAAACCTGTCCCAATACTAAAATTAAACCTCTTGCTATAATGGCTTAAGAATGTTTACATCCTTTTCCTAAATATCTCTCATGTGATTATCACCATCTCACAAGATCTCACAGGGAGACATCAATGACTTATTACAATCTCACAAGATCTCAGAGTGAGACAACAATGAATTATCACCATCTCACAAGATTTAAAAGAGAGACATCAATGAATGATCACATATCAAATAGTTATTACTATCTCACAAGATCTCAAAGAGATATCAATGAATTATTACTATCTCACAAGATCTCACAGGGAGACATCCATGAGTCATTACCTGTTCACAATATCTCAGAGGGACCCTCAATGAATAATCACCATTTCATAAGATCTCAGAGGGAGACTAAGTCATTATCATTTCATAAGATCTGAGAAGATCAACGAGTCATCACCAATTCAAAAGACCTCAGAGGGAGACAACAATAAATTATCACCATCTCACAAGATCTATAAGGAAGATATCAACGAGTCATCACAATTCCACAAGAGCTCAGGAGGAGTCATCACTGATTTATTACCATCTCACAAGATCTCAAAAGGAGACATCAACAAATTATCACCATCTCACAAAATCTCAGACAGACATCTATGAGTCATCTCACACGATATCAGAGGGAGACATTAATGAGTCATTACTTTCTCATAAGATCTAAGAGAGAAACATCAATGAGTCATCTCACAAGATCTCAGAGGGAGACATCAAAGAGTCATCACCATCTCACAAGATTTCAGAGAGAGACATCAGAAAGTCATCACCATTTTACAAGATATCATAGGAAGACATCAATGAGTTATCACCATCTCACAAGATCTCAGAAGGAGGACATGTAATAACTGTCACTGACTCAACAACAGGATAGAAATACAGACAGACAGACAGACAGACAGACAGATATGAAGCTGATCTGGTCCACAAATTTTATATATGATTCTACCAATTTTTTTATTTAGTTCAAAGAACTTACAGACTTCGGCGCCATGCATTTAATTACATCATTGCTGAATTCTTTGATTTCACAGACATTATTGTTGATGGTAATGCTAACATCTGCAGAAAACACTTCTCCAGTTATTGTCATCAAACATCTCCCTGTAAAAAATTAATGTCAAAATAAAATCTTAGGCATCCTCATCATTTACGCCTTCAAAGTAAAAAGTAATGCAAGGTACATAAATCTGACTTTAATTGTATTATACACTTAGGTGCTGTGCAAGCTAACATGTCAAGTATATTACTTTGGTAGATTTATGGAAAATATCAAACTAGGGATCATGTTTTGAAGCATTTTACATTTTTATATAACAGCTTTAAAATCAACCATTCAAGGTTCCTCTGGATGGAAAAAGGCTTTCAACCTAGGTCATGTTTGACAGGTACAGTAATATAACTCATCATAAAACAAAGAACAATTATTGCCTTTTTAATACGATTATTTCATTTATATTTGACATTTTTTATTTTTCAAAATTTTCTCATTAAATAAAATATGATATCATGGAAACTTGTTAAAGTAAATTTTCCATAAATTAACAATTATTAGGTGTCTCACCGTGTCACTTTAAAAAAAAAATCTAGATCAGCCTCATGAGCATAACAGTAGTAAAATGAAATTGCAATTGAAATATACCACTTATTCTTACCTCCGACACTACAGCTTGAAGGAGTCACCGACTGGATTGGTTTTAAAGTGGAAAAGAATCTACAGGATGCTCCATCTGCCAGGGCAGCTTTTCCTTTGCCTGCTATGAAGACTTTTATCTTACGGTTCCCTGGAGGTGTTTGTGATGAGGCACTGCAGGTTATTTCTGTCTGGGAGGCAGCAGTTACAACACAATCGACATCCTTAATCTTCACTGTGATGTCTCCTTGATTAGCTGAAAATCCACTTCCTGATATGACAATGTCAGATCCAGCTAAATTTGAAGAAGACAAATGATTAATTCTTTTTCAAAATGCATTATTTTTTTTTCATTTCATTTCTTAAAAAGATGTGCTGTCATATAACATCAATTACTCTAAGATTCTCATCAATTTCCCATTTGTGTTTGTTAATCAGATCACACTCCAGATCTTTTAACTAACATTTGTAAACTGAATTTTCCAATATCCCTCAATTTATGCAGCAGACAATATTTACATACGTCTGTGATAACAGAATCAATTTTGTATAGTCCAATACATTTCATCAATGACTATTTTAATATTTAATCATACAATCGCTGAAAAATATTAAAATTTATGAATAAGTAATATAAGGAATCATTCTTTGAAATTCAATTACCATTACCCCACCCCTGCTTTGAATATTATGAGGTGATCAAAAACGGTCGGGCATGAACAAATCTATCATAAAGCCCTTAGGGCTTTATTGGATTAGATCACGATCCTGATTTCTAATTCCTTAAATATTACATTTCCAGCTTATTTAAGCAACCTGTTATGCAACTAATCATTATGTAACCAAAGTTTGTGAATTATTTTTTTCTTAACTGATTGAGGCTTCAAGCCCACTTTATGTAACTTGAATGGGTGGATTATCTCCCTTTAACACTTAAATATACAGGTGAAAGAGAGGAAAGAAGAGTAAAAAGAAGAGTGATGACATAAAAAAAAAATTGATCACACTCTGTAAATGAACAGTATCAAAAAGGAAAGTTGATGAGTGCATAATACAGAAACTTACTGGTAGAGCAGCTATTGATGATTGGGGTACTAGTGGGTTCCCAGTTAAAAGAGCAGCCAGTGGAGGGGGAGGGTGCGCTACAGCGAGCAGGTATGTCATTCACAAAGATGGTCACCTGAGGGGAGCTACTGTAGCTACACAACATGTCCCCCTGAATTGGATCCAAGTTCAAGCTGCCGTCAGCCACAGTTTCTACTGTCATTGAAACTTCATTCCCTGACAGCTGGCTAGAAAACTGAAGGAAACAATACTACATCAGAATAGTTTATCATCAGCATCTCTCTCTCTCTCTCTCTCTCTCTCTCTCTCTCTCTCTCTCTCTC
>WFKH01011581.1:21032793-21058913 GCA_016163765.1 Magallana hongkongensis | reverse complement strand
TCTCTCTCTCTCTCTCTCTCTCTCTCTCTCTCTCTCTCTCTCTCTCCTGTCTACCCTGTCTTCAGCTAAAATAAATGATTCAGTTTACAATCCTTTCCTTTCGACAACCAATACCTGAATTGTTTCAAGGTCACCTGGTCTGGACAAGAATGCTATACTGAGAACAAAGTTTGCACAGTCCCCGTGTCTGTAGGTGTAGACTTCTCCCATGTTGGGTACACTCGTCATCAGTATCTCCTTCAGCTCCTCCCCTGTTACACTGGGAGATATTGCTAAACAAGAACAAGACATAGCAATTTTATTAACTTTCACTGGGAAATATTGCTAAACAAAATAGGACATAGCAATCTTAACAATATTTAGTGGGAGATATTACTAAACAGAACAGAAAACATCAATCTTATTAACATTCAATTCTCTACCATTGAGTTAATCTCTAAACTAAATTCAAATATATATGATATACTTAAAATACAAGAGTAGTGTAACATAGAGGGGCAAAAATAACAATTCCAATTAGATTGAAATACACAATGTCTCCATTAGATTTGCAACATTAAACTTACAAGATCTTCATTACGTTATTCATTGGTATAGCAGATCATTTTGGAAGGATACTAATTTTGGTCATTCTGTATCAAGCTTGTCTTATACTTGTATACATTTTTGAAATTGCCAAAATTACAAGCATAAAAATAAATGGTAAAAGTATAATACACAATATACCTTAATCTGAAAAAATTGTAAAATATTTTACATTTAGAAATTAATCAGCTTAACAGTGTTACTTGCTACTCTTATGGCAACAAACATAGAAAGGAATTCACCCTCTTTATTAACATACCCACAGACTCCTGTCCTTCAAAGGTCAAGGTGAAGGTCCCTGTGACGGGGGGCGAGGCTGCGCTTAGTCGCTCCACTTCAACTTTCAGGGCATTAGTCTTTTTATTAAGCAGAAAAGGATAACCAATGAAAAATGTTTGTAATAATTTGTTAGCATATCAATTTTAAAGTTTATAGAATAAGAAACAATCAGAAAATGATGATATACATGTATAAATAGATATAAGAAAGACATCTATATATCAAATACCTGTTCAGGGACAACACTTAACAATGGAAAGTCATGGCCACACTCCAAAGGGAAGAAAGTGATATCCACACTGTATACTGGTTCAACAGTGGTGACCGTTCCCTGAGTGTAGTGTATCCTATGTCCATTGGGCATCACTGGCTTCATTCGCAATAAATTGACATTCTCTGAAAAATGACATTATCCTTCTTTCAGCAAACATAGCTTTTTTTTTCTTTTTTTTTTGGGGGGGGGGGGGGGACCAGTTCATGTATTACACAGATAGACTGAGAAGCTTTAAAAACAAGACTTTCAAAGGTTGTGATTATTTTTTTTGAAGGACTGGTGATGCTTTGATTTAGGAAAAACATATTTGATATTCATCTAATTTTGAGGAAAAAATATCATGATAGATATAAATACATATTCAGTTAGGTTAACAATTTGTTTTGAAAATTATAGTTGAAATGCTGTACATCCAGGTTTTGTTTTAGCATACTAAAAATTTTGCTAAGTAAAGTTAATCTAGCTGTACTGTTTTTCATGAGTGTGGGTCATTTTTTGTGATTCTAGAATTTTTTATAGAGCTCAAAGACCAATAAATTTTCTGCATTTTCTATTTTTTACAAAATAAAATAATTTGCGACAAATAAAGTTAATAGCCAAAAAAAAATAATGGCGGCGTATACAGTAGCCTTCTTACCCTGGTCTAGTGTGCTTGGGCCTTGGCCAATGTATACTTCATCTACGAATACATCCCCTGCTCTACTTAATTTGATGTACTGTACTTTGAAGCTCTGCCCATTACTTTTAAAGCTACTCAGAGCTGACAGTATGTCAAAGCAGGTGTACTTCCACCTAAAAAAATAATTCGATGTACATCAATAAAATGAAATTGAAAAAAAATCTATGACTAAAGAGGATTAATGGTCATTCTCCATTTTTGACAACCCTGTTTTATCCCACTTGTGTAGTTGTTGGGGTTTTTTTTAACCAACCCACATAATTGTCCTGGTTTCAAATTCAATTCAATAATTGACCTTATAACCAACTTAAAATACAAGCTATAGTTTATACTTTATTTTCTGTTATCAAATTAATGCTAAATTTTAGCACTGCATCATTTTTTTCTTACTAAAGATACTCATGCAATGTAATTAAAAATTGATGCCATTTAGCTGGACTTACTCATCTGATTCCTCGCCAATGCTGATGGTGAAGGATTTATAATTATTTTCTATCAAGGTCATTGTTTCATCCATGTAAGTGTATTTGAAGGTCAGAGTGTCCTGTATGGCTCCATGGTAGCCAAAACAAATCTACAATGTTGAAATCACATCACTTGAGTAGTGTATAAACAAATATTCTTTTCAATCAAGATATATTGGTAATTCATAACCATTTCAATTTTTTTTTTAATTTCAAGAAGCAGGATTGTGGAGTTTAATCTTATGATCAAATTACAAAATTAAGGGACAAAACTTTATGAGAATCAGTTACTGTACATAGTACTAACAAGCATTGGTTATGGGACATGCTTCACCCATAAAACTCAATCAATTCACATTATACAACATGTCTAAGGCTGCTTGGCTGTATATGTTAATTATATCAAACAAAATTTACAAAATTACAGCAATGTTAATTGATTACCAATTAACTTAATCTGGTTGCAGTAATTTCTTGATAGAACAAGATATTTCTAAATGTGACCCTTTGAGAAATTGTGCCTATAGAGTCAGCTATAAAATTCTTTCAAATTTTGCTCATTTAACAAAGTATGCTAAAAGTGTGTGCATTTCAATTACAATTTTAGGTTTCTCTTCAGCTCCCAGAAGTAATTTAATCTTAATTGTGAATGTAAATACCTACAGTATTCACAATTGTTGCAAGATAGAATCCACCATTATCCAAGTACAAATACGTCGGATTTTTGACGAGACCGCGTCCACAGAAAGCCTCGCGGTCGTTCATCCATTCACCCCCACTATTTCCTTCATTTGTCTCGAAGCTTTGATGGAAATATCCTGTCTGTCCCAGGAACTTTGGACATCTTGTGGTAAACATCTCATCTATCTTGCTTATTATCTGTGGGGGGGATAACATGAGACCTACAGGCCTTTACGGTCACCTGAGTACCATAGCCCTTAGACTGACCTGTCATTTTGGACCATAGCCCTTAGACTGACCTGTCATTTTGGAGTCTAAACCCTAATCCAAAACTCCTCTGACTGTTACCCCTGTCATTCGTTATTTGATTTTTTAAAAACATTTATTCATAAAGGGGGGGGGGGGGGGGGCAAGAGTCAGAAATATCTCGGATTATCTACACCCTAGCTCCAGGGGCCAAAAATTGTAAACTTTTGGTAAAAAACATATTCAGCAAAACAAAAGCACAGAGAAAACAGCAAATTGCATGGAGACACAAAAAATAACTTTGTAAGCAAGCAGTCACCTTAGAAGCGGAAGCATTAGGGCAAAACAGCACCAAAGATCCATACATTAACACATTACTTTTCCCTAAGATATTGAAATAACCTTAATATTGGTAGTTTTGGTAGAGGGCTTCATGGACATCATAACCATACATTTAGTTTTTTTTCTCATATGTGTGGGAGTAGAGAAGAGGATTTTTGAAAATTTGGCTTTTTTGCATATTTTGCCCCAGCCATGAGGCCTGGGGGGTGGTAAAGTCATAAATTTCACAATTTACATTCCTCTTATCATAGAGATGCTTCAAACCAAATATGGTAACAATTGGCCTTGTAGTTTTCAAGAAAAGTTAAAATTGTAAAATTAGTGTTAATGTATGAAAGACAGCACACAATGTCAGACGAAGACCAAAAGCAATAGGTCACCTTAGTGACTCAGGTGACCTAGCTAATAAAACTTGTTATATTACTTCTAGAGACTAAACTTTAAATTCTGGATGGTATTCACTGGTATTCTGTGTATCAAGACTGGGTTTTTTTCATTGTAAATGATTTTGGGGGGGGGGGGGGGGGGGGGGGTGGGGGGGTTTTTTTTACTGCCTGACGTCATGACGTCAGGCATATCTAAGGTTTGAAAGTTGCCTTCTCCGAAACAGTGCAGACAATGGGAGCAAGCAATATCAAGATTTTTCACAAAAAAGATTAATCAATGCATGTTTAATGTGTCGGCAATTACATTCACAACTAATGAAAATGTTATATGGGATGTAATAACACATAGCAAGAGTTTTCAGGTAAAAGGGATGTACACCATGCATGTGTGTAATCCTGATTTAAAAATAGATTAGCCATATTTGAACTGTGGAGGGGGGTGGGGGGGGGGGGCAATTCGCAACCAGTTGTTACGTATTGTCCATTACGGTACAATGTACGTATAGTAATTGGTGTTGGATGATCATCATTGCCAAAGAATCATCAATATGGATTAGAGCAAATATACATATTCATATAGCTGGAATGTTTACTGGAGGAACTAAATTGCCGAAGCGAGGTGTGACCCAAATTTCGATCGATTGGGCGATTTCATTCATCTTGAAAAGGGTACATAACTCGCATGTCTAACTAATGTACATTACTAATTAACAATTACTAGTCAAGTGTGTGTGTTAATTCTCTTCCAAAACATTCGATCCAAAGTATAATATATGTAGTTGTTACAAAACAAATGTCAAACAATTCATTTGACCCCCTCCCCATGGATCTATGCCATTGGATAAGTTCATTCAAACCATCGGATCAAGATCTCAGTCGTAGCGTGAATGGTAAAGCAGGACTTTGTGCCATAATATCTCATTCATAGTTTTTGCGCGCCGACTCCAGAACAAACCGTGTACATGTACACATCACAGGCACGTAGCATCGGGGGTGGGTGGGGTGGGGGCTGCCTCCCCCCACTTCTTTGCAGCAGACACTTTTCTTAACTTTACATAATTATATAATAAATGGAAATATCCTGGATTTCCCCCCCCCCCCCCCTTCACTTTTGTTGGAGCATGTAATAAATTAAACCGAAAATAAGGAATTCTAATTGAATTTAATTAAAGTTTAATTAATGTTTTTTCATGATTTTGAAAATTCACCCTTTTTTAATTGCTTGTCAAGATGATTTGGATGAAGCTGCCCCCACACACTTTCAAAAAACAATGCATGCTTGAATATCCTTATTTCCTATGGTTGGAACTTTTAAAAAAATACCTTTCAGTTGATTTTGCATCTTAAAACTGTTTTATCTTCCGCTTTCAAGCTTACATATAATTATTGTATGTGTACATTCCTAAAACAATTTGATTTAATGAAATAATTTAATTTTTATGTGATATACTGTACATGTACTAGATCGAAAAAAATTTCTTCTTTAATCTGCACGTTCCGTTTAATTATGAATTTATTATCAGCAGTGAAAATTAAAATTCATTTCTTATAAGATAGTTTAATTAATACATGCATGCTTCCATTGAATAATTTTGTTTAGTCAGGCAAGCTTTTTGGAAAGCTATTACTTGTAATAGATGTAATATCCCAATACATCAAGATCACATAACTTGCAGGTCTTGGTGAGTGACATCAAATTAAATACATTGTGACATCTCATTGATTCTGAACAGTATCTTAGTTTTTTTTAAACTTAAGCGCAGTAAATAGAAAAAAATGGGGCTTCATGTAAATGTCATTAAAGCCTGAAGTGAATTAAAATTCATACATGTATTTGCAAAATTACCACTTGGCCTAAAAACACAACTACATTACCTTAAGAATGCAATTCAATGACAATTGTCATGCTCATTAAAGCATTTATGCATACTAACTCACAAATTATAAATAAAAGTATCATTTTCAATTTCTACAAGATCTAGGCTTCTTGCAAAATGACACAAATATTACTTCTCTCTCTCAATTTGGAATCTACAGAAATACATATGCCATTAGATAAAATACAAAGACAAAGATATATTTTCAAAGAACAAGTGCAGCCAAATTATGGTGTCCAACACTTACATCGTTTTCAGTATCTGTGGGGATCATCAAAGGAGAAATGATTCCTTCCATTTGCATTGCAAATGTGAATTCTAGTGGGTTACCCTTGACCTTCTCTCTGATTTGAATATCTAACTTTTCCCCCTGAGAGCCGTCTGCTTGCAAAAACTCCAGTGTAGGAATATCTCCTAAAATTGAACAACAATATATACCGGTAAATAAAAGTAGTTATTACAATAAGAATACCAATTTTTTTAAATATGAATATTTTTTTGAAAAAAAAAAAGTTTGATCTTAAATTTCAATAGTAAATGATCAACACAACCGCAAAAATCATTATATTGATTACAGGTAAGCACTAAAAGCATTTTTGTTTTCACTATGTCACTTGAGACTTCACATTTTTACAATGTCAAGACTATTGTTGCGACCCTCACATTAACCCTTTAAAAAAGTTCTGAATATTTCAGAAGTCTAAGCCTGAGATTTTGATATCAACTTTTTTAAAGGCAGAAGACTGTCAAGCCTAACTTTTTGAAATGCATAAATGTGAGAAACGTAACAATTATAAAAGCATTGTGGGGATGACCTCTTTATTGCAGATCTTGATTTCTAAGGATTGCAAAACTTAAGCAATATTATTACAGAAATTCGACTCCACAAGAAATCACTTTTATGCATATTATAGCATTATCAATAGTTTATTAAACACAGATTTCAGTAAATAAAGAACTATAATTACCTCTGCTGGTGAAGAATTGGATTTCTATGGTGACCTTGACCTCAGGAGAGGTCGTCTGGGTTATCAGTGCACCAACACTGTCAAAACCATTCATGTACCAGGGGAGGTTCTCAAAAGCACGCTGAAAATCTGCGCTTGTAGATGTAGAGGTGAAGGGCTCTGAGAAAGAAACAACATATATCCTTATGCCTACATTGTTTTTATGTCTACCATGAGGGTTCATATTGTAAAATTCAACACTATGCATGGTCATTGTTCTTCAATTTTGATTTTAACAATCTAAATCAAACACTATATTAAAACAACACAAAGAATCAGGAGAGAGAGAGAGATCTTTTGTGGTGATACAGAATTAAAAGATCAACATACTCACCACATGCACATTAACATCACTCAAGCCCCAACAAATGAAGAAGAATGAGGGTTTTTATGCAAGACTTGAGGAACAAACAGAAAATGCAGTCAAAATGATGTGACCATTTTGATGGGAGATTTCAATGCCAAATTAGACACAACAACAGCACCAATTTACAAGAAATATTGGTAAAGCATGGCCAAAGTACAGTTGAACTTTGATATCTCGAACACTAATATCTCGAATACAATGGATATGTCGAAGTGATTTGTAAGTCCCAACCACCTGTTTTTTAAGTATTTTACCCTCAATATCTCGAATACTCGGATATCTCGAAGTTTTTAAACAGTCCCATCTAGTTCGAGATAACGAAGTTTGACTGTATAATGAATGAAAATGGGGGAAAAAAGGAAAACACCAGGTATGGATCTCCTCTCCATGGACACAATTATGGTCAAATAAGAAAGAGTAAAACTTTAAGAAAATCTCAAACATATTCAGCAAAACAAGAGCACAAAAAAAACAGCAAATTGCATGGGAACACAAAAATCACTTAGTAAGCAAGCAGTCACCTTAGAAGCAGAAGCACTAAGGCAAAACAAAACCAAAGATCCATACATTAACACATGACTTCTCCCTAAGATATCAAAATAACCTTAATTTTAACAATTCATTTTCCTCTTACCAACCCTAACAAAGCTTGGTTAAAGTTGGTTCAGTGGTTCTCGAGAAAATGTGAAATTTAAGTTTTTAGACAGATTCAGGCCACAATTTAACAAAGCCACAATATTCCATTGCTTGGCAGGTAAACCAGTAAAACTCAAGGGAAGGCCCAAGAACACCTAGTGGAGGAGTGTTCTGGCAGAGATGGAGAAGAGAGGGTACAAGTGGTACAAACTGGAAATTAAGTTAGTTCAAGACTGGACAAGGTGAAGGGGTGTCGCTAGTGGCCCATGATACATCCCCGTAGAGAATCCACAAACATTTAAGTGAGCAAAACCAGCATATATTTTCATTTTTTCTTTTTCAAAAAAATCCATCAAGCTATACCAGGGGACTTTTAAAATAAGGAGAAAAAATACTCCCTTTTAAAAGTCATTTATATTTCATAAAAGTGTGACCCAGATCTTACCTGTGTAGACTCCATACAGGCCAAGTCTGTATGTGGCATCAGAGGTTCCACCACTTAATTCCGTGACCTCTACGACCTGAACTTCATTAACTTTACCTCCCACTGCTGCAACCACCTCAATCTTTACCTTCTGTACCTCTCTGACAACAGTGGACGTCACCTTTAAAGAAAAACAAAAAATATGAGGAAATTACAACATTTTTGGGATTTATTTCTGTTACATTGTATTTCATTTGCAACATTTCAACCTTTAAATTGTCGTCTATCATCAATTTTTCTTATTACTACAGAAACACCCCATGCACCAAACTTTTTTCTCAAGCCACAAAATTTCTCCCCCATGATTTTTCATGATTCTTGAGATCGCAATAATTCAACTACATAATAATTAAGCCGTATCTGCATGATATAACGTACGTATATATAGTCATATACTCTAATGAAAATAAGAGTGACCATCATAATTATTTTTTTCCGTCTATTACATATATAACTATGTGAACTTTATGTTCAAGTTTTCCAAAAGCCAACTCATGTTGGTTTTAGTTTAGATATAATAACCTTCACTAGCTGATGTTCCATGTTGACAATTCCTGTACTCTGGTTGGTCAGTTCTGTGTCAAAGTAGCGGGCTGCCACCTGAACCAGTGGACTACCACCGGATCCATAGGACTGCAATACCTCAATGTAATATCTGATGAAGGATAAAGGAAATTTTTATTTTAAGTAAATATTTTTGAGATTTCTACTTAAGTAAAACATAGGTAATCACAGATTACAAAGCTCACCGAGACGAGGCATCACCTTTATGTGGAATCATCTTTATAAGACCACCTTTATCATATTATTTGAAAATCATAGTTAATAATGATCTTGGATATACATGGATACTGTTTTGACACAATATCGTATAACAATATCATATGTTTAAAAAATTGTATAGTAATCATATGTTCATTTCATACGGTATTATATGATACAATGTTTATCAATACAATAATATAAAATACGATATTGTACCTTATGATACCTACAATATATATCATATAATACAATAAAATACTGTAATAAATAATGATGAAATATGATATTGTAACATATAATATGACATTGTATCTTGTTATACATTATTTTATTTGATCACATAATACAATATCATAATATATCATGATATTGATATTATATGATACAATATAATAATATATGATACAATATCATATAACATAATACATCACAATATTGTAACATATAATATTACATTGTATGATATTGTATTGTATGATATTGTATCATATTTGATACACAATAGGATATTGTATCATATGATACAATAAAATTAGATACAACATTGTATCATATCAATTGATACAATATCATGTGATATAGTACTATATTATATCATACAATATCATATTATACTATATTGTATAATATGATACAATATCACATTATACAATATCATATTATACATATTCATGTGATATAATAATATATTATTTAAACCAATATTATATTATACAATATTGTATTATATGATACAATATATATTAAACAATATTATATCATACGATACAATATTATATGTTGCAATATCATATGAATCAATAACATGTTATAAAATAGTATATTATACAATATCATATTATACAATATTGTATCATAATAAACAATACTATACATAACAATATCATGATACAATATCATATCATAATGTACAAAAAAATTGATACAATATCATATCGTATCATATAACTTATTACAATATAATATATTATATAATATTGTATCATATTAATAAATGGTGTATCATATCATACAATACTATATAACAGAAATCATATCATATCATTTAACAACGAACACATCTATCAAGCAGGTTTGAGAAAGGAGAATTTTTTAAGCATCCTTGATAATGGAGATCTGCATCTGAAGCTACCTCTGGGGTTCATTAATATTATAGTTAAATCAACTATGCAACCTATTATCTATAAAATATGTGACTTGTTCCAAAAAAACAAATCTCATCCAGCATCCGAAACCTACAGCTCAGATTCAGCATTCAAGCCTGCCAGGTGCATCAGGATCATAAGATGCATCATCCATGCAAGTTTGGTGAAGTTAGGATCAGTAATAACTAAGATATAATCATAAGAGAGCACCTGCTCCAAAAACACCAGCTCTTAAAACCTTAACCTCCCTCCAGCATCCGAAACCTATGGGTCAAATTCAGCATTCATACCTGTCAGGTGCATCAGTATCATAAGACGCACCATCCATGCAAGTTTAGTAAAGTTAGGACCAGATATATTTTTTAGCATCCTTGATAATTGGAGATCAGGCTCTGCATCAGAAGCTACCTCTGCGATTCGTTTATATTATAGTTCAATCAACTATGCAAGTTTGAAATAGTACTAATATTTATTAAACATGTGACCTGTTCCAAAAACCTTTACCTCATCCAGCATCCGAAACCTTTGGCTCAGATTCAGCATTAATGCCTGTCAGGTGCATCAGTATCATAAGACGCATCATCCATGCAAGTTTGGTGAAGTTAGGACCAGTAATAAACAAGATATAATCATCAGAGGGCACCTGCTCCAAAAACTTTAACAAGCTCTTGAAACCTTAACCTCCTTCAGCATCCGAAACCTATGGCTCAGATTCAGCATTCCTGCCTGTCAGGTGCATCAGTATTATAAGACGCACCACCCATGTAAGTTTGGTGAAGTTAGGACCAGTAATAACTAAGATATAATCATCAAAGGGCACCTGCTCCAAAAACTTTAACCAGCTCTTAAAACCTTAACCTCATCCAGCATCCGAAACCTATGGCTCAGATTCAGCATTCCTGTCTGTCAGAGGCATCAGTATCATAAGACACACCATCTATGCAAGTTTGGTGAAGTTAGGACCAGTAATAACTAAGATATAATCATCAAAGGGCACCTGCTCCAAAAACTTTAACCAGCTCTAAAAACCTTAACCTCATCCAGCATCCGAAACCTATGGCTCAGATTCAGCATTCAAGCATGTCTGGTGCATCAGTATCATAAGATGCACCATCCATGCAAGTTTGGTAAAGTTAGGACCAGTAGTAACTTAGAAATTGCTATCAAAGGGCACCTGCACCAAAAACTTTAACCTGCTCCAAACACCTTAACCTCCTCCAGCATCTGAAACTCATGGCCCTGATTCAGCATCCAAGTCTGTTAAGTCCATAAGTAGGTCAAGATGCATCATCCATGCAAGTTTGGTGAAGATAGGACAAGTAATAACTTAGATACAGGACCTGCAACAAAAACTTTAACCAGGTCCGGACGCCGACGCCGAGGGTATAGCATAAGCTCCCCCCGACTTCGTCTCGGTGAGCTAAAAATAAAATTGTATATTCTGGACAAGTTAACATAGAGGGTCAGACAGGCAGAAGACTTGATCAGGCTCTATCTGAACAAGATTCCTGGAACAGCCTATCTGAACATGGCTCACATTGCCGCCAACAAAGGAATATAGTGCACATAATTGATCACATTCATGCACTGTTACTGAGTACTTTAACAGACTTACTTCTGGTTCTCAGTCAGTACTACTCTGTCCGAGGTCTGAGAGGGAGATGACCCATATTCTGGACAGGTGCTCTCACACTTTGCAATTTCTACCTGCAAAATCAAAAGCACACACATGTATTGCCTCTCTGATAGACTTTGTATAATTTTTTATCATTGATAAGTATTTTCACTTTTAGTTTGCATTATGATGCATTTTAGCTCTAAACAAGTAAAAAGCTGTCAATGTGACAGCAAACCGGGTTTTCTTTTATGTGAACTGTATCTATAATCCATGTCAACCCTGAATTGATAAACACTACCTACCGTATCCAAAGAAATGGGGTACCCATATGCAATATTTGGCTAAAAAATGACTAAGTTCAAAACCTGGTATTTTTTTCTTTAATTATCAGAAATCAAAATCCTAGCAATATGCACACCTCTGATATGTGTACATTATTGATCTGCAAAAGAACAACTTCCTATCTTGAAAACTGTAGGAGGAGTTATCCGTACAATAGGGGTACCCTATATATGCAATATTTTGTCGAAAAACGATTAAGTTCAAAAGCTGGAATTTTTTTTATAAATTATCAGAAATCAAAATCCTTTTTCCGATGGAAAACCCGGTTAATAAAGTAATATTTGAATTTAATTGATTTGAATATTTGCAAAATTACAGTTTTATGTTACAAGTACATATATTTACATTGTAGCCCTTTTGAATGCATACTGAATGCTATAAAATCTGAATATCTGATATCTGTATTTTTTATATACATTGTAATGATGAAAATAATGCACATTGTGGTTATTAAGAAAAAGAACCACTCTAAAAAATTATACTGTATTTTGGGTATTAGTTTATAGTGTGTTGAACAAGATGTTCACTTTGTACTGAAATACACAAAACATCAACAAAAATTTCTAAGGATCAACTTAATGGACATGCAGGGTCAATTTTAAAACTTCTTTAAATAAGTCTGATTACAAAATTAATCCAAAAGGAATTCAACTTAAACATTTTAATGTGCTTTTATTGCGTCTTCACCTTGTTGGCTGGGTCACTGTCCGTACTCAGTCTCAGGCTAGAGGCATCTGCAGATTTAATCATGAACAAATATTCCCCCGAGTAAGGGGCTATGAAGGAGCCTCGAGTTCGAGAGACATAGTTGGTTTCTGGATGACTGAAGGAAGATTGGCCGATCTGATGTTCACTGTAGCCTGGGTCAGAACTGGTAAGTGTCTCAATGTCTGCAAGTTCTGTATAGAGTTTGGTTCCACTGGTCCAAACCTCCAAAAGTAGACCCCTGTTACCTGTTTTGGAAATTATATAATTATATGTTAAAGCCTTCACAAGCATCAAAGTCCATACAAATGTAAACAATTAGAACCATTTTAACAGGAGATCAGACTTTGGGTAGTTTTTTCGACAGCAATGTGACGTAAGCTTGTCTTTTTCATTGTAGGCCACTCAAGTCATGGCTCTTTGAAATCAACAAGATTTGTCTGGCTTTTGAGCTAAGACTATGCACTCTATGCACATTTCACTCAAAACCAGCATCATTTTAAACTTGTTTTGATGCAAGAAATAGATAGTTACGTCCTGCAAGGTCTTGTTAAAAATTGGTTCTATTTTCCTTCTTTTGATTGATCCCAGTGAAAGATAAAACATGCAGATTTTACATACCACAGAAGTGTGTGGGTAGTTCTGCTGGCTTAGGTGGTGATGTACACTGTATTTCTGTACTGGTCAATGATGTTATCTCACACTCCACACCTAAAACAATAATCGTACAAATAATGAACTAAAAATACAGTACAACATGCTTACAACAAAATGCCAGGAAAGTAACATGCAATTTTTATTTGTTATAAATGTAATAGTTATATCTGATAGGTTAATAATATTACCAATTAGGTTAGTTACTGACTCACTACGGAAATATATTGGGTTGATCAATCTCATAGATGGCGAGGCGAAGCCGAGTCATCTATGAGATTGATTAACCCAATTTCCATAGTGAGTCAGTAACTAACCTAATAAGTGTTTTGTTTTCCTGAGGACTATCAAGCGACATATTTATTCACAAATAGCGATGATCTACGCAAAGCCATGTACAAGATGCCTAACATCTCGTCCAATTTAACTCATTTAAACTCTTAAAAATTATCAATCTCACCTTTCAAATACTGTTTAAAAATCTTTGCTTCACCCATGTTTACTTACAATGTTTTGTTGCTATTCAATTTTAAACGTTTTCTCCCTTTCCTCTGCAGAGATTTGAGCAAATTTCAACACTGCCATTTTGTTCTGCTCCAGACACAACAATGTGACGTCAATATTCAAAGGGCAACTACTCTAATTTTAAAGAATTTCAAAGGGCAACTACTCCAAATACTCCAAAGAAATTACGGCATGCAGTTTCTGTATTAAATACTTATATGAAATGTCGAAATGAGTAAGCGAAGCGTCGGCCAATGATGGCCATATTGCTTAATATTAATTCTCACCGAACAAATATAGAGATATATGAGGCAATCACGTGCTATGTTTAAACCAATGAAAGTGTGATATTTCAGTCCAAGGGAAAACAATATATGTTTTAGGACTAGGGAATTTTAAACTGACATCACTATAAGTGTGAATTCAGTTTAAGCATGTTTGCTTTATCCATGTTTTACTGTACATAAAGAGACCCCAACGGCAAGTAGCCAGTATAGCTGTCAAATGTATAATCCTTTGAAAAAAAAATTCTCTAAACTGTCTGATCTATCAACCATTGTTACATATAAATTACCCCAATTTAAGGAAAGAAAAACAGTACTGAAATAGATCATTATTTGCTTATTATTATTATTTTATCACATTAGGCTGGACTTGCCTGCAATATAGACTTTAGTGTTCTCCACTGATCCGGTGAAATAATTCCCAGCAATGGTTAGGTCTGTCCCCCCATCAGTGCTCCCAGAGGAAGGGGTCACCCCTGTTATCTCAGCGAAGGTCTGGAACTGATATATCTGTTTGTTGATACTGACCAACAGTGTATCCAGTTGACGGCAAGATCTAAAAATAATTCAATTTGTTTTGATCAAAAACTTATATAGGAACATCTCTCATATTTAATCCTAATCCATATAGAGGCACAATTCAAATATCATATCATGTGTCCATCTAAAGTGAATCATAATTAGGGTACGTTAATTATGGAAAAGGTCAACTATCATGGACTTTGTATGGACCCCTCACTCACATATTTACATCATCAACAAATTATAAAACCGGATTTTGATTCGTTATTAATATTTAATCAGCATTTCCAAAAAATAATGTCACCATAAATCTGTAATAAGTTGACAATTCAGAAAAATTGAACCCCATTGATATAAATGATACCATAGTATTTTAATCAATGAGTAAATTATATGTATGAAAAAAGTACCCGTAGTCTATATGTACAACATGAGCATGAAAATGAAAATATAATTAGAATACAAGTATAAATCACTTGACCAGATGTTTAACAATTATTGATACAAAAACCTATATCACCTTCCATATGGTCCATCACCAATTATGAAACTTGCATTGGAGTTACCTGAAAAAAAACCCAATATGATTTGAAAATGAATGTAAAATTAAATTACATTGGCTATAATCATATTTCAATATATCAATGTACCATAATAGAAAGAGAAAATTGTCATTTAAATAGCGTCAAAGAATTTGATGATAAATATCATGATCTTTACATCTTTTGTTAGCACTTAGGTGTTTACAACCATTAACCAATATGCAACTTTGGATTTTGATAACCGATTTAGGACACATTTAAAGTAATCCGAGTACTTGTACTGGTTCTCACCAATATAGGTTCCCTGGTATCTACACTTTATTTGACCTGTATTAGAACTTGGAGAATCTAGTTGAAGTCCATAACTGAAATGCAAACTTATCTTTTTAAAAAAAGATGATTCTCCTTTATATAAACATGCATGCAGTTACAAAAAGATTACACTTTTAATTTATATCAAGACATTGAGTAATTAATTTTATAATTTTGTTCTAATTTTTTAATTTTCTCATCTTTTCAAATATTTTAATGGCCCTAAAGGATTATGGGTTAATTATGTTAATGAGCAGACTATTAGACTCGAGCTCAGCTCACTTACAGTTCATCGTTATTCTTCCTTAGTTCACACATCAGTGGTCCAGCATAAACTCGGTTCACTGTTTCCTCCTTTCCATTAGAGCTTGCTGCTACATTGGTCCCATATCTGTCTGTGAATATCATCCCCCCAAAAGCTATTATTGACTCCGGTCCAGGGGAAAAGGCTGTGGGTGAAACACTCTGTATTAGGGGGGTGTTCTGTGTTCGCACCTGAAATATTGCATTTTATGGTGAAATACCAGATAATTTTTCTCTTGTGGCAAAGGAGTGTTTTGATATCTCTTGTACCTGCTTAAGATTAGCTTCCGATACATATGCCTTGTTGTGAAAAAAAAAGTTATACCACCAACCAGTTTATTATTTCATGGCTAATCATGAATAAAATTGTAGGAAGTAAAGGAAGGTTTACAGTAAATGATTGATGAATGGTCATATTCCAAAACAATATTCACTATGATACATGAGAAGTCCTTTAATTATCACGAATCATGGTTTAAATCTTCAAGTAAAATCATTTTCAATGTCTATAGCGCTAGGTGAAAGTGTTCACTACTCTTCTAAAGGTGAGCAGTGTTGAATCACTTAATGTGGTATGGGACACCTGTCGACATTAATGTGGTTAAAAGTTCATAAATACCAAAATAATTTCAACCTTTTAGAATTTTCAAATTTTCAAATTTTTGACCCAAAAATACGTTTAAAATATTTTTGGAAAGTAAAAAATCATAAAAGCCCCAGCAAGATTCGAACTCTTGACTTACTGATTTGTAGATTATGCTCTAATCCATTGCACTACGCTCTTAGGTATAACAATAATGGGGGGAGGGGGAAATTATACATAATTTCATTGTTTATATTGATAGAAAGTACGTCACAAGATGGCTCAGGTGTCCCATACACCATCTAATAGATGAAAATGTGAGAAATGTCAACTAATCCTAGCTAGCGCTATCTAACAAAATGTGAGTAGTGTTTAAAAGATCTACAGTAATGTTCAATAGATCAACTCTTAGTATTTAGATTGTTCAAAAGTTCAACTGTTCCTTTCAAAGCTAGTGCATGGTGTTCAAAAGGTCAACTATATAGTCTTCCTTTCTATGTGAGTCATGTTCAAAGGATCAACTGATTTTAATTAGATCAGAAAGATTCAGGAAGTCAATTGTTAATAAACATTAAATGATTAGGGTTCAAAATGTCAATTGTTCCAAAGCTATGCAAGTAGCATTCAAAATACTATTTTATAACTGTTCCATTCTTGGTGAATAATGTCAATCATTACAAATGGCCATGGCTCAATTATCTTGGAATTCATAGGTTCCTACATCAAGAATCTAAATCCCCAATGAATGATAAAATACAGCCTTGATTTATTATTTATCCAAGCAAATACATGATATTACAAGGGACCACATGAACCCATGAAAAATTGGTAATTCCACGAAAATTGACAAGATGAATATACAGTAAAACATGGTTAAAGCGAATACACTTATAAGGAATTCATGATTATAGCAAAATCAGTACTATTCCCCTTTTTAAATGTGAAAAAATTATGGTAAACTTATCAGATATAGCAAAATACATTTATGAGGAATATTTTTATCACTTGTCCCTGGCACATTGCTATAACCCTGTCATACTGTATATATGTGTCCACAAAGTCACAAAGGAGTGATGTTACAGCTGTTTTTTTTTACCATGATGGTTATGTACGTACCTCAAACAGACATTTATCACTGTAGGGACCCTCAGGTTGACACATGTTTTCATCAGGGATGGGCACACCGTCCACTATCACCCTGACATAGTACACACCCTCCTTCATGCCAGACCTGATAACCAGAAATCAATCTATGAATGCTTACATATCTAAATTACAGTGTATCTATATAAAAGATAAGAATAAAAGGTTAGAGGTTTTGTCATTAAAAAACAAAAATAATACAAAAGAAATGTTGACAGCATTTATAATCCCTAATGATCATGCATACATTGCCTTTCTATGTCCATAGTACCCTAGATTGACCCTTGACCTTTTACCTTATGACCTCAAAGTTAATATGTCCTTTGCCTTTAATGTCTGACAAACAAAAGGTTCTCAACATAATGAGTTGGCTAGATCTTTCCATATGCACCCAGAGATCTCTGTCCTTTGACCTCACAACCTGAAAATCATTACAAAAATCTTCTCCTTCAGGGGTACCCTTGTACCATGATCCACATCTTTGAATTTCAAGCAAAAGGTTCTTGATTAAACTGCTGAGTGGCCAACACATCTAACAAGCAAAAGTCCAGAAAAGTTTGACCATTTTATCTACTATTGGGGTACAAGTGTACCAAATTTGATTTCTGTTAAGCAGGGTTCCTAAGAATTGTTGATCATACAACACTTGATCCAACAACCAACTGACCAGCCAAATGATCAGCAGGTGAAAAACAAACATGCTTCCCTTTTTTCCAATGCAGACATAAATAGAAACTTACACTGTATAACACATTATCATGGACTCCATGGTTCCATCCTTGCTGACCTGACAGTCATACGATGTCGCCAAGGAAACCAGTTGGACTTGGTTCCCTTCTGATAATTTGTTTTGGGAGAATCCTGTTCCACTGATCAAAATTCTTGTTTCTCCACATAAACTGCCGTATGGAGGGCTTAGTGAAAACACCTCAGCTCCTAAAATGTATGAAAATGTACGTGATTTTATCTGTTAGGCATGAGCGGATCTAGAGGAGGGGGGGGGGGGGGGGGCGCCAGCCCCCCGAAAAATAAAAAATTAAAAAAAAATAAAAAATATCTCAAAAAAGGGCCCGTTCCCCCCCCCCCCCCCCCCCCCCCCCCCCCCCCCAACCCCTTTGGAAATAAAACTTTGTATCTTCTATACGGTCGGTAACAAATGATGTTCTCAAATATAATAAATAGGATACCGGTAATATATTTAGGGGGATTTATTCATTTTAGGGATTGCATAAAAGCATCATATAAGCTACCGGTACCTGTTATTCTATGTTACGTCGGCCATCCGATATTGCACGACATTTTCATGCAGTCATGTCATTCATCGTCACTTTGGTGTAAATTAAAAGCGCACGCTTTATTCCATACCAGAACAACTTAGGCAAAAGGTGATGTTTTTTAAAAATACATTTACTTCGATATTGAAGAGGAATGTGGTAAACAATCTTTTTTATATTAAAAATGTAATCGTAGGGCCAGCACTCTAACGAAGAAATGGTACATATGTTTCAGAAACAGAAATTCAGTCCCTTTATTTTTATTATTACAACTCTTGCATAATAATTAAGGAATAAGGAATCATTCTTTGAGTATTATGAGGTGAAAATTTCGGTCGGGGCGTGGTCAAATCCAATAAAGCCCGAAGGGCTTTATGATAGATTTGACCACGCTCCGACCGAAATAATCACCTCATAATATTCAAAGAATGATTCCTTATTACTTATATTTATATTATTTCCAATTTGTACACTTTAAAACAACATTATTTTAAAACCACTATTTTTTCATGCAGCACATGCTATGTATATTACTACCGGCGTAGCCAATACCGTTCTTCGGTTATGTTATAAGACACGCCCATTTTGTGTCACTCATGTTTTATGAAGTTATTGGGTTTTAGGGTTCAAAATTGATTCGTAATGTTATCACAGACAAAGAGAGTTGAAAATGTAAATATTGTAAAATATACTGAAGATGATAAGAGGGCTTAAAAGCCGATGGGACAACAATCCCTCTTGGCGAAGCTCCATCCTAAATGTTGTATTGATTTGGCCCGCCTCTTTAGACTTAGTTCAATAAACACATCAGTTTATATCGGGATCTCTAGAGAATCGTCGTCTCTCTGAATAATTTGGTCTATGAACGTCTTTTCCTGTTCGAAGTCAACGTCATATGGCAACTTTAAGATGCATGTTGCGGGTCACTTCAATTGTCATGCTGGCACAATAAAGAACTTCCACTGTTCAGTGGTCGAATTTATAGTAGCTCTTCACAGAATGGTGAGTGTCAACGAATAGGAAAGGGGTTTTCGAAGTGACGCAAAACAGCAAACAATCAATCGTTCTTAAATTGAAATACCGGTAATAACGCTAAAACAAATGTATATAGCAGCCTCAACGTTAATTTATTATTTTTGTTGTTGTTATTTTGCGGCTAACGCGTGTTGTACATGAATGTATTTTTACTGAAATGCTCACTACCTTCATACCCTTATAAATCAACATAAATGATCAAATTTCCACAGTTGCTTTTAATATATGTTTTACTTTGAATCACTTACATGTATGTTACAAAAGTTTTATAATATTGTTCAGTCAAAATATCGTAAATAGTTATACAAATGTTGATTAATACTGTATAATGAACGTTCAAATTTAGACCGTCCTTTGTTTTTCGTAACAAACAACTGCGTTTTTTAACCAAATATTAAGTCATGAAAATATCCGGGTTTTCTCGACAAAACAACCCCCCCAAAAAACCCAAAAAACCAACCCAAAACAACATGTTTTCAAGTGCGAAGATTCATAAGCCAAACAAAGTGAATCACATGTCCCTTTAAATTGCTATTAAAGATTTATCTTTGTGTAATATGGAAAATAATTCTACGTTATTTCACTAAAAATCATGACACATTTTGTTGTTTTTATAAAGGTTGTCTCCAGGGACGTATATTCAGTAACGGTATAAGCAACTTCTACATTCCCCTTTGTAAATCTTAGTAGGGTTACGAACCTCTGTTATATATCTCTCTGGTTGTCCCCCATACAAGATGGATCGAAATGGATAGAAGAAGCGCAAACTTAATTGCAAATTGAGATTTAATGAAAACCATGCAACAATTGTGTTACTCCAGTAACTTTATTAAAATATACAAGAAAAAAATTATCTATTCATATTCATTTCTGAAGTCGGAAAGAGCATTACAAATACATGAAATGTATATTCAAATGTCAAAACGATGGTAAAACTAGATGTAACTTTAATCCTGTTACTTTAATTTACTCAAAAATAATTATGTATCTTTTCCATTTTATTTTGCCTTTGCTTTGAATTAAACAAATTACTCACAATATTAACTTTACAACCTTATTTTTTAAAAAATTAGATCATTCGATAAAATATATTAGATTTGCATCCACTTAACTTGATCAATGAGCATCTAAAAACGCCAAAGTTATGATCAAGTTTCTCACAATCTTTTTAGAGAAAACATTAGCATTTTATTTAAAGGTATTTCACCGAAAATTTACAGTCAGTTTCCCATAAGATTACAAGTTTTACTAAGGTAACGTATGCGAAACTGGCCGTGGTTTTCCGTGCACTTTACAGAAGAACTCCCGACCAAATTATGGAGGCTGGGTGGTCAACAAATTAACCATCAGCTCTACCTCAAAGTTTTAGATATGATTTTTTAAGCTAGAAAATATTACATAGTAAAGAAAAATTCCATAAATTTTGCCTTCTAATTTTGAGTATTTTCCTATATCTTTATATAGAAATCTTTATACAGATCTTCTATAGAGGAGATCAATACAGTCTAAAAAATGGCCACGACCATCCAGCCCTCTCAATAATTGATTATCTTTTATAAACTCAGAAATTTACAAACATCGAAAAAGGTTCGAGTAAATAATTTTCAATGCATTTCATAATGAGGGGATCGTGGTTAAATTGCGCGGAAACGTCGAGATTGCAAAATTACTAGTATTTGCAACCACAATATTTCTTACCAAAAACACAGTATTCAGTAATCATTATCAACGATATATAGGCCTACTTCTCACATTTTTCTGTTAACTTTTCATTAATATATTTTTTTTTATAATGCTTATAACATAAATCAATAAATTGTGAATGAAAAACTTTTGCATAGAACAGAAAATTATTTATATTTAAAGATTAATTGTTATCCAATATCCGTTGATGATAATGATGATGATGATGAAGAAGAAGATTAATCATTGTGCTTGAATTCTTACCGATTGAATATCTCGTAAATAAACATTGGATCAAAAACACACAGAGAAACAATGAACCCAAAATCGGAGACTTTCGCCTCTGATTTAAGTATGCCATATTTTTCACAAATGTTAAAAAAATGAATTTTTCGTTGGTTTATATCTTTGATCACGCTCCATTGATTTATGTATTGGCTTTTGATTTTCGTGCTCGCCGCTTGATTTATCACGAAGTTTTGTTAATGAAATCTGACGTTGTTCTGTATTGTTTGTACCTACCCATTAAACTTATGGCCAATGAGATGCATCCGCAAAGAAACAAGCTTTGTGACCCGTCATAAGCCTTTCCCAAAGAGTCATAAGATCTAAAAAGGTAAAATCAAAAATATTTTCTTGTTTGATCACTCGCAGCTGAGGTAAAAAAAAATCAATTAAAAAGCATCTAGTCTCTTGATAAATTTGAAGTGTATATGTACCTATTAAAGCTGTTTGGAGGTACATAATCATGCAGTTTATTGAGAAACCATTTAGGTTTACAGACCAATAGTTTCTTAGTCTCTGTCCTTTTCAATTATTTCGCTTCTTTTTGTACTTCGCTTACCTGCTTTTTCTCATGATATTTTTATGCTATTAGAGACGAGAATGTTTGTGGTATATATATTTTTATGAGATTTGTAGTGAAAATCTTAATCTTTCAGACTGATATAAAGAATTTAAGTTATATCATGAAATTAAAATACAACCACATCGAGGGGGTGGGGGTGGGGGGTTCGTTAATATTCTTAAACAGTGGTTGAGAATAAAAAAAATTCCTATATAGGTAAGAATTTAATATAACACTCTGAACTGAACTGGGTTTTTTTTAACTTGTTGCGTGATGTCTTTTACTCCTGATGCAAGTTCGATGTTCTAGTGGGACAGTTATTGCGACTTTTGTATTTTCAAAAGAAACAATGAAGAAATAGAATTATCGTTTTGATAATCTTGGATACATTCGTATTCAGCAAAACTAAAAGGTACATCTGGTGTAGATTAGTTCTTACAGGGGATAATTTTCAGCTCAGATAAAAATAGTTGCAATTCTAGATCCATAAAAGTTTAAGGTTTATAGATTTAAAGTATGTTGAATAATTATTAGATTTTTGTTTCTTTGTGTAAGCTTGACGTCACTTCCCAAAAGACTCTAAAAGATTCGAAATAAAAGGATTTTAAAAAAGTCATCTTTTAGCTTATGTGTTGGACCAATCATCTTCTAAACTGAGATATAAAACTCTTGTTTTGAGATATATCATTTAAATTACCCCCATATTGATATCCTTTAATGGACTTGGTTTTGGATGTTTATCTAAAATTTGAACCAACAAACATCCGTGTTCGAAACAGAAAACACGTATATCACTTTAATAAGTGACGTAAGGTGTTTTTTAAACAACTTTACCGAGAAAATATTTTAAGTCCAAGAAATGTCTGAATTTGCGTCTCGGAGATTATTCCAGATGATATGGAATTGCTGAAGTGCTTGCTTCTATAGACCCTGAAAGAGTGGAATGTTAAGTAGAAATTGGTATTAAAAAGTCGGTTGCTTGGTACGGAATAATGCGTACAAAAATTCTCCGTCGGAAGACATTGGCAATATTAAAACCAATCAAAGACCTTCATAATGCAAAATACAGTACCTTTCTTGCAGAACTTTCAAATGACGGAACGCTAATTTTTCAGTTACAAAAGTTTGACAAACGCATCATATCTAATGAGTAACACAGAAAACACAGATAACACAGAAAAAGTATTTGATGATTTATCATTTTATAGATTCAAGTCTGAAAAGGTATGGTCTTGAAAAAAAAATCACTATAAAAGTGTTCGTCAGGCCAGTCTTGCAACAATTCTATAGACGGTGTTTTTTTCGAATCAAGTACGATACGACTACAATGTCTGTTTGACAATGTACGATGTTTGTGCGATAATAGGACGAGTTGTGGCGATTATATGTAAGTAACGAACGTGTAAGATGGAAGACGATTTTTATACGATACGCGTAATAATGACTACGTTCTATTGATACACAATATTACCACGAATTGTTACGAGTTTTTACGAATATATATCTGGTGTAATAATTGATAAGTGATTATTAAACAAATTAATAATCGATTTACACATAAAATACTTACCTGGAAATACATGCGCGGATCCCAAAAAAATTTCAGGGGGGGCGCTAGGGTTTTATAAGTTTGCCCCGGGGGGGGATGCATACTTTCGGTAATTTTACTATTTATATTTAAGAAATTTACATTTTCCGGGGGGGGGGGGGGCGACCCCCTATAGATCCGCGCTTGGAAATATTTTACAAATTAGATCAATAATGTACTCGGGGTAATATTCCTAGAGATTATGATAAATATATGAAACACGTACACGGATATGTAAATTTGTGGGTTAAGACGAAATCCATTTTGTGACAATGTTTGCAACTGTGACTAAATATGTTGAATAATTTGTTGACGGACGTTTATTATTGTAATTTTAAATGATCAAGAAGATCGTGATATTGTTTTAGTTAATGAATTGTTTAAATAAACATGAAACCAGCAGCAGTAATGTTTAATTCATTCCCTGAAAAAGATTACCAATAAAGAACAACATTTTAAGGAGAAATTACAAGTATTTGTAAAATTTTGAAAGACAATGTTCTGTAAGAAACTTACAAAATTGCTGAACGATGTACTTAGTATTTTTAAACAGAAGCAATTACCTGTAAACACCTTGGTGGTTTAGATGCGTGATGATCCCGTCATCAGGCGGATCCTCCTTCCTCGGTTGTTTCGGCGCTGTCCACGACAACCTCTAGAGGTGCGCCGACTGGGGTGATCAGCTCCCAGCCCGGGACCATCCAACTATCCGCTTGTGTACTGATCTTACATGCACAATTGTCTCTCACTGTTTTCCCCACTGTCCCTCTCTTCTTCTCCACAACCATAGCGATGCCATTTCCATGATTTCTGCCTCTCTGCTTAGTCGCCCTATGAGCTGTCTTCTCTCCAACCCAATAACCTCAATGACTCTCAGGGCTCGCCACAAGGATTGTCCAACAAAGCCCCGCACGCCAACTTCCACTGGGAAAAACCATACTCTCCACCCTCTCTCCTGACAATCTGCCACAAGCTCCTGATATTTCCCCATTTTCCGCTCATATGCGTCTTCCATTCTCTCCTCCCAAGGAATCAGCTCCACAATAATGACCTGCCTACTTGACGAAGACCAGATCACTACGTCAGGTCGCTTGTTGGTGGATGCTACCTCCGTTGGGAATTGCATGATGGTCTTCAGGTCAGCTCGCATTAGCCAGTCTCCTGCCGTGCCAAGAAGTCCTCTACCCTCCCCAGTGCCGCACTCTTCTCCCTCTCTCCTGCTCTAACAAAGTTAATAAACTTGAGCCGCTTGTCCTTTGGTGGTAGTCTCTTTTTGGCTTTCTCGAGAGAGTCTGCAAGTGCTGAAAGTATCTGGTCATGCCGCCATGTATACCGGCCTTCAGACAATGCTACGGAACATGATGACAATATATGCTAGAATACTACTGCAAAACACTAACCATTATCGTATCGGTATATTCATACTATATAACTCGTAGTTCACTCGCAAAGTTCCTCTTATTGCACTAGCCCCCAATCGCCTGTTTTGGTAGTATTCGCATCAAATACTCATTCGGGGGACACTTGTGGAAGACTCGAAAAAGCAATCGCAGGAACTGCTAGGATAATCGGGGTAGACTACCGTAGATCGTAAGATATTCGTAGTATCGTAAGTACTACGAAGTTTTGCGAGTTTTCTACGAATGTCGAAGATTTACTGCGACTGTGTGCACGAGTGCAGTGCGAGTGTCGTGCGAAAGTCTACGGATACTTAAAAATCGTACTGTGGACACGATTGTTTTGAACATGCTCAAAAAGCCTTGTTTGAGATTCAGTGCTGCAACGAAGGAAGACAGCCTACGACTATCTCTACGATAAACCACTGATAAGAAAGTATAGGATTATTGAATTCGTACGCTATCAAAATCTTCATAGTTTAACAGGGCAATAATGCCTATAGATATAAACCATGACATTATTCATCATTCTTTATTTCCCTCCGTAGAGGCTCATGAAATGATATA
>WFKH01011581.1:20993952-21027793 GCA_016163765.1 Magallana hongkongensis | reverse complement strand
GATACTTGACAGGGCTTAAAACTTATTTTTATGTCATCTGTCCTCCCTAACTAAAAGGGTATTATTTCAACCAATCTTCAGAAAATTTTACCAGTCTGGAGTTTTCTAGATATTAAGATAAATTCAAACATGGTTTCTGCACCTGATGCTAATTTCTATTCTTGCTTGAGTAAAATTTGAACTTGGTATACCTCTTACAATAACAGTGGATGTATATGTTCCTGAAATCTACATAGGTACATGATATCTACAGAAAAGCACCAAATGTGAAATTAATATATGGCAAGGGGGTTTTCAAGAATGAAGATTATAAGGTTGACCAATCAATGCAGATTAATTTGGGTAAATGTTAGTCAGTCCAAGGGGATTTAATCAAGGACTGACTGCCAATGAATCCCTGCATAATACAATATCTGCAGTAGGTTCACTTTATTGATAAAAGCAATAATGAGAGAGAGAGAGAGAGAGAGAGAGAGAGGAGAGAGAGAGAGAGAGAGAGAGAATATGTATCTATTCAATTAAAGCTATGCAATCTTTTTAAAGTATACATGTATCTCTAACATTATCATGTAACTTATGAGGTCAGTTGATACTGACATTGGAGCTATAGTATGTCCCAAGTTACTGTTTCCCTCACCTTTTTTTTCAGTTGATATTTTACAACAATCTTGGGACAGAGTATAGTAAGCCATTATGATACTGTAGCTGTTTTCTTCTAAGCAGATTGAAGAAATGTTTCAGATTTAAATAGATAGAATCCTCATAAGTAATAATAGTGAGTAAGGCACTCTACAAGAATACATTCTTGCTTCTACCTACATGTATGGACAAAATTGATACATTATCATCAGTACCATGTTTGTAGACTTGATTCTGCTTCCTATTAACAAAAGTGATAATGTGGAGCAGTATCAAACCTTGTTCAACATGTAAAATACATGTATGAACAAAACTTGGCCATTCATGTATATATAATGATTGTTTACAGGATGCTGATGTCTTTGAGATCACAGATTTTACTACAGCGTCAGACTGGGAAAGGTAATAATGACATGTTTATTAGTTTAAATACTTTTAATGAATATGTTTACTGTTTACATGTTGTGTATTAAAGTACTGTATGTACAAGTGAATAGCACTTGTACTAGTGTATCATATTTCAATAACTATATATATTATATAGATATTTCATCTCCTATTTTTACCCCTTTTTAGTTCAAATGAGCTTTTCTGATCACCCGTTGTCCGTCGTCTGTCTGTCCGTCCGTCCGTCTGTCCGTCTGTCTGTCTGTCTGTAAACTTTTCACATTTTTGACTTCTTCTCTAAAACCACTGGGCCAAATTTAACCAAACTTAGTACAAGGCATCCTTATGGGAAGGGGATTATAAATTGTAAAAATAAAGGGCTAATCCCTTTTTAAAAGGGAGATAATTGCGAAACAGTGAGTATAGGGTGCGTGTCTTTAAAAATCTTCTTCTCAAGAACCACTGCACCAGAAATACCAATATTTACAAGAAAGCTTGTATAAATAGTGAAGATTATAAATTGTAAGAATCATGACCCCCGGACCAAAACTGGGGCCCCAGGCGGGGTTCAAAGTTTAACATAGAAACACATAGGAAAAATGTTTTAAAATCTTCTTCTCAAGACCCACTGCACCATTAATGCCAATATTTACAAGAAAGCTTGTATAAATAGTGAAGATTATAAATTGTAAGAATCATGACCCCCGGACCAAAACTGGGGCCCCAGGCGGGGTTCAAAGTTTAACATAGAAACACATAGGAAAAATGTTTTAAAATCTTCTTCTCAAGACCCACTGCACCATTAATGCCAATATTTACAAGAAAGCTTGTATAAATAGTGAAGATTATAAATTGTAAGAATCATGACCCCCGGACCAAAACTGGGGCCCCAGGCGGGGTTCAAAGTTTAACATAGAAACACATAGGAAAAATGTTTTAAAATCTTCTTCTCAAGACCCACTGCACCATTAATGCCAATATTTACAAGAAAGCTTGTATAAATAGTGAAGATTATAAATTGTAAGAATCATGACCCCCGGACCAAAACTGGGGCCCCAGGCGGGGTTCAAAGTTTAACATAGAAACACATAGGAAAAATGTTTTAAAATCTTCTTCTCAAGACCCACTGCACCATTAATGCCAATATTTACAAGAAAGCTTGTATAAATAGTGAAGATTATAAATTGTAAGAATCATGACCCCCGGACCAAAACTGGGGCCCCAGGCGGGGTTAAAAGTTTAACATATATAGGAAAATGTTTAAAATCTTCTTCTCAAGAACTACAATGCAACAGTTTGGGGTATTACTATGCATACATCCTTGGCTATTGTAGATCTAAATTGTTAAAATCGTGACCCCCGGACTAATACTGGGGCACCAAGAGAGGTTCAAAGTTTAACATAGAAATATATAGGAAACATGTTTAAAAATCTTCTTCTCGAGAACTACAATGTTACAGTTTGTGAGATTACTATGCAAGGATCCTCAAATAGTGAAAATTCTAAATTGTAAAAGCCGTGACCCCCGGACCAACACTGGGGCCCCAAAAGGGGTTCAAAGTTTAACATTAAAGTATATAGGGAAAGTGTTTAAAAATCTTTTTTTTAAGAACTACAATGCAACAGTTTGTGGGATTACTATGCAAGCATCCTCAAATTGTCAAGATTCTTATTTTGGAAGCCGTGACCCCATGACTAATACTGGGGACCCAGAAGGGGTTCAAAGTTAACATAAAAATATATAGGGAACATGTTTGAAAATCTTCTTCTCAAGAACTACAGTGCAACAGTTTGTGGGATTACTATGCAAACATCCTTGGCTATTGTATATTCTAAACTGGTAAAATCTAATACTGGGGCCCCAAGAGGGGTTCAAAGTTTAACATAGAAGTAAATAGGGAAAATGTTTAAAAATCTTCTTCGTGAGAACTGCAATGCTACAATTTGTGAGATTAATATGCATGCAACCTTGGATAATATAGATTCAATATTTTTAAAATAGTGACCCCTGGACTGATACTAGTGACCTAAGACGGATTCCAATTTTAACGTAGAAGTATCTATGGAAAATGTTTAAAAATCTTCTTTTCGAGAACTACAAAGCTTTAATTTGTCAGATTACTACGTAAGCATCCTCAAATTGTGCAGATTCCAAATTATTAAAGCAGTGACCCTCGATCTAATACAGGGGCCCCAGAAGGGGTTCAAAGTTTAGCATAGAAATATATCTGGAAAATGTTTAAAAATTTTCTTCTCGAGAATTACAATCCTACAGTTTGTGAGATTACTATGCAAGCATCCTCAAATACATGTAGTGTAGGTTCTAAATTGTTAAAGCCAACCATAAACCCTGGACCAATACTGGGGCCCCAGAAAGGGTCTCAAAGTTTAAAATAGAAATAGCATATGATACCAAATTGAATGTTACAAGGAACTGTTGTTCAAGTGAGCGATGTGGCCCATGGGCCTCTTGTTTCTTATTATTGTCACTTAGTAACTTAAAAGAGAGTTAATTTAAAATGTATAAATGTATTATGATATATGTAAGACTCCATAGTCTGATGGTCACACCAAAGTCCGATGGTTTGTTGCCAATACAAAGGCAAGTTTGATGGTCACACCAAAGTCCGATGGTCCGTCTCCTAAAGACGCACCATGGTAAAGTATGATGGCCAGCCACGCCAAAGTCAGATGATACCAGAATAACAACGTTCGTTACATCAAGTCATGACTGCATCATTGGTGACGTCCTTGCTGGCAATTTAAAAATTTGTTTTGGAGAAAGGGACAAGGGATTTAAATCAACATTAATAGTAAGAGGAGGACTGCGAAAACAAAAAAGTGCATATTGTGTCAAAATATTTATTGCACTCAAATATGCTGTAATTAAGTCAATGATTTCAAATTTCAAACTAGGTAGGGGAAACTGATACTAAAAAGAGTTATCACCATTAGCTGGCTTTTAACTTCTTTATTTTGATTCAATTCACGCCCATATGTATTTTGTGCCATTACAATTCAATAGTGGCGCATATATCCGGACCAATGATGTACAAGGAAAATGATCTTTGTGCATTTACAAATCTATCAAGAACCATCAGGCAATTGAGCACATTAGTGTGGATCATTGGACTTTGGCATGTTACACTATGGCTGCACACGAACCATCGGGATTTGGCACAGACCATCGGACTTAAGAGTCCCATCGCACATTGGATTCCCATTGCACTTTGGAGTCCTATGTTTATCTTTGAACAAAACCATTTTGAAGTGAAATAAAAAAAGGGAAAAAAATTTTGTGGCTTGGTATGTATGGAGCATCTCTAGAACTAAACATTCTGGAGCTCAAAGTTGCAATAAATTAATCACTGGAATAGAGTAAATTTAAAACAATACAATTTATCATGTTCATTGAGATGCACAATTATTATTGTCAATGAAATATGCATCAATAAAGAGTAAAATTGATATTAATTTTATAATTTACACAGGACTCATGCCAAAATGATTCACATATACACTTTGTGATGGTGTTCCATTGGTATTTGCTAAGGATAGAATATTTTATGTCTGTTTAAATCTCTATGAAGCAGTATAATCCCATCAGAATTCTCCAGTGCTTTTAACTTGCACAAAAAAACTGTCATTTGCAATGAGCATAACTTAGATTTTTTTTCTTCAGGTAGTTTAAGTTTGTATCAAAAAATATTAATGGCACTTTAGCTTAATGTTTATGATGTTTACTGGAATTTTCGTGACATTTAATTGAATTTATGTGCAATTGAATGAAACAGATTGGAAAAAAATTGTTCAAGCTTGATCTGTAAAGGAAATAAAAACAACTTCCCATCAATATTTCATTTATTGGGAGACGTACGTGTTATATTTTTAAATGACAAGTCATGTTTGAAATATCAAATTCTGGGCAATAAATGCGGAAAAATAGCTACATTTTTATTGCTAGGGTTAAACTTTTGAAAAAATATAAAAGTTGAAGAAACAGAAATTTATTGAACCGGATGCAAGTAGATGTTGCATTGAAGTATGTCAAGATGTCATAGGGGCTTGAAAAGTTGAAGAAATAGAAATTTATTGAAATGGATGCTTAGTGTGGTTGCATTGAAGCATGTCATGATGTCATAAAAGCTCAAAAAAATCTTTTATAGGTTTGATTTTTTTTATACAGAAAATATTTTTTATATTTTGCATACAACCCATACAACCCAAATTTAAAAAAAAATAAGAAGAATAGAAAAGGAAATACTGATGTAATTTTGTTTAAATGCAGTTACTGGAGCACAAACAGTTTGTATCAAACTGCCCTTTAGGACAATGACCTTTTGCCCCATATCCTACTATGTTTAAATTGTCCACATATCATTAGATTTCATATTTGGTTGCTTTTCAATTCATAGAATTGATATTAGGGAAATTTGAAGAATTTTTTAAAAAGGAGGGGGGTGGGTTGAGAATTGCTTAATCAGTGCCCTACATCTATATTTGGGTCAATTTTACTATAAATTGGTTAAATTTATTTCCAATCAGAGGTTATAGTTTTGTTATTTTAATATTAACTACAGTAATTTGTAAGTGGCAAATAATGTTGAGTTTGGGAGAAAATTTAATAACAATATTGGAAAAGTTTACAATATTAGGGACCAGAAGGTAATCTTTATTATTCAAATAGACTTGTTCAGATATCGAAATATTGTGCTTTAATGGAAACAAATTGTGGCTGATTGAACGACTATTATTTTTTAACTTAATTTACATGAAAATTGTGTTTTTACATCAATTTTTTTAAGCCATTAATGTAAATGCATTTTACAATATTTTAGATTGACTTAGGCACTGTGTTTTAGAAAAAAATATCATGCACTTTACATGAAATTCTGTAAGATAGAATATTAATGTGAGAACATGTGCCCTTTCATGTATTTATCCGATTGTTTTGTGTTTAATGTGTATTTATTCGAAGCATATACACTCTTCTGTTTAATTGTGTATCAACTTTGATAAAGTGAAATTCATGTATTGATTGTTTTTAAATCTAAGAATTTGATTTTATTCCACCTTTTAAATTTATTTTAAATGTGAGGTACCTATTCATGTTCTTTTGTTTCAGATATGTGGCCAGACTAGAGGAACTTTTACACGAGTGGAAGTTAGTCAACAGTAACCCTCTACCTCCGGCCCCAAGGGTAATGAAAGCATCAAACTTTATTGAAAAAAAATTTGAAAAGATACAAACTCATTAACAGGTACATTGAAATTTGGGAAACCAATCAAATTTTTTTTGGTATTCAATTGAAGCAAAATTGACCATAAGGTAACAAATGCTTACAATGGAATAATTTTGTTTTGTCAGCTACTGTGGAATCATCATTGTTCATGGGGGACCAATGTTTGTGGCTTTCTTGGGTAACCCTTGCCCATGAATTTACATCCCCACATACAAGCGTTTAATATTTATTAAAATTATCCTGAACTTGCTACCAATGAAATTCTGTCCCCATGAACCAAGAAAATGTTGGCTACCCATGAAAATTGACCCCGCACGAATAAAAATGATTCCACAGTAGGCAATTTAGCTTCTTGGATAACTATTACTTGTTTATTTCTTATATATTCAAAACACATGCAGTGAAATTATATCACGGCAGGTGAAAAACTCATTTACTGAATCCTTGGTTACTTTGAAAGTCGTAAAACCGTTACACAAGCTGTCTTGGAAATCTTATAAATATAAACTCATTATCAGCAGACGGATCATTTACTTCAAAATGAGCAAAAATTTAATATGAGAAACTCAGTTAAATGTTATGTTTTATTATTGCAAAGAAAATGAGAAATTGAGTCTGGGGATTTAGTTTTATTATGAAATAATTGGTTTGAATACAAGTGGAATTCAAGATATACTGGTATTTGGCAAATGTTGATAAAAGTACTTGGTATTTGTAACATTTCATGATGTCAGAACAAGTAAATATAAAAAAAAATCTCTGGAAATGTGAATTAAATTGAACTTATATTTTATTGACAAATTTCAGAAAGATAAGACAAAACTCCTATCGTTAAATAACTTAGATAGTCTTCTAAGATAATCCTCTCTAAGGGAATGTACTGTTAGTTATTCGAAACATACTCTAGCTCAGAGCAGGGCCAGTCTCCAATGTGCTTACTTGTTCTAATAAAATCATAAGCATAAGAGAGGTTTTCATGAAAGTTGACTATGGTCAGTTACAAAACAGCCAGATATCGCTGGCACTTTTTTACACAGTTTATTAGTGGTACACAAGTTTTACAATATATTATATTACTCTGTACAGATTTCTTCTTATTAACCAGGGCAGTCTCAGCACAGGTAAATGGCATGAGAAAAAAGAATCCATCAGTTTTGCAGACTTTACATTTCTTGTGACGTACAAGTATCTGGAGCGAGATGACATACAGAAATCTGGAGAAGAATCCAGACCGAGTCCTGATGACGAATCTGAGGAAAAGGAAAGTTCAGAGGGTAAGTCTTCTTCACTAACCTTCATAGCGAAAGTCTTCATCACTAAATTCAGAGGAAAAGTCTTCATCTCTAACATTCAGAGGGTAAATCTTCTAGACTAACATTCAGAGGGTAAGTCTTCTTCACTAATCTTCAGAGGAAAAGTCTTCATCACTAACATTAAGAGGGAAAGTCTTCTTCACTATTAACCTTCAGAGGGTAAGTCTTCTTCACTAACCAAGAGCCAGATGTGTTTATTCTCATCTGAAAACAAATGAATTGGATGGTTTAGACCATTGGCTACCAAGATGAGGGTAAGTCATTTTCTAACTCCTTTTTCAACAGACATAGCTTCATTTCAGTCCTTTTGTGTTCACCATGATTTCTCTAGCTCTTTATCCATCATTAAAGGTCATTAAAATATCATTTTAGAGTCATCACTCATCTTTACACTCATTATAAATTCTGATAATGATTTTAAAAGAGAAATTCAAATGAATAGAATTATAGACACATTCCTTGCAAAGCAAACATGATTACAAGTAGGAGTCTTATTATGAATTCTAAGCTATGACAAAGTATGAAAATATAAACAGCGTTTTATAGAAAATTGTTAATGTTTCTAGATGCTCTACCCACAGTCATGGCAGACATGATGAGTTTGGATAATGACTTCCCATCAAAATCGCACTGTCTTTCAAGATGGTAAGCCAAATACCTTTCAGAAAACTTCTTGTCTCTTTACTTTCTTATTAATTAACATGAAGTAGATTCATTGCTATTCTACAAGGAACTATAATTTCTCTGCTTAGGTTTGGCTTACAAGAGTTTGTTGTCATTACACCCTCCCAGTCGTCTGCTGCAATAGAATCAGAGAGTAGGATAAAGATCCTGCTCAGCTCAGTCTCCATAGCCCTTAACAACACAGGAAGGTAGATCTAATGTCAGGCCCCCATTCAGTGATAGAATAGAACAGCTAATAGTCTGTAGATATTAAATTGACTGATATAATTGAAGATTCATGTATGACTTAAGAAAAAAATAATGAAAATTGTAGTATTTGTAAAAGTAGCACGAATTTTTATTTTACTGGAAAAATTTACCAAAAAGTTTTGGTAGGAAAACCCTTGTACTGTAGAAGAACAACAATAAGCAACTATTAAGTTGATACATAATGTAGCAGTAATGTGGTGACTGTGTTACAGCCCTGTGCCAGTGTTCATACAGATCCATCAGTACTGGAGACAGATGTTCTGTGGGGCCTGTGTACTCCCGGGCTCCTCCATAGACTTTGATGTCATTCACCTCAAGACAGCTCCCCCTCAGTACAGCCATCTGTCTGGGCTGCTTGATGTCTTTAAGGCTAAAATGGTACATATTGATGGGTTCTGTATATCTCATTTCTCATGTAAACTAGAATCATATTATTTCATGGGAGGCTTATGTTCAAGGGTACCAAGTCAAAAATCACTGGTTCGATCATTGTGATTTTATTTGGGTAACCCTTTCCAGTATAAAAAATTAGCTTTTATGTTAACAAATGCTTATACATTTTGGAATGTAAATTCTTGTGCAGGTGGCATCCCACCATACAAACTACAAAACTGCATGGGTGGGTGGGGGGTGATTTGTATCCATTAGCAAAGCAGAAAAGGGATATTTCAAGAAAAAATGGCAAGTGGTCATATATTATTCAAAGATTAAGGACCATATATGTTTAATAGCTATAAATATTTAAATCATTTAAAAACCAATTTGATATTCATATTGTTTCCATCATTAGTATTAGTGATATAGATTAAACATATGGGACTAAAAAACTACCTGTAGTTAATATACAAGCATGAAAATTAGTTGGGTTTTTTTCGTAGGCAACACAGGTGATGCCAAGACCCACAGTGATGGTAGCTGTGAGGTTCACCTACATTCTGACAGAGTGGCACAATTCTACCTGGCCCCAGGAACCACCAGGTAGACACCATTTAAACTTTAAAATTGCACACTTTATTAAATCTTTTATGTATGTATTTAAAATCACAAAGGTGGTAACTTTATTTTACCTTTATGATAAGCAGTTGTAAAAAACGATTTTGATCTATGTCTAGTTCATGAACCTGTGAATTCTGGAGGTAAGGGACTGCATGAGTCTGAACATGCATGCTTGCGTCAGAGTGCAGCTTTCAGGATGTTCGTTTGATGGTTTTTCTTCCCTAAATAATCCCTTTAACATGTTTTTAAAAAAAAATAAGACCAATAAAAAAAATACGTTGCTTGTATTTCAAAAGAGCAATTTGTGTTATTTAGAATGAGAGACAGACAGCATGGCAGACATCCTATGAACTTGTAACCTAATGCCAGACACAAAACAGTCAAACATCTATTATTGTCAGTTTATTTCTTTATAATTAAGTGGAGTAAATTTGCATATAATGAAGGAATATTAGGAGATTTTAGTTTTATTTATACTGAATACAAATATTTGTAAATAAACTGTATGCACTGAGCAAGAACAAAGGCTGATACAAACAAGGCAGAAAATGTGGAAAAAAAATTCAAGATTCTTATTTACCGGTATAAGTGTAGTCAGAAACTCATGACCATGGTTAATCTTGAATTTGCTTTCTGAGCTTATACGAGATTGACAGTGAATTTTCTATGATGTATTATCCACAATGGCCAGTTGGCTATATATTTTAAATCATTTTTTGTTGCATCATCTTTGTTATGCTTCAAGATTTTTCATCCCTCATGGAAGATGAGGTAGGCTGTTCAGATTTTGGGAATCTTCCATTTGGAGCTTCAGAGGATCCTGTAAGGTAAGTTTGGACAGTGAAGAGAGAAAAATAAAACATTATAAGAATAATTGAACTAGTACATCAATAATAGAAGAACCATTCACAATTTTAATAAAGCAAAATAATGTATATGAAATCAGTTTGTTCATAACTATTGACAGGAAAAAGTTATCTATTTTTAATATGGCAAAGCCAATTGTTTTTTTTAACACAGTATACAGTGTACTCTGTTGGTGTACATGTGAATCAATCTTGTTTCAGTGAGATGCAATTAGCATGTACCTGGCCTAGTTTGTCTGAAGACATGATTGTTGAGAACCAAAACTACAGGTATGCCAACAAATAATACAAATTTGAAGTCTAAACATCTCTGATATGCTGTAATTCGATCACTTTTTAAAAGTTTACCAGCTTTTCACTCTTATAATTGACTGATCTTTCTTTACTGCAATTATTCCTCATTAAAAGAATTAAAAGTTATTACATGCATTATAAAATGACAGTCGAAAGATTTTGTATTTAAGATCCTACCAATCATATATTTTTGGCCATTTGTGTCTGATTTGCAGTGACCTTGACCCTATGCAGGCACCACAGTGGGCTGTTCGCATCATCATGACAGAGGACCCTAACTGTCTTCTTGGTAATTTTATGATTCTTTTTTTTTTTTTTGGTACCTCATTGAATTAAAGATTTCTTTGATTAAAAAAAAACAAACTACATTTATGTTTAGTACTTTGGGCTAATTTTGGTACCAGCAGATTATCAATACCTGGATACAGTTGTATCGCAAATTTAAAAAAAATAAAGCTTCTGATTTGAAAAAAATGGCTCATTTTACATTTGATTTAATGTACCCGGTAGATACATGTATTTTTTGATAAAGATAATTTTACAAAAGATCCTTATAAAGGAAAATCTGGTGTTTAGAATTAAGGCAATATCTTTCATTCCGACACATAAGTACTATTAACAATTACCAAACATTACTAAATGTGCATGACATTTATCTGAAACCAAAGTACATTGCACTTGTACTGATATTTGCTTCTATTTGTTTCAATTATACTCTGAAGGTTACATTTATGATACATCTGATAACAAAAGAGTGTATTTCATCCTTAGAAGAGAAAACTGTTTTCCAGGCCCCCTGAAAGGGGCTTGTATTCATGCAGAGAAGTTTCTTTAAATTGACTGAGAAAATTTCTCGTTGCAGGCAAATACTTGAGTGAGTTTCTGAAGATTGCACACAGAAAAGAGACAGTTGAGGATCTACTGTGGAACTTACTGTCCAAAGAGGATGATGGTAAAACTCTCAGTATTGTCTTTATTACATCATCAGAATTCACAGAATTTTACTTGCTACACTCAGTTCATCCAGTGCACCAGAGAAATATTCTATGGATTCTAGCAATGGTTTTATTAGAGCATATGGAAAATATTTAAAATCTAATGTGGTGTTTATTTTCATTATTTGTGTAGACCAGACAGGAGATATTAGTCAGGCCCTACAAAAATTAACAGAGCCCAAAGTGGCCAAAATGTACAACATTCCCTCCCTCAGTAATGTGGTACACAGTGCCAGTAGTAGGCTGGCCATCAAACCAGGACAGGCCCCCATTAATGGTGACACACTCACCACTCTGTTAGAGGTAAGTTATATCAACAAAATTTGTCTGGACTAGGATCTTTGTACTTTTGCTTTTACTGGACTTGCATGCCTCGGAGTCCACAGGTGATGGTGCAAGTCAAAATGTTCTAGCCAAAGTATATCTTGATGACATTAAAAGTGTCCTCTCCCATTTCGTTTTAATGCTTTTTTGGTGTATCATTTCCCTGATTATAACAATGAATAGACTTATGAGATTTTCCCAATGTCAGATTGAATTAGCAGTGCAGAGTCAAAGGTGATGTTGTTTTTGTAGTTTTTGTTTCCTGATGCAAAACCAGTATCAGAGAAAACTGACAAAGATGAAAGTGAAACAGAAAGTGATAAACAAAGCTCCAAATACTCTTCTATCATTGAGGTAATACTGTTCAAGACAGAAAGATCATGTATCTAATCAGTATAATTGTTTTGTGTTCATGTAATTAAGTACATGAAGAATCTGTCCTCTTTTTGGTGTTTTGGTGACCAACTATCTGATTAAACCCTTACTTTGATACATATACAGTGTATTCATGATAAACTAGTACACATATATTACTAAAAATAAATCAAATAAATCAACTGTTCAAAGTTACATTTTAAAATGTTAAAAGTAGATTTTGTAACATTTAGAATTGTTAACTAAAGATAAACTTTGTTCTTTCATCTTATTTACAGGATTTATCCAAACAGTTGAAGTCTGCCCCAGACGACAGTCTGTTACATAATTTGGTGACTGCTCTGGTGATGGTGAACATGCATCATGGAGGAATTCGCGGTGTGGCCCAGTTATGGCAAGAGTTTGTCCTAGAAATGAGGTACCGGTGGGAGAACAAGTATCTAATCAGTGGGTAAGTACACAAAGTTCACTCAATCATGTAGCTAGGTCGTATGATGCTGATGTTGGCTCTGTATAATGTTGTAGATGTAGATTCTGATTTCTGTAAAATGCTTTGATGTTTAATTGCAGCATAAATCCTGGATCACCAAACTTGGGAACATGCCTACTCTACCAAAAGTTACAGGTAGATATTGTCAATCTGTCTGTATGGATTTGAAATTACCCCGGTAAATCATATTAAATATCTTATGTATCAGTATATTTTACGATTTATCATATTTAATGTACAGATGCTGAATTGTTGCATTGAGAGAAAAATCAAGAGAGAACAGTTGTACAAAGGCTACACAGGGCAGTCTTTGGAAGAGCAGAAGGACTCAGATAGTGAGGAAGCCATATCTAGTCAGTTAACCACCTCAGACTCTGAACCTTGTGCTCCATCAGAAGCAGAACAGAGCAAAGAAAGAGGAACTAGTGGAAGTACTGCCACAGTCAGCAAAGAATCTAGAGAACGCTCACAGCAATCCAGGAAGGAGCAGCAAAAGCAGGCCAGCAAGAAGGAGAAAGAGGACATTCCAGCCAAGAGACCACACCTAGACAGCTCTAGTGATGATGATGAATTCTTCGAGTGTGAAGATGAAGATGAGGAGAAAGATGAAGAAAAGGAGAATGAAGAAGATGGTGAAGAGGAAGAAGAGGAAGATAATGAGGAGGAGAGCTCGGAGATGGAAGTTGAGACAATCAAAGCCAAAGTAAATTTTGTGTCCCAGTTAAACTTAATAAATTTTGTCAACTAAAGTGCTCTGTTAATAATTGTTTGGTGCATATAAAAAAAAATTAAGGGCAGTATATGTTATCAAATGATTGGATTTTATCATAGGTACTACCACACGTATCATATTGTGTAATCTCATTCATATGATATGAAACTTATTTGTGAAAAAAAGTTAAGAAGTGAGTTTTACATATAATAAAGTAGAACATTGCAGGTTCTTTTAATAGGTTTGATTTTTTATTTGTTAAAGGAAACAACAACCCCAGAAGGAGAGGAGGTTTCCATGGAAGTCTCACTGACTAGTTCTTCCTCTTATGTGGACAGCATCACTCACAAACCAGAGGGACGGCTGGCCAAATCTGGGGATCTGAAACTGCTGAACTCTGAAGAGCCATTGTACATTCCTATCACCCAGGACCCATCCCCAATGACAGAGGACATGTTGGAGGAACATGCAGAGGTCTTGGCCAGGTAGCATCCTGATAGTCAATAATCTATTGTTTGCAATGATCAACAAATTGAATGTACATCATTTACAAACAGCTCTAACCAATACAAGTTTGACGTTTTTTGGATCAAAAATGTAGAAAGATTTTTTAAAAATTGTTTATTTGCCTATTTTACCAAAATACATATAAGTTTTACAAACCATACTGTAGTAAAATCTTTTTCAATCACATTTTTGATGGTTTTCTTGGAAGGGCATGATTGTTTCCAGAGTTGACCTGAAAAAAAGATAATTTACCTAGGTAGTAAATGTATTTTTATTTTGTTGAAGGCTAGGAACATCTTCAGAAGGAGCCCAGCTGAGAGCTAGAATGCAGAGTGCCTGTCTGGTGTCAGACATGGAGTCTTTTAAAGCGGCCAATCCTGGCTGTACTATTGAGGACTTTGTCAGGTGGTATTCCCCAAGGGACTGGATAGAGGAGGATGAGTCAACAAAAGAAAACCCCATAGGTATGAACAGGCTGAAAATGAATGTGAGAACATAAATAAAATATGGCATTGCAATTTAATTTTTTAAATAATTTATATGAAATCAGAATCTCAAGCATTTACCAAGAAAATACAGAAAGATTACATTATTGGTATAACCACTTGACAAATTAAACATACATGTAAGTACATGTTTTTGTGAATGGCCTTTTTCAAGAAAAGATTATTGTAGTATCTTCAGTATATCAGGTATATTTTTGTAATGTAGGTCATCTCAGTACAAGAATGCAGATCCCTGGAAACATATGGACTGAGGCCTGGCAAAGTGCCAAACCAGTGCCAGCCAGAAGGCAGAAGAGGCTGTTTGATGATACGAAAGAGGCTGAAAAGGTAAGAAACTTGTGAAGTACAGTAATGCTGAACAAAAAAGATTTGTCAGACTGTTCAAAATAATAAATCAAAATCTCTGATAAAATAAACATTTTACTATTATTGATTTACACAAATATTTAAATTTCTTTTTGAAAATATTATAAAAAATTTTATCCATAGAGGAATGTACCACTTTAAGTGGAATTGTTTACAGGATGGGTACTGAAATATTACTAAAAACTCACACATTGTTTTAGGTGCTACATTTCTTGTCTGCTATGAAGCCAGCTGATGTGGTGGTTCACTTACTGCCTTTGTTGTTACATTCTTCTATAGTCAATATCATAAACAATGGTGAGTGAAAAGACAATACTTATAGGAATATTAAATCAAAGCCACAGATCATAATTTAATGAAACAAGAAAACTAGATTGCAAAAATATTTTTTGGGTGTATCGATCTCTTACAATACATGTGTACATGTAAATGCATGCAAATGTAATGAAATTTTTACCAAGTCATTAAAATTTTTTATAGAGGATTCAGATATCCCAAAACTGAAGGAAATGATAGAACATGTGATATCAAAGTCTTCTATGGTTACCAGAACTCCTCACCAAGATGTCAGAAGATATGAGGTACTGAACTGTCCTTAGAGCCATTATAATTAGACAGGATCACTATTGATCTTAGCCTCATATTTACAAAAGAAAAGATAAAGACTTTAATCAAAGCAGCACTTGTCAATATTTGTAGTCTGTCGAGAGAAAGATTTGTTTTTAAAAACAGTTTCATTTCTTTAATAATTACACTTGAACTTGACTTAGTAAGTACCAGAAACTAAAAAAAAATTCTCTTCTTAAAGTGTACAGTTTTTTGTTTTAAACAATTTCATTTCATAAATAATTACACTTGAACTGGACTAAAGTAATTCTCTTCTTTAAGTGTATAGTAAATCACAATACGAGAATGATTACATGTACAACTAATTTTGATGAAGCAAGAAAAAATTACATGTATCAAAAAGAGTTATATTGGTGTTGTTTTCCATTCAAGGACTTGGTGAAGCTGATCACTCTAACAGAGACTCTGATAGCACGGGCAACCTCCTTGAAGGCCAAGTTCCCCTCCTCCCTAGTGGAGAGCTCCAGTGGAAAAAAGGAAGTGGAGAAGTTTATCAGTGACCTCCTCCACATCACAGAGGTCCCCATCAATGGTGGACCCACAGGGCCAGTGGGAAACATGATCCACAAACTCTTTGTGGCTGCACAGCGGGTAAGGATACAGCTAGCTGATGTGGAAATAAATGAATTAACAGAGTGACAGACCAAAAAATTTGTGGTATGAATTTACATTTACATTGTTATGTTTTTATCTGTGATGCTAACAGAATCAAGTAAGTTTTCCTATGTTTAAGTTACAGTAGTTTTTATTTTCCAAAGTTTGTTCACTATATGCATATTTCCTATATTTTCTTGATTAAAAAAACTTGATATTAAAATACAGTAGTTGTTAGAAAATTGATTGATAGTGTTTGTAAATAGCTCTTTTTACATTTAAAATGACCTATAAAATACTAGCAGTTTTAATCTGTTGCATTCGTAGTATTGTGTTCACATATTAAATACTGGTAGTCAGCAATCAGTTGATAACTTTGCTTGGACTTACAGATCATAAGTTTTACCCATCAATGGTATTACATTTCATCTTCTGTATATCTAGGAAATCGATTGAAAGTTTAAAGAGTACTGTCAAATCATAAACTCTCTAAATACAAGTACATGTACATGTATACTAAAACAATTATATAGAGTATCCATTAAATTGAATATATTGCCCATTTCTGTCCACCAATCTTTCAGTCCAGGTGTCACAGCTTTTCTCAAGCTTTTCTTTGCTTTGCGACATATATTTGATGTTTATGGCACAGTACAGATGATTCAATTAAAATCACCTCCTTTCAGCAGAGTTATTGCCCTTATAGACTCTGAATTTTTTTTTCTAATTTTCATATATATAGTTTTCTGTTAATTGTTTTGAGAATTACACATTATATTAACAGCAAGTGTATATATGCATGGTTCCTTTTGGGCCTAAAATAAAAAAGAACCACCAAAGTTTCGATCAAGATAAGGAGCAATTGTACTGCATACACACTGTCTATAACCTGCCCTCAAGAGGCATATAGTGCCCACTTGATGCACACAGAGTACTGCTAGCTTAATATAGTCTTGATGTGTCGTAGAAAATCCCATATTTTTATCCCACATGATGTACTGTGTTGTTGTTTCAGGACTTGCACATGGTGATGGACGATGAGGAGAACAAAGAGGACACCAGCAGTAACACCGTGCCCGACTTCCCCCGCCCCATGGCCAGGGAGTATATTCTGAGGACAGCTGCACCAAGACCAGCACCTTACTCCAAGTCTCTGCCGCATAAAATGACATGTTCCATTATTGAGGGGCATGAATTCAGACTCGCTGGAGCATTTGCTTCTGACACGATATTTCAGTGATTATTTGTAAATATTTGACTGTAAATCTTTTAATATTGTAGCATGATCTAGGTTTAGGGATTTTGCTTTGAATGACTATCAACTCGAAAAGTGCTGGATACAGATGCACTATAATTGCTGAATCTACAATGTAAATAAATGTACTAAGTTAGTCAACTTTGGGCTGGTCTAAATCAATCTCGACTTACAAGTCTATTTATTTCCACTGTTTTCCCATTCAAACTGTTGATAAGTAACAATTTATTATTTATTGCATAAATCACCTGCATTATACATATCTATATTGTATGTATATACCAGTATGTTGTACTTTACACAGGGACGTATATATCATGTATATGTTCTTGACTTTAAGAAATAAAAAATTGTAAGGATATAATTGTCATGTATCATGGTTTTCCTTTTTTAATCATTTACAAGAATATGCAAATATTTTCCAATTACTAAGTCAAAAGTAACGGAAAATTGTTTGAAGAGTTAACGATATCCGATCCTCAGCAATGTTCGACAACTCTAAATTATCTGGAATTTTTTTATTCGTACCATAAATCTGCCTTTTATATAGACAAATTTAATTATATAGTCTTGTAGTGTTGGTATTGCACACAGATATTCAACGAACTGCTTGGCTTAGTGGCTCCACAGAGACCTACTACATAAAGGTAAAGGAGTTCGGGCCACCGATGCACCGGTACAACCCTTTTTTTCCTTTTTGATCTCAACTTGTATATTTATTCCATTATATCCATTGTGGCCAAAATCGCAGTAACTTAAATCGTAAAATGCATGGATACCAACTAAAAAGTTTTTATTTCATTTCATTTATAAAGTCTGAAGGATAAATAACATTTTTATGATGAAAAAAAAATACTTTGAGATTGAGGATCGGAAAACCTTAAGAAATACCTCTTGATACTGCAATTTTTTAAAGTTCGGGTTTGGAATTCAACAAAAAGAAACCGCAATGGCAGCCTCCATGATTGTAAACACTCTTGAAAAATCTGTCGTAAATCCAGACAATATTGTTAAAAAGAAAGCTGTAAGGAATTATTCAAATGTAAATATCGACCGGATATCGTATTTAGTTACCAATAATTCTTACAGCAACTTCTTTGAGACCTTTCTACTGAGAAATCAACCTTGCATTTTGTCATCTTTGAACACAGAAGACTGGAATAGTAGAAAAGATTGGGCGAATTCAGATGGAAAACCAAACTTTGAATTTCTCAGAAAAACATTTGGTATCTCTCTCTCTCTCTCTCTCTCTCTCTCGGATCGACTATAGACATTTGCAGATTTGTTTGTTTTGAAAGTAATGATTTAGCTATTTTATTGGGCACAGATTTCAAAAATTCTTGCGGTCAGTGTGGCTGATTGGTGAACTTGCAAAAACAAACCCATCATTTTGGTATATATACATGCATACTGTTACAGGAAGTGCTGTTGTGCCTGTTGCAAACTGCAAAAAAGAAAAGTATTCAGCACAACCAAAGGAAGATAAAACGTTTGCTGACTTTGCTGACTACTGGCAAAGTTACATAGAGTCTGACTACCCAGAAAGCATGGATAATCTTTACTTAAAAGACTGGCACTTCACCCGGTAATATGAATGCTCTATAAACTTGAAGTTAAGTTTAGGTAAGAAAGAATTAAGGAAGTTCATAGTTCTTTATATATCTAAGGGATTTCCCAGACTACACAGCTTATGAGACTCCTTGCGGCTTTACGTCAGACTGGCTGAATGAGTTCTGGGACACAAAAGAGGATGATGACTACAGATTTGTGTATATGGGCCCAAAAGGATCATGGTAATCTTTAAAAAATTGTACTTTTGAAATCTTGTTTACTCTTTAGATTCCAAACGAAAATTGTATGTGTTAACTATTCATGATCTAAACACTGTTAAACCATAGTCAATTCAAAATCCTCTCCATTTGAAACGTGAACTTCAAGGCATGGCTGCATATTATGGCAAATCTATGTAGTGATCATAACAGTTTCATGTCTGTTAGAATGGAATTCCCCTGTCCATACCTATGCCCAAACTTCTGTAGAATCATTTATCTTTGTTGGAGCTAGTTTTCATGGATTGGCAATTTTTTACAGATTCACCGAGACTTAATTTTGTGGAGTGGCTTGCATAAATAACAAATAAAGACTATTTCATAATTTTCCAAGGATGCAAATTCATGGATGAGGGGTACCCATGGATTCCCAAAAATTAAGCTACCACAGTTTTTAATAATGATTCCATGGTATTAGCTTTTAAAACAGTATTAATCAAAATAATTAAAATCATTAAGAAGATTCTTTTGTGGCATTATTCGGCTATTATTTTCAAGGCTGATTGATTCCAGCAATACTGTTTAATTTTGGGGATTGGGAGCTATTAACTATTGTTTTTGATAACCTTATAGTTTCCATTACTAGTACCAGCAATATTTTTTAGGACACCATTCCATGCTGATGTATTCAGGTCATTTAGTTGGTCAGCCAACATTTGTGGTCGGAAGAAGTGGATATTCTATCCCCCAGGTGAATTTTATGAAGATATTTTGTAATTGTTCATTGATCAGAAATTTATTACATGACTTTCATACGGCAGCAACTTTACAAAGTACAGGTATAAGGAAGTCTTCTGGTAAGAATTTATAATTGCATTGAAAAGTTGCAAAATCTAAGAAAAGTCAATCTATAAATATTGTGTTTCATTTCAGGGGAAGAAGAAAATTTACGCAATAAGTTTGGCCATTTGGTGTATGATGTAGATTCCGCTGAATTACATGATGAAAACTTGTATCCAAACTATAAGAAAGTGAGGTCTAGGATAGAGGTGATTCAAGAAGCAGGGGAGATAATCTATGTTCCTAGTGGATGGCATCACCAAGTCTATAATCTTGTATGTTTTAGTTTCTGAATACTATTTCTACAGTTGCAGGGAAAAAAAATGATGCATGCATGCATACCCATGCACTTAAATGTGTGAACATTGAAAACACTTGTAAAACACAAAGACATTCAGAAGTATGTGAGCTACAAATGAACCTCCCTATAGTTTGATTGAATCATTTTTCACATTTTGATTTTAAGAAATACCTTTTATTGATAACTTTGTGATTTTCATGCTCGATATCAATATGGCAATAACCAACCTTTTTAACTTGCCACAATCGTTTCCTCAAATAAGTGGAGAAGTCCGTTGAAACATCAAGCATCAACATTTACAATGTTAAGCATTTGTAAATTAGAATGAATTCTATTTAGGAGAAAAATTGTTAAAATTACTGCTGGTATTAACAATTACATGTATGTACCTGTCCTTATTTTAAGAACAAAACAATACAATTGCATCTTCTTAAAATCTTTTTTGCAGCTTCACGTTATGACACTGTAAAACTAAATGTTTCATTTCTCAGGAAGATACAATTTCCATAAACCATAATTGGATGAATGGTTGTAATGTAGACATCTGCTGGCAGTATGTCAAAGATAACTTGAGCCAGGTTCAGCAAGAGATTGAAGATTGTAAAGGAATGGAGGGCTGGGATCAACAGTGTCAGGTTAGAGAGGCAGCAGTTGTCTTTCTTTGCCATTTTGAAATCATTAAATTTCATCGATAGGGTTTTTTGAGGGGGAGGGACAGTCACTTATTTTGAAGAGGCATTCAATGTTTTCTTTTTTTTCATGTTAGTTGATCCTGAAGGCCAGTTGTGGAATCGATTATGGTGAATTTCTTCAGTTTATGGAAGTCATTGCTCTTAACAGGATCCAACTTCTGCAAAATCATTTAATGCACAAGTCACAAAATTCACCTACGGAAAAGAGGCAATCTGGATTTGATGAGTCCCCATCTGTTGACGCAAAGTGCTTAGCAGATGAAAAACAAGCAGATATGTCAGGTGCTTGTGACTCTTATACTTCAACGCTGGATAAAAGATTGTATTCTCCAATGACAGAGGGGCAGATAAATCATTGTGTGTTTGACCTGTACAGTGTCAAGGATGTATTATGTGATATGATCCAGACTCCAGAATTTACTTCTTTAAATGATTATGAAAACAAAGCCAATGAACTTATATTAAAAATAGAAAAAATAGTGAATAGCATAATCTAAATAAGCTCTGTTGAAAGAAAATGTTAATGCTGTATATATATATATTTTGTTCAGAAATGATTGTCACTGCTTAACCTTGTATTTGGGAGAGGTTTCTTACAGGATGTGTCTGCTGCACAGTTCTTTTGAGTTTATTTATATTAACATGTATAAATTAAATAACACACAAACTGAAAGCAAATTTATATAAATTTCTATAAATACATAAAATATATATATAAATCATTTTATTAAACATGTCTTGCATTTAATGTTTCATTCTTGTTTATATGTAATTGTAAATCTTAAATAAGATTACTTTGACTTCTTTTTCCCTTTGTAAATAGTTATATCCCTTGCGCGGTCTACATGAACTTTTTTCAAGTCAAAAACTTCTGACAACATCTGTAGGAAGTTTGAATCTCTCGTGTATCGTATTCTACAAGAGATATAAACCAAAGTGTGTTCATCACTCAAGTGTTCAATAGTCCTCAATAAATCTGGAAATGTCTCCTCAATGTATATGATGTCAGCTCCAAGGATCACATCATAAGTTTCCGTACGAGATCCCAAATTCTCTCGCCAGTCTAAGGCTTGCACCGAGAATTGTCCCTCAAAACGTTCTGGTAAGTTGGTGTTCACAACTTTTTTCAAATATGGTATTGCTTTCTCCAAGTCAGTTATAGTTGTATGGGCCCCTGTGTGTACAAAGGAAACCATTTGATTATCAAGTTTTTCAAATGAAATGTACTGGTCCTGGATTAGTAAGCTGATGATAATACATGTATATAGGCAACTTTTACCAAGCAATGTTGAAACAATCCCAACTATTCCAGAACCTGCTCCCAGTTCTATGACTTTCTTCTTGTCAAGATGCACATTTCCAGCTTCCAAGTATTCACAGAGAACAATGGCCTGCAAAGCAAGAACAATGGTAATAGTAAGCTTGGATATTGAATAGTGATTCATTAATATACAAGATATTTTATTTACCAATCAAGAGCCCCATAAGACATTTTAATATATATAAATGTACAATTTAAACATTATTTCACAATATAAATTGTTTTTTTATACATGCGCATTGCATTGACCATATTCCGGGATTCAATACTCTTTACCTTGTAACATGCGATTGTTAACACCTTTTTATTGTCCAATTATATTTCATGTATCACATTATCAAATGTTAAGTGAATAACTTTTAATGGATTTTACAACTTTCAGTCACTATTTTTCCAAGTACTGGTACACTACGGTCAACGCGGTTTGCATATTTACCACGAGTCATCAGGGTGTGAAACTGATCGCGGTTTAGCTCAGGTAACTCAGGTAAAACCGCGCATCTTCGCGGTACATCTTCTCACCTTGTCCACACCGTCGCGGTATTGTGAAACCAGTCTCAGGTGAAAACTGTTCTTGTTTTTAACGCGAGTTACCTCCCCCATTTTCTTCTCGCACTTAAATACGGGAAATATATTTGAGGGAATTCATGAATATTAATTTGTATTCATTTATTTTATAAATGAAGTTGATTGTTACAATATAATCTTAATAAAAAAGTTTGGAAAATAAAAGGGACGTGTCATTTTGCTAATACACATTTCTGTACACTCCTGATAGCGTTAAATATTTGTTCTTGGCACATTTATCGGTGACAATTATTTGCTATCAATTAAGTTATTTAAATACACATTTCATTAAAATATCTTATTTAGCCTCGGGAAAGGGGTTAATAATTGGCGCTTCATTTACAATCTACTCATAATTAATTCTTACCTTTAAAACATTTTGTACACTTCGTCATTTCTCTTAAATACGTACATGTATAACGAATTAGTTTAATGAATAACAAAGTACATGTAGATAAATAATGTTAATGTTAAAATTGTGTAAAAAATAGCAATACATTTCTAGAAGTTTTAGTGAAAAATAATTCCCAGAAAATGATGTGTTTTCCCCCTACTAATATATGTAATTTGCTTTCCATATCTTAATTCTAACAAAAATTAAAACAGAAAACAAAAAGCGCTTTTTTCTTCTTCTCGATTTTATCATTGAGACCGAACACACACCCGTTACGGTGTCATACACCATCGCGGTAAACTCGTGGCCCCGCGATGACAATAACGCGACGCGGTGTATCGTGGAAAGGATTAAAACACCATCACAGGGTCGCGTGAAAATACGGGACCTGCGTTGGCCGTAGTGTACCAGTGAAATTTATTGGAATAGCAAGAAGAATTGAATAACAAAGAATAAAGATGTAAATTGTTTCCCTTGCTATCTTTTTTCTCCCAGAAAATTTATAGAATAACCACGGGATTTCATCCTTTGGGCCTGTGAGAGGGCTTCACCCTCTGTTAATAGAAAATTGATAACTAAGTGTACACGGGTGCTTAGGTCCTAATTTATGTATATACATATATATTATGATTTTTGTTATGCATATATATATATACACACACACACACACACACACACACACACACACACACACACACACACCTTGTGTATTTAATATTATAAGTAACATAAATATTCATAAACCCAGTACAAAAATAAATAAGCAAGCACCTGCGATGTGACTGACATATATAGTGATGTATACTGTATTGAATGATCGACAACACTTACAGCGTCCCAAACGACTGCTGCGACTCCCAGCGTATTCCAGTCTTGTGATATTTTAAGTTTTTGGTCAGCAAAGTTGAATTCTCTCTCGGGCTGGTTAAATATAGATAGCACATCGTTGTTTTGGTTATATGGCACCAGAGCCATTGTGGGACCTTGCATTTCTGGCCCCTCACAACCTTTGGCACCAAATTTTGGTGAAACACAGTGATGTGTGTTTTCTGTAGATTCACAACTATGATATCTCGGTATGAACCAGATCAACACGAAACTATAAAGTATAATAATCTGAATATCAGTCAACATCAACATGAAAACGTGAATTTTATTTTTATGTTTACACCGGAAATAGGACGAGCGTTCTAAAAGCAAAACACGTCGATCGTGAATGTCAAGTCCGACAAAAGTTGAATATGCATCAACTTTTGTGTGTGAAAAATTTGGTCTACCACTCACAAAATGTATGTAGAAATTAGCTAAGATTGTCTCAAATAATCATAACGAGTCATATTCATATTTGACATCTTTCATATTAAAAATTATATCGGGTTCGAAAAACAGATGGTATCATTGTATCCATAACGACGTTTACATTAACGGCCATGAGTGTTTACATTCGGTAGCTATTTATCGATAAGATTTTGATTATACATTGAGCATTTCGATGGCGACGAATAAGAATATTAAAGAATGTGGTAAGTTTTGTGTTTTTCAATAATACAAAAAATTTGTCGTTTTCAATAAAACGAATTGTATCTGTAGTTGCTAAGCTAACGTGAGGAAATTAACCCAATATCTGTGCTAATTCAGTGAATGTAAGGAATTAAGACCCCTACTGTAATCACATTAAGGTTTAACGTGGCCTTTGATTTATTTCTTATGACATATTGACGCAGGTGCTTTGAAGAGAGTCCCATGCACATCCCCCCTTTTTTAATTAGTGAATTAAGCACGTATAGGGGAAAGTGTTGCTAATTCGGACAGGTGTGATATTTCGGACACTTAATAAATACTAAGTATAATCTCAGTGAGATTCGTCGAGACTTAAAATTTTTTGACTGACTTCTCTTCTGAAGAGACGCCAGTCAAAAAATTTTCAGTCTTGACGAATCTCATAGAGATTAGTATATATAAGTACTGGTGTATCCTTGTGAATGTCTTAATTACGATATTTTGACTCACATTGCACACCTTAACATCAGTCTAAATGCATAACATCATCAAGCAAAATATTGCTGATATAAACATATATTTAAAACAATTAATTATGAGATATTATTACACATGAAATTACAATGTGTCCAATTCACTTCAAAAGATATAAAATTATGAATATTTAGAACTATAATATTGTGTCATTATATATCAATTAATAAAACTCTTATCTTTCTACCAGTCCTGTGTATACATACTTCATTTAACTATGGTAAATGTATAAACTATCAGATGATCTGACAACTGTCAAAGTTGGGTTACTGGTAATTAAATTAAACACATCATGTAACATGCATGTTTTTGATTTTTGCCTGACAAAGCACAAATGAAAATTCTTCATTCAGATTTCTGTCTGTTTTAGGGTGGTTTTACCATGCTCCTGCTAAGAGACAGGAGCCCAATTCGGAGCCAGTACCTGTTCCCGCTACCTCTCAGATTCCGGGTCTGAACTCTGACCTTCCTCCTGAAGAGGAAATTCAGAGGTCACTGTTCAGAGACACAGACACTAAGTATGTCCGACTGGCAAAATCAGGAGGAAGACAAAGTAAGTTCACAGCTGAGTATAATAATTATAATATTGTGTATGTAAACAATCTTGGCTCCATATGATATTATAAAAAGTCTTGGATTATTGGCAAAATTAGACCACAGTAATAAAGTTTATATTATTATTACACACAAATGATATTCAAACTGCAAAGAAAGACCTTGTACAGATTCTGTTGGAAATTCTTCATTAGTAGGGTCTTCCGTTTCCAGACCCTCTTGTTATTTTATTGTTTCTTTTTTGCATTCCTATCATGTTGCTATAATCTACAAATATAAAATTGCAATTATTAATCTGGTCAAAAATCTTTCATGATCTGAGGACCTAGATTGGGAAAGGCATATACTTTAAAATAAATTGAGCACACCATTCAACTAATGAATAAAATACTAATTTTCACCTCCTTGTAGATCTCTTGCAATTCAAGGAAAATCCTGATATGAGAAAGCGAGAGCCTAAGGCCTATCCCAGAAATGAGTGGTTTTACCTAGAGGACAATAGACTTGAAGAGGAAGAGGGAAAAACTGCATCAGAGTATGCTATCCTGATTTTATATCTTCTAATATCTTGAGTCATTTTAAAGTTGTCAAACTTTCAAGAACTAATTATCCCTATTTATTGTATGATTATTATCATGAAATTATTCTTTTATTTTTATTAGTCCTTACCAGTTCACAGTTCCAGAATACATGTACCACGAAGTGTTCAATCCAGATGCACAAACTGATCCTTATGAACGGCCAAGAAGAGCATTGTATGGATTTGACAATGTCTCAGCTTTTGAGAGAGAAGGAAAAGGGGTTACAGATAAAACTGTCAAGTTACCAGAGGTGATAAAACCCGGTTATGGTGTTCGGAGTGGTAAACCACTGAGAATGAAGAAGCAACCCCCTGCTCCTGCCGGAGTCAAAACCGCCCAGCAAGTGTCAGCAGCCAAGATGGTGGACGATGGCAGACCCAGACTGAAATATTTACCAATGTAAGTTTCCAATTTTTTTTAGAATATAGTTTTCAGCTATCTTTTGTATTATTTCATATTTTTAGAATACATGTATTTGATGGTTTTGTCATTCAAATTTTTGAAGAACTTTTAATACCACACTCCAAACTTATGGGGGAGGGAGTGGACCTAAAACCCTTTGCTTGCAAAGGTGTGAATACATGTACCAGTAAAAAAATATTGAAGAGCCTATTACCACTATTTTGCAGGCCTGAAGCTTCAGATAAAACAGAGAAACCAAAAATGTCCAAACTGTTGTCGTACACTTATGACAAAGAATGGCATGATGAGGTTCGCAAGTGGGAGTACAAGCAGGACAGACTGAGAGAAAAACACAGACAAATGATCGCAGCCCAGGGGCCACAAAATCAGGAGCCACTGGTCTCTGAGTACAACACCACTATCGGCAAGAGTAGACCTCCGGCATACCAACCACCGTAAGGGAACTTGTTTGATAAATTCTTTAGAGAGCATATTTTTGGTAAATTATGCCATTTCAAATAAGGGAGCTAATTGTTTTCTGAATTTACTTGGAACTTGAGATTAATTATGGACTGATATTGACTGGTGTCATAACTTTTACCAATAAACATTGGAAATCACACTTGCATTATATTTATGATTTTAAAAAGGGATCTGAAAAAAAAGTGGTGTAAATGTGTAAATGATTTCTTATACAACCATACTATGAGTAAGGCAGTTGTTTCATTCATTCTCTCAAAAGTTAAAAACTGTGAATTTGAATAGGTTGAGTGATTGTTTGATGAATTCTCTTGGAACTGTAGATACCGGTATACAAAATCATGCATTGACATACTGGTAAAAGCAAGGATTATATCTGAAAAAAAAAAGAAAAGAAAAGGAGCTTGTTTGATTTATTTTTTATAAATCTTACAAATAAAACGTACAACAAGTACCAGTATGATAAGATGAGTTTTAATCAAACATATATTAATTTATTAATTAAGGAAATATTTCATCAACTAACAAATACAAATTGTATTTTGTTTTTGTCATTTTTATTTGTTACAGAAAAAGAGGATACACAGGGGGATCTGGCCACCAGTCCAATCGGTCTACTGTCACCTCCACCACAAACTCAAAAAGGGGGGAGAGGGCGCCAGAGAAAGAACTCTTCAAAATGTCAAAGTAAGGGCCAATTATTCATCAATAATTTGACATTGCACAGTTTTATACAAAATGTTTTTTTTTTACTGATAATGATATCTACCCCAAGTATTCAGAATTGTATTCTTTTATTTGACAATCTGATTAAAACCAGCCCATCTTATCCCTTTATTACTTTGTAAGCCAATGGTTTTTAATCAACTCCAGTTTCCATAAACCCTAGAATGGAGTGGACCAAAACCCATGGTTAGCAAAGATGCCCTTCTTAGCAGGAGACGAAGAGCTGGTTTTAATCTGACTGTTGATTTGATTGAATGAAATGTATTTTTTAATGTATGTTTTTGTTATTTCAGGTTCAAGAATGTTCAGTCAAGAGTTGACCAGACAATGCCAAAAGCAATGGTTGCTGCCACACACTGATTTTTTTTTTATAATTGTATGAAACTCATCTGTGATGCTTATACACCCTTTATAACACAGGGTGTACGTTGACTTTCTGAGTTCATATCTCAGAGTGCCGATGAGGACTTTTTTCTTTGTTGATTATGTACATCAATTAAATGTGGATACATTCATTCAGTGATGAATTTGCATATTTGTATTGGAATCATTTTGATGTGCAGGTGCATAATAATTTAAGAGTAATCATGAGATAAAAACATGTTTTACCTTTTTCAGTCTCAAAATTGAACAGTATTCTAATAAAACTATTTGAAAGTATTGCTAGTGGAAAGTAGGTATTGCTTCTTATTGAAGAAAAACTATATACAAAATTTTATTACATAAACCCAAACCTATACCCCTGCATTTTTTTTTTGTTATGAAATAAAGATAGCTCTTTTTTTTACCAATTGAATACAGCAATTCCTATTTTTTGTTTTATAAAATACATCATACATTATTTTGTTTCCACCATATACATTTTATTTCTACATCCTAATCTAAATATTTAAGAAAGAAAATGTTAAACTAATTATAGGATGTTTCAGTAATGTTTCAAGACTTTGGATGTTTTTGACCCCATTGTGTAGCAGGTCTTCCCCAACCTGTGAGTGTGTGAAATCATATTAGTTTTAATTATATATATTTTTTTATTTTTTGATACCTGTACCTATGACCTGGTACATTCATGTGATACTGAAATACTTAATTTTACGTGCTACTTTTTTTTAAAGAAAATGTTTTATGACATATTATATTCACATACAAAGTACAAAGTATGTGGTCTACTGATATAATTAATTGTTAATGAAATTTTGTAATATTTACTGTAAAATAAATTACTAAACATATTCATTGTATCTTGTATGTTAATACTACTTTCCTGACTGTGACCAATGTAGAAAGTAGTTGCATGTTTGGATCGGTCTACTTGTCCCCATCCCCCTTCCCGATACTACGTGCCTCAGAAGCCTTCATCCAGTCAAGTCTGGAAAATAGACCAAAAAAAAAAATCAACATCAGCTTACTTTTAATACTCACGTGACAAAAGTATGTAAATATATAAATAATTATATTTATCGACAATGTATACTGAAAATTGTTCTCTTAAAAAAGATCCTTTGATGTCACATTCAGTCAGATTGATAAATACATATATTTTTGAACCTTTTTTACATACTCTGTTGAAAATATATTGCTCTGATCAACCATTTTTAAAATTTGACATAACTAACGCATCATAAAAATAAAAGTTTTTAATTCAGCTATATATCCTTTTCAAGATTGGGAGCTGAAAATTGTTATTATCATATCCAAGAAATGAATGCTTGAGAAATTATTTTTCTTATTTACGTAACCGTCAAACGATAAACAAAATCTTCTTTATTTATCAATTTTATTCTTTTCAATTCAACCCAGCACTGACTTTGGATTAATCCTTAGAAAAATTCTGGTTTTCAATGAAATACCGTCATATATGTATACTATGGAAAAGTAAAAATTGACATAGTTGTCCCTTTTGTCACCAGGGTGTGTACATACACTGAGTAACTTTTTACTGAAAATGTTTTTCATCACAATTTGTTTATATTATATATCAAGACACAACCTCGTTTTATTTTAATATTATATCGTATAATTTAAAACATTTATGATATGTGTCTATGACATTTGTACATGCAGTGACGGTGCTAATTATTTTAAAATAAAAATTAAATGTGTTCAGTACATTTGGGTTAAAGACAGCTATACATTCAAGTGATCCGTCTACAATAAAGAGATAGATAAACTTTGATCGCTAACATCAATAGTACAAAATACAACTTTGAAAGTCTGCCGTGTTCCTTTTCTACTTATTTCTTTATTTCAAAACCGCTCAGGAAATTCTTGCGGTTTATACGCATGTGACAAAAAAAAAGAAACTTTGTTCAGTCATCTTAGTACCCAGCACAGCTAAATAGTATTTCGAAATAATGATGTTGATGCATTACACTCCTTTTAATCACAATAAATCACTTGTAACACTTGTAACACGTGCAATTTTAATGTTGCAAAATACGCTCGTCAGGCAAATCTCTTGCAATATAATTTGTATTACGGTCAAGATCTAGTAAATGAAAGGTGCCTACAGGTTCATAAAATTTAAGATACAAATTCTTTCAATGATGCTTCATAACAATAGCTTTGTTTGATAGGGTGTACTGGGGCTAAAATATTTGGTAAACACAATAAAAAAAATCATGTTTTAAACTGTCATTTTCAATGAAATATTAAGGAATTGAAGAAAAAGTTCGGAGTTTTGTCCATTTTTGACTAATAAAATATATCTAGAATGCCTACAGTCTCCCCCAAAACGGAAATAAACAAGCTCTTGACCTCCTCTCTAGAATGATGTCAAATCGAATATAGGTATCGGGATTACTTTTCCCATGATTTAACATAGAATGTCAAGAAATTCTTTAACATAATTCCTATAAAGCCGTAAAGTACGGGAAAAAATTCTTCAAATCAATGATGACGTCATAATGGTTCTAGCACCAAGAAGACGCTCTGAAATCATTTACTAGATCTTGACCTTAATATACTCTTTAATATAAAATACAGAACATTTATAACTTTTTTTGGGGGGGGGGGGAATTCGTACAATGTAATAATTTATATATTATGGTCATGCGATGAATCTATAAAATCAGAAATTAATTAAAGACCATAATAAAATGGATTACAGTAATGCTCATTATTACACTTATTGAATAAAAAACCGGTCACTGAGACAGGTGGATATAGCTACCTTGATTTATAGATTGGATGTACAAACTAGGTGCCAACAAAATGAAATGTGACATTATATTGACATAATTTTCCAACCATTCGTTTCTAAGATGTGATGATATAAATCTAAGATTTGTTTCGACTAGCAATTTAATTGCATGCAAAGGATATACTGGCAACAGTAACGTTAGCTGTAACAAAAATAATTATTTAAAGAATCAACGTAACGTTATCTCCAACCAAAAAAAAAATAGGAAAAAATGACATACTATTAGCTTGTCATTACCCTTTACGTATTTATTTGTTTCGTGTTCACATTTTTATGCTTTCCAGTCAATGACATCCGAAGTGTAAAATTTTCTCCGCTGTTATTTTGAGTTATCCCTCTTTGAAAGTGTCTTCCCCATTCTAAAAATAACAGCAGTGACGTCACATTCAGTCGAAGTCAACATCATTCAAACGCTCGGTAGTGGAAACTTCAACACGGCACATGGTGGTGGGAATGGATATACTGTTCGAATTTCCTTTATGTGTGCAGTGCAAATATATAGATTAAGTAGGAGTGCAACTAAAAAGTGATCAAAGAAGGCTTTCAGCCAGCAATGCAGGCGAAGCTACCGTCTGCTTTTTTCTTCTTGGTGGTTTTGATATGGGTAACTGCCGTCTCATACACTAGAGGTAAGGAATTTTTGTCACACCTGGGGATCATTGAGGGGTCCTCTCACCTGTGTTATTATTTTGGGCTTTTCTAACCATTGATTTATCCTCAGTTACTTATATTTTAATCGGATTTCCTTTCTCTAAATGTATTCTGTATAAAAATCGTAAAAGATTTTATTCATTAGTATTATTAAAACGAAGTCCTTTAAAATCGCAAACGATTTACCTTTCTCAATTTTACAACATTGTGTTGTGTAATTCGGTACACAAAAGTCTGATCTAAGGATAGAACACAATATTGCGTGAATATTTTCGTCTCAACTAAGTAAATAAGTTGGTTTGAAACCATTGTTCTCAACAAAGGTGACCGAAACCTGTTTTATAACCTTTTATTCAGTCTGCTAATCAACGAGGGCCATTTAGTTGACTTGTAAACGCTGTGGGGATCTATTCAATTTATGTCAATAAACACAGCTGATATAAAGACTTCTGTATACACTCTATAAATGATCAGCTGATGTAAACTAAGAAATTGTAACCCCCAAACCCCAACATTTTCATGTTGAAAATTTCTTCCTTTCCATGTTTTGTAGTTTGTACCTAAGTGCCCTTTACAACCGAGACAAACGCAGTATTAGAGACCAAATTTGATATGCAAATTTTCATATGAATACCTGTGTAAAAAAAAAATGGCTGACTCAATGGCTTGTGATTTTGACTTGATACAAAAGCGTAAAATTAAATCTTCTGAATTAAAACATGAACTGAATTAAAAGCACTGCCTACTATGACAAAGAGTATTTTAAAAATCCTTGAAATAAACGCCATCGTCAGTGGTACTGGTCTTTGTATTAAAAAATAAAGATGTCATGTCAGAGATATATATCAGTTTTATACAAATATAATATATCATAATATAAACAAGTACATTATCTCTATGATCCTTAAAGTCTTCCTTGGACTAAATCTCACAGTATGTGAAACCTCATTATGAAAGATTATTCTGGAAGAATCAAATATAATAATTGAATAATGTATGTGTGAAAAACTTGTTTGACCTTTAATGAATTTTTGGGTCAAGGGAGAGATACTGGATCTACTAACTGTCCAAAAAGACAAATTCTTTGATTGCCATGATCAGGACAATAACTATTGTTTCCTTGAAAGAACTATTACATATTTGTTACAAGTCAATTTTGGCATCCAATAATCATTATTTCATTAATGTTGGATTGTTTCGTTAATTTTTTTGTGTTCAGAAATATTTTCATTACTGTAGTACTATGGGAAAATTTTATGACAGTTCTAAACCTCAAATTTTTCTCTAGAGTTGCATTCATTTGCACTCACTGGCAATATGTAATGTCAGAAATAATACAATATTATAAAAAATAAATTGAGCTATTCAATCAGAATAACACAAAAATGTTCATTTTCCTTGATGTTGAAAAAGCTATAGAGCTTCGAAGATTGAAGCAAAAATTTTCTGTCAGTAATTACATGTAGTTTTGGATTAGATATATCTTTGATGGAAATGTAATGTTTGTTCAAGTCTATGCTATTTTCTGGAAGAAATAATCTATTTTTTGTCTTTTATTTCACAAATAGAGAATATGTTGTTTTAATAAAATGTCAAAAATGATAACAAATACATATCTATTTTTTGTGTCCTGTAATGCATGCTTATACATGTATATATATGTGTGTGTGTGTGTGTGTGTGTGTGTGTGCAGTCTCGTATGTTCTTGAACAGGTATTTTTATTAAGCTATGATAACAGCTTGTCATGGGGGGCCTGTAAATAAAACTGTTTGTATAATTCTGGAATTATTTTGGTAGACACATAAAACGGACTGATGGTTTTTCATTTATTGCCTTGTGTACTTCTATATGCATGTTTTCTTGCACATCAGAGATAAATATTAAAACCATCTGAAAATGTTTT
>WFKH01011581.1:20979000-20993852 GCA_016163765.1 Magallana hongkongensis | reverse complement strand
CAATTGAATTTACTATACACACTTCAACCTATTGTCAATTCACATGCAAATTTGAAGTTATTTGTACTTTTAAAAATCAATTCTGAATACTGGTATTAATTGAAGGATTTCCCTATAATTGAATAGTGATGTAGACAATACCCCAACATACAAGTACCTGTTTTGATATCCCATCTCAAGCACATGTTTCCAAACATCTGATAACTTTTAGAAAACTATTGATTATATTTTGAATTGGTCAGACCAGTGAAACAATTGATGAGATATAAAATATTCTGAGGTTTCCATTCATCATGAAGAAAGTTTTCAACATTCACCTTTCTTGCAAACATACTGCGCACTTAGCAGTGTATGCGTATAAAATGATCATGTTTTACTTTAGTTAATAGCACAGATTGAGGAAGAACAGTTACAAGTTTAACCAATGTCTCTGATATTTATAGAATGTTTTTTGAAACCTATCCAGTCCCAATTAGCAGAAGAGTCATGTATCTTTATTAACCACTATCATGAGAAAAGAAAACAAATTGGTGAGAAGAGCCTCATTAAAAAGTGAACTTGTATGACCGTATTATATTTATCTAAACAAGTTGGCAAAAGAACATACTGGTACACTTTAATAGGCTTCATCTTCCAAATCTTTGAAATTAATAAAAAATTTTGATGAAGAATTTACCTGTAAAAGAACACTGTACTGATAATATACCAAATTAATGCAATGGGTGTATGCTTTGATTCAAGACATAGGAAAGATAAATGAGATGTCATGGAGGAAAATGTGGATAACTGCAGATGCACACTCTGTTGGCCCTGGAACTTCAAAAATGGCCCCGGGATTTTATTTTAATTTTAAGATACCGGTAATCATAATGCACACATGCAATGCCATCAACTAATTTTGTTATATGTGCATCCCAAGCACTGATTTATCTGGGTTTTTTTGAGCTGGCTCTCCATTTCTTGCTTTTACTTTTTATCCATTCTCTTTCCCATTGCATTCCTTGAAAGTCCTAGCAGTAACCTTTTCACCACTATTCACAGAATCTGAGATTTTTAGTGACCTTGCAGACTTCAAAGAGGCAAAGAATATGCCATTGATAATGATTTCTTGGCCATGTTGTCAATAGTATGTAGCAAAGTAGACAGATATCTATGAATACTATGATGGAACCTCAGGGAAGAGCTTTATGATCATTGTATATACATCTTGATCCTCTGACTCTGAACATAAGTGGATTACAGGAAATGGCATAAAGATCAATCAATGGAGATATCCTGGTTGAAATCCTGTTTCAACTTTCTCCTTTTACCGCAATACTTTAACACACATAATTTAGGCTGTTGTGGATGCTCAATTTTATCAAAATGCATGTGTGGAGAATGAAAGTCAGTGCATGCATGGCTATAAAAAAAGAAGATAACTAGAACAGGTCTTTATCAAATTTTGTATTGTTGCTTTAACTTTTTATTTAACACTAGTTGATTCATGTACATGCAGGCGTACTGTTTGAACTATGTAAATTTGTGAACAAATCACCAAATCTTAACACTGAAGGAAAATTGAAGAATATAAGGCAAGGCCAGTGATTATGCATTTACACTGGGACAATGATGATGATTCAGGCCAGCAAAGCTGATCAGAGTCATTGTCCCTGTAACCATCAAGGTGGTTTGGTGAAATTTATGGCGTCCATTCACCTCTGTAATGTTAAACCAGGTATTCTCCCGTAAAACACCTTGTCTAGGTGCTATATTGACCCTCCTCCACAATAGGGAAAATTGCCTCGCTGAAAGATTTATTTCGGGGTTGATTTCTGGAAAAGTTTTTTCTAGTGCACTTCAAGCTGCATTTAATTTAGCCTCTCCCTCAATTTCCCATTAATACCATTGACATTGCATTTCATTCATCCAACAAATCATTAATAACCAACCACGGGTTTATTTGGGCCTTTGAAAAGCTATTTGGTGCACTGCATTCATTTAATATCAATACAATATGTTTTTTCTTGATATTGATAGGGATAACAGAGTGAAGTAATTGAGAAACAAGAAATGTGCACTCTTTTATACAAATTATCCCAGCTAGTCTAAGAGTCTTCACACTTTCTCTCTGTTGTGTATCTAATCTTACCTGGATTCTAGTTATGGACCCCCCAATCAAGGACTGCAATCGAATGAAAGAGATCAATATCAATTTATTACTGATTGGTTTTGCAGATTAATATAAATGAAGTTTGGCAGAGGAATATTTCATGGAAACTAGATAAGGAAAGGGAATTGGTTATACAGTTATAGTGCTGTTTTTTGCATTAAATAATAAGATTCAAATCTCCATGTAGAAATTGAAATGAATTAATCTGAGTGAAAAATCAGAGGCGTTGTAGTCAATGTAATGATTAATCGGCATAGAACATGGAAGGATAAATGTGTTTGTAATCGTAGATTGTGCCTGTCGGGGATTTGCTACAATGTAATAGAACTATCATGGTTGTAGATAGATGGTCTGTTACATGTGACCTGAATTTGTAGTTGATATGCGTTAAAAAATGCATGAGTCATGTAGAGACTGCACCTGATGCTGGTATGTTGTATTTGGTAACCGACTGGTGTTGGTAACAGGGTTTAGAGGTGACAGATGGCAGCCCAGTGTTTACCCCCATGTGTTAAAGTAAAAATATGTACGTCTTGCATGTAATACATGTTGTTCCTTCACATGCAGGCTTATGCCAAGAAGTTCAGGATGTTAACTTTTGAAATGTTTTAATTGCTAAGTGCACATGATATGCATAGGCCATATGTGCCATCAATATCATGTTGAAATATTTTAGAAAATAATGTAATGATAATACAAAGGACTCAAGTTTCTAAAAGAAGTATTAGAATTCAGCGAACCTTTTAAAGAAATTTTGTGAATGAAATTGTCTAGTTGTTACTGTTATTGTTTGGTGTTTGGAGACCATTAGAGCACCTGCAGGTAGTGGCAATAGTTGTCATTCTCTATGGGGGATCATGTGACAGGGTGTGTTTGACCCCAGGGTCATCCTCACAAAGGGCCAGACCATGCAATCAGATAGCGAACTTCACTGAACATTAGCAATGGACTCCACTCATTTGTGGCTTCCTGTCATACTCAAAAATTAAGTCTTTAAAAAAAATCCAAATTTCTTTTTTATCATCTTCCTTTGGCACAGTTGAATTACAGCATTCTGTTTAAATCTGAATTTAAAGTGAATCACTTTCCCATTTTAGAAACTGGGGCTGCACTGCATGAACATAAAGTGTCTCCGTCAAGAATGGGAGCATCATTGAGCATTGTATTAAGGCACCTGTTTTTTATGCTTTATCATATCCGCTTATCTGTGCTCTGTCACATCGGAGAAGCAGAAGACAGATGGGTTTGTTTATTTTATGACTGCAGCTTCGAACTTGATGGAATTTTTGCTCCAGATTTATGTATTTCTTTGTAAAGAGTTCTTTCATTCTTTTAAGAAATAATGCTTTAATTGCAATACACACTAAATAAATTTCAAGGCCAGAAAGAATGAACTCGAGGGGAAAATGGTATAGCGTTAATAGGACATACATCAGAAATATTAATACGTAATAAATCAGATATATTATTTAGTGCCCGTTGACCCAGTCTTGAATTAGTACTAACGAGTTATGATTATGATTGAGTAATGGGTTATAGTTGACCTTTAGACCTATTACATGTATATCAATCAATAATTATTACTTGTTTTGCATGTTTATAGTGAGTGATGGATGACTGATTCCATCAAGAAGCGAGTGAATAGGGATACTTCAATTTATTCACAAAATAAATATTTAGGTAAATGTACAAATAAAATATTGATCAGGCATTAGTACCTTTATTTAAAAATCACATAAAAGCACTATCTATAGCATGATATACATTCAGATCTGACACATATCTTTTATAAATGGATAGTATATTATTTTTATATTAAAAGTTGTCTTATTAGCTTACATATTGATTTTCAGTTTAATGGTTGAAGAGCAATCTTCTTCATTTTCTGTCACTATTATACACATTGTCAGTACATTTTAGTCTTCAGTAAATGTACGTTTGTTGACACAACATTTCTTTAATCTAGTAGTCTAGTCACATGCCTTAAACCATTAGGTTTAGTATTTAAATATATGTATGCATGCATTAATACTTACAAAACAGTATATAATTCATCAATGGACATACTCATGTCTGAAACCTATAAGGTCATGGTCATATCGTGAGAGGTTAAAGGTCAATCTGTCACTTAAGGACATGGTCATATGGGCATAGTTTAGAGAGTGATCTGTTTTATTTATGTATAGGGTTATTTTGGTCTCATTTTTTTTTTTTGGTCTCATTTTTTTTTTCGCCATTCTACACTTGGAAATGGTTTAGCCCAGTCTTGAATTAGCCCAGACACAGTTAAAAATATATACTCTTTCTAATTACATGTAACACAGTTATTTAAAAATTGAATTTGCCTAGTCTTAAATTCGCCAGCTGACTACAAGGCGGAAGGGGCAAAAATGAAACGGGGGCGAATATTTCCCTGTATACAGTAATGTAGATTTCTTATTTTACACGAGTACTTATAATTCTGCGATCCCGCAGTTGTGTATCAAATCGCGAGAATATAAAATAATAGCAGGATTTTAAAATCTGCATGTGGTGCTTCTCGAGATTTTACGCAAATATAAATTTCTCGCGTTTAATTAGGAATCTACAGTATTAAATATTTTGTAGATATATATTGGATCAGATGATTTTTTTTATGATTTTGATTTTGGATATAGATGGTCAATTATTTTTTTTTCATTAGGAAAATAAAATGAAGCAATCATTCTGCTTCTTATTTGATAATCATGTGAAACATTTCCTTGTTAAATATGTATGTGATTTTGCAGTGCACATATTTGTTTTCATCCCTAAGGCATTTCTGATACAATTGAATGCCTCTATTAAAATCTGATACAGAATTACTTGTAATTGTATCGTTGTTTATACTTGAAGTTTTGATATGATTTATTGGCAGTCTCATCAATGGGGTTCACATTAATTTCCCCTTAACTTTGGCTTCTTGACATATTGTTAACCCTTTGTATTATCATAGTCATATTTCACAGGGCCACTGAAACATAAGCTGTCCCTGTAGGGAAGTTCGGAGAGTGCACTGCACCCGATGGAATGGAAGCCGTTATTAGCTATAACTTATTGATGACACTAATGACACGGATAATTACATTATTGATCGGATTCTCACTGGACACTGGTCAACCTGTTCCTGGCTTTTAATCACATGTCTGGGTGGTATTGATTGGGTCTGTGGGTCAGTCTCACACTGACTAAGATATAAAAGTGGTCAAATACCAGTATCAGTATGGTTAAAAATGAGGACAATTCCTGTGGTGCAGACAATAAGAAATCCTTACACTGTCACCTGTGGCTGCTAGTGGTGACTTAAATACCAGAGAGAAAAACCCCACAGGGGTGGCATCCGATTAACCAGGTCACAAACAGACCTATAAACTCTCCTTCACATGTATTTTATAACAAAGGGGAAAAGTATACAGGGGATGGCTTTTGTTAGTCAGTGAGGCACAGTCACATGCAACCTTTATTTTTTTTTCTTTTTAAAAATTCATTGAACAGAGCTTGTAATCTTGATAGGGTTGTGGTCTGGAGCCATTCCTTTTGACAGTTGGTTTGTCGGATTGGGTGATGTTATGATCTTAAGATTACAACTTTAACACAGGTAGAATTCACAGCCAGTAAAACCAGTGGGACGTCTGGCCCACAGTCATTCAGTGATTTAATGACCTGGAAAGAGGAATGAAAGAGGCGAAAAAAAATATCCTTGGCTAATTTTCACCCCAGCAGTTTTACACACACTTGAGATAATATTTAAGTAAAATATGCTAAAATTGTCATGTGACAATAAGGTGTCATAATGGGTTTATTTTAAGGACAGAGACACCACTTTGAATTTTTGCATCAATTATAGAATAAAATCAGAATGTAAAATATGCTTTGAAATATAAAAATTGGAAGTTTACCAATGAATATTACTGTACACCAAAGTACAAATAACAGAGCTGTTGAATGTTTTTGATGATTACCTAAAAGTACATACACAAGAAATATACAGCAGATTTTCTTACCACACCCCCAACTTTCTAGAATTATAATACACATGGTGCCATCCTTAAAAAAATGTTTGTTTGGAATTGTCGCCTGGTTTTTAGACCCAGGAGGGAGGGAGGGGATTTTTTTTTTAAATTTTCAAACTTGAAGTTTAACTAATTAAAAATAGGTAAAAAATAAAAATTTCCATATAAAAAAAAAGTTCTTTATTTTTTACTACATGTAATAAAATTTTATCAACAGGGGGTATTTCAATGAGGCGGGAGGCAATTCCAAACAAACAATAATTTTATTTTGGCCTGAACATACACCAATGAATGGTCAGATAATTGCAACTGAATTCTGGTATGTACTGGTAATTGCAGTTCAATTTGCTAATTAGCATTTAAAGTATGACGCTATGAAAGAGGGAGTTGTAAATAAGCTATCAGGGGAATTCTGTTAAACAGAAATACTTCTCGAAAAAAATAGAAAAAGTGTTAGAAATCTGAAGATCAACCCACTTCAAACCATTAAACTGAATAAAACATGGAGTAGAGGGATTTTTGACATCATGTCGTTTTCTAGAAACTCCATGTGCAGCTTTTTTTTTTTTGCAGAGATCTTGAGTGTTTATACACAGCAGTGTACTTTACTAGGATAAAAATTATTAAAAAAAAATATTTTGAAATTAAACATATGGAGTGCTGTTGGATCAGCAGATTAAATTACTATTAATAATATTTATAAAATATTGTATCATATTAAGACTTTGGTATCTTGTTCAACAGATGTTGTTTGAAAATGTTTGGAAACTATTGACATAAATTGAGAATCAATGCTCGAATCATGTGGCTCTTTTTTTTTTTTCAACTGGTAAATTGATATGGCATATAATATTTCATTTTTCCGTCAGGATATTGGAGAGCAAAAACTAGTTTTTATTGATCAGCGTTATGATGGAAAATTTGTTGAACCACTAGTTTCTCTGTCGGCAAGCTAGCTGCTCTTCCATGCCAAGAGCATTTAGCTGATAAGAGTGGACACTACGTGGACACACACAATCAGCTGTTATTCACCTTAAAGTACTACCCCCCTTGATAAAATCAGCCGATTTTATCACATGGATTGTTCGGTAGTAGCCAGATTATGTAGTATTTACTGAAGCAATTAAACCAGCAAGGCGGAGTTAAATGCAGTATGAAATTTCACTGGTTTAACTCAGTGATGCATATGATTTGTCAATATTTACATGTGTGATTTGTTCAGCTTTATACAGAAATGATTTGTTTCTCTCATTAAAACGGCTGAAGGCTCGATAGTGATGCTGATTTACTAGGCTTTTATTGATATTTTATGACAGGGAGCTAAAAACGCTCATTGATTAATGTCATAGATACGCAGATATCTGGGAAATACTGTTCTAATTGATCATTTTTTTTTAATTTTTACAAATTTAAAGATAAAATGCAGGTATTAGCTAGAAACATACTGCAAATGAGAAATGTCTGTAGAATTTTTGGTGTAGGGTATTCCTAGAATTTTCTAATCTTTTTCATGTATTGGGTAATCAAGGACATGTAAGACCTACAGAAAGTGAAACTTGGAGACAATTTTTATGCCTTCTTTTGTGTCAGATCTCATCAATTTTCCAATTTTTTTTTTTCTAGGTACATGTATTATTAATTGAAATGCTATAGTGGGGCATTTATGAAATTCAATAGGTTGTAAGGTCTTCTTTGAACTCATGTTTTAATTCTATTTATTCTTAAATGAATCATTGAAGTTCCTGCTTCATGGAAACTGAAAGAAGTGGAAATAATAATTGAATAAATTGTTATTCTTACAAACTGGTACTCGCAATAGCAACGTAGGGGAATCTGTCAGAATTTTGAATCATTCATTCCTTAATTTAAATTCTATCTGCTTTAAACTCTATTAATCCTTTAATGAATTATTCATGTACATGTATTTCAAATTTGCTATAGAAAGTGAAAGTGCTGGGCTCTTTCTTAAGTTTCACTGTTGGCAGCATTATCTTTTTGTCAAAGTTCATTGTTCTATTTGTTATGAGATAGACAGGTAGACATTTGTTTGAGCTATTACCTGTGCATGGAAAATTGACATGCAGTGTCCCCGAGGTGTTATATAATTACAGGTACAGAGTATTGTAACCTCTCATCTCGACTTGTAATGACATTAGCAGCTATTCATTGAAATGTGACTCTCCCTTAATTAGATTCATAGAGACAAATAAATAGATGACATTAATCATTTCTATCAGGCATTAGTATTGTAACTCTCTCTCTCTCTCTCTCTTGCTCTCATGGCCCTTCTTTGACTTTGTTTCTCTCTATTCTATCACCTCACCCATTTAATTGTCGAGCAGTTGGTTATGGTAAATTCCTGAAATTTCCATGGTAAACTTGAAATTCAATTACTTCAAGTCATTGCAGCCTTTGAACAGATTAGCTGTCCCAAGGAAGAAGAAAATGTTGACTTCAGGGTAAAGAAAGAGAGAGAGTATATGCAGAGACTCTATCAATTTTTCTTGACATATCTCATTACTGGAATGGTCCTGGATGAAGTAAAGCAATCTCGAAAATATGCCCATGTACTTTCCTTTACACTGATGACTAAACAATGAAAATGTCTCGGAATTCATTAGCTGTGCCTTTTTTGTCCTTTATCTACCCAAGACACAGACCATCACATTCTGGAAAATGAAAGTTTATTTTTGGAGGGATTTTGATGCCCTGATATGCCAGTCAGTCTTTTTCAGCTGTTGGTCTCGTGTTTGGAAAAATTAGAATACGGCTGTCAAGGTCTTGTACTTTAATTTTCGCGCATGGAGAAGTCTTCAAAACTTCAATGTTAGAGACTTTGTTCATACGTCTTGCTTTCTTTTATTGAACATGGTGGAGATGTAACAGGAGACACACTATCAGAGCTATGCTGGGCAGGGCTGTGATCACATTCTGCAGGCAGATTAAAAGTGACATGACTTTCTCGAGCACAAATTGTACATATCAAACGTTCATGTGATGCACTGGGTCAGTGTTAGGCATGTGCAGCCAACATGACACATTTCTTTACATATTTTCATTTCACCTTGTTCCATAGGTTGAACCCACGGAGCTGATAAAATTTCATTTGATTTATATTCTTTCATCGTTCCAAAAATAAAAAGTTTCAGGTAGTGTTTTCTTCTGTTAAAAAGAATAGGAGATGTTCATGAATAACTATTAAAACATCTTTAAAATAGACACAATTTAGTTTTTTTTTTTATAGATTCTGCATCTTGAATTTTGTTACTTTTTGATAATCAGCTTTAATTTTTAATAGCTTGTCATAACATTCCTACAAAGTCAGTGAGGTACACAAAAGATAGACTATGGGGTCATTTATAAAGTCAAATATATTGTGTTCAAGGTTAAGCAATTCCTAAATGGTTAGGCATATTAATACTGTATATTGTCTCTTTTTCAATGTACATGCATGTATTAGTTTATTGGGTCTAATTTGTAAACTAATTACAATATATTACCTGATGCAAAAACTGTGATGAAAGTATCGGCAATAACTTTAAAATTATGTAGTGACATAGTTATATAAGCTAGGTGATAATATTTGAATTATCTTATATGTACCGGTATGTGACAGTAATGCTTCATATGAAGACTGTGTATGTTTGTAGGTGATGTAGACTGTCCAGCCAGTGCAGGTTTCTGGACCTGTCATGACGGAATCGAGGAAATCCACAGCTGCTGGAAATGTGATGGCCATCAAGACTGTGATGATGGCTCAGACGAGTCCGACTCAGAATGTGAGTCTGGCGGCAAAAGAGAGAGAGAGAGAGAGAGAGAGAGAGAGAGAGAGAGAGAGAGGGTTTTCAGATTTTTTGGCAAGCCCTTAAAGCTGAAAGAAAAACAGAAAAAAAGGGAGACAGCAAGATCGAGAGAAAGATGGATCACTTCTCATTTGATATGTGGTGAAAGAATAAAAGTAATGAAAGGAGAACACCCAAGAAAAATCTAGATATCAAAATCTCACAATTTCAATTAATGTGTAATGAAATGTAGAATGAGAGAATTAACAATGAATATCTTTGAGAGCATATTAAGATAAATGTTATCTCCAGAGACTTATAATAACTTGCTTGTAAATAATACAGTCTGAATCATGATGACAATGAAGATTTGAGTGAGGAGGATATTTCAGATCTGTCTTTATTTCAGGTGTCACAACTTCAAGAAGAAGGAGGTCAACAGATAATAGTACGTAAAGTGTATCTATTTCACGGTGTGTAAATGTGGAATCATTATTGTCCCAGCTTTGTACCAAGTCTGGCCTTTCATCTTCTTTCGTTCCTCCATTTATTTGGTGGCAGTAGATCAAGACTGAGATTTTTCACTTAAAATATTTTTACAACTTCTTTTTTATCCATCTGATAAGAAATGTCATTGATATTTAAAAAAAAAAGAGAGAGATGCATGGCTTATGTATAAGATCTAGATTGGATAGCTTTCAGTTACAGGCATTCTTTTGTTATCATTAGATAATTCTGTGTTGAGGAGAAATGAATGAACAATTACCAAGGGAGTAAGCAGCACATACCTGCTATTGCTTGACATAGAAAAAGGACTAAATGATGAAGATATTAAAATCTAGAGCACATGGCTCAGTGGTCATTGTTTTTAGGCCAGTAACCCAGAGGTTGCTGGTTCAAGCCCATCATGGCTCAGAGAATGATTTAACTTTTAAATTAACTTAAAATCTTTCAAAGAAAATTATGCTAGATTATTTGCTAGGAGCAGCAACCTAAAGAAAGCTTCCCTTCCCTGCTTGTTCTAGGTGCATACAAAAAAAATATTTTTTACTTAGTTTGAGCTTATTAAATATGCCAAGAACTATATAAGCCAGAATAAGAAAATGATGAATTGTTATAGTATCTTGGGTGGTAGAGGTTACCTTTGGGCCAAAAGGTTAATTAGGCAACACCTGTCATATCAAATGATTGTGACTTCCATTGAAGATAACTTGACACCGTTTTTCCCCCTACATGTAGATATCATGTTTTCCTGTAATATGTCATAAAGCTTTCTATGTTACATGGGATATTAGGAATTGAGTTGGATAATCACATTACTGGCTCAGTGTCACAGAGTGAGTAGACTTGTTGTGGTGAGGGGCTCACACCGAAAAAGTTCCACACGGGCTAACAATGTTCATCCTTCTTGTTTCAGTAATTTCAATCTCCATTCTGTCAATGTAACTGACAAACCGCAGCTGCATGTCTTTCTTTCTTTGATTTATTCATTTTTTTGTTGCATTCCTTAACATAATTGTTGGTTGTTTCATGAAAACAAAGAATAAAGAGCAATTTGAATGCATGATATACATTTGACTACGAAGTTAAAAAACATGCTGTTATTTACCATAATATTTTAGGCAATATCAAGATGAAAATATTCAAAAAAGTGTTTGTAGATTTTGGTCGTTTCATAAGATAAGGATATATCAAATTTTTACTAAATACAACCTTAACCTTCATTTTAGTTACTTTTTTTTTCCCATATATTGGTATTAACCACCAAAATAGCCCAAATTAAAATAACCCACTGTATGACAATTAAATGTTTGATTAAAAAGTATATATATGTGTGTTTCATTAATTTTTAATTCCAGTGATGACAAGTATACAAGAAGAAGACTGAATGAAATGTCACTGATTTGAAATATTTTGTTTTTTAGCCCCCTTCCAACCCTTATCACCATATGTAAGTTGCAATCCAAACTATGAGCGGTGTCCCGGGGAAGAAGTGTGCATTCCACTTTCAAAGTTCTGTGATAAAAAGAAAGATTGTTATCTGGGAGGTGATGAAACTAGTTGTAATGGTAAGGGTTTTTTGCAGTTGTTGAGTTATTGTTTGCCCCAAATACACTGAATCTTTACTCTTAGATTGCTAACATCCAAATAAAAATTGGATTTACTGTATTGAAAACATGAATACATGTGTTGTTTAACTTTATACATACAGAATTTAAATGACTCCTAAATCTTGACTGTTATTCTGATTATTGATGTTATTATAAAGTTAACATTCCAGATGTTGCAGTTTTTAAGAGAATTGTTATCCATTCTGCTGTTATTAAAAAAGGTCAAAGATCAAGTTTCATCAAAACAGTTATGATTGAATGTTATAACATTCTATCATAATGTTACTAATGTTTAAATGAAGGTCCATTGCTTTCACTGTTATAAACTCACCTTTTCTCAACTTCTTTTATAGTTACCTTCCCTACAAACTGTGATACATTAAACTGTACACTGTGCACTCAAACTATTGATGGACCAAAGTGCTACTGCAATTCTGACAACTTCACGAAGGTGTCGGAACAAAACAACACTTGTATCAGTGAGTACACTACTCTAGCCATTAATTTAATTTATCAAGAAGTTCATCAGCTTCTCAAGTCATCAAATGTCTTAACATATAAAAAATGTATTTTAAAATCATCACAAGATTTTTTGTAACGTATCAGGTAATAGAGCACAAACAGAAAAAGGCAACATTGTTAACACAAGTAGTGCATCAATTGGTTTACCATACACAAGCTTAAATTGTAGAATGTTTCATGGGAATTAATTTCATTCATTTGTGATCTAAATTGGCGTCTGTTTCGTTGTTTAAGAAATAAGTATGATAAACATTATCATATGAAAATGTTGTTAGGGATTTAATTTCATTGATAAACGGTTAATGATGGAATAAATGAAAATTAATCCCCAACAAAATTTGTTATTTCTGCCTTTGCTGTATTAATCTATGAAAAGAAGCAATTCAAGATCTACCATCAAAAATTTTGATTATTTTTTACCAATGCAACATAAAACTATTCATGTAAAACACTGTGGGGGTATTGTTGTGTTTGTTTCCAACAGTTTGAGATTTATGATCATTGTATGTTTGGTGTTTCAGAGTATAACCCTTGTGACTACCATGAAGGAATCTGTGATCAGAAATGTTCCTTCAATGATACCACCGACGAAGTCAATTGTTCCTGTGCCAGTGGATATGGGCCAGATGGCACCCAATGTTTTCCTCTAGATGGTGGGTTTGTTATGCTTACTTCACTTGATCTAGATTTTATTCCCCCCCCTCCTTGCATGTATTAAGATTTTAAAAATGAAAACAAAATTGCTCAGAGAAACCATTTACCAGTTGATAATTATTATTTTTTCGTACATCTTAATCATTCTATGATACAACAAGCTTTTATTTTTTAGGACCATTGACAGGGAAGACATATTTCTGGGTGGCTGCCTCCCAGGTCTTGTTACAATTTCGGTTAGACCACGACGTAAACTCTACCCTCAGACTTACTCACAGCTCACCAGAGGCACACTACATCAGGACTGTAGATTTTGACCACAGAAAACAACTTGTGTGTTGGGTAAGAAATCTTTTAAGATTGAGTGTAGATGAAGAAAATTGGCTCTGTGAATGATTTCAAATTAAGTCAAGAAGAAGCACTTATTATTTTATATAATACTATACGTAAGATAGCTTAATATCAGCAGAAGAGGATGACAATATTAATTCAGAATTTTACATACCTGTTGTTTCTTTGAGAGCCAACACTGACCTGTAACACATGTTCATATTTTTGTATCCTTCATTCACTTCTTTAATTTTCATTTTACTTTTTGATGCTATTTACTCATCTAGATAATGTATAAACCTTCACCAATAGACAAGTCTACGATGAAATGTATGAACCAAACTACCCAAAAAATCATGGAAATTCCAACCGAAGTAACACTCGAGAGTAAGTTCAAAGCTTAAAGATGACAAAATTGGTGAAAACAACGTAGAATGGAAAGTGTTTAAAATAAATGTATGAATTTAAAAGAAAAAGAATTACCAATCTGTAAGAAAAGAAGGCTATATTTTGTAATACACCACTGAAGGTTAATGACAGACTCTCTTGACATTTTTACAGCTATAAGCAGTATGGCCTACGACTGGATCAACGAGAACTGGTACTTTGTGGATGTGTCGAACAACAGGATCATCCTCTGTAACTCAGAGGGTCAGAAGTGTGTAAGAATAGTCAACTTTGGGAGCCTTGTTCCACAGACACTCGTACTGGAACCAAACTTGGGGTAAGTGCAGCAGTCACTGTACAGTAAAACACGCTTACAACGAACTGCCAGGGACGGGCGATTTGACTTCGTTATAAACGTAATTCGTTATATCCGTTAGCTTCACAATATGTTTAAAACACACGGGGAATGAATATCACTTCACTATAAATGTCAATTCATTATAAGCGTGTTCGCTATAAGCGTGTTTTACTGTATACTGTTAATTCCAAATTAAATGTGAGGAATTAATATCCACATGAACTTCCCAGAACCATTACTCAAAGATTTTAAGATCTTGCTTTTTTCCTGAAGAGTTGTAAACTATAGCCACATTAAAACAGTAGTTTGGTGCTTTCAGTTTTTTGTACTGCTGAATATACAAATACTGTAGATTCCTTATTAATGCAAGGGATTAATATTCGCGTAAAATTGCGAGAAGCACATGTTGCAGATTTTAAAATCTTGCTTCCATTTACCAGACATATGGAAACTAAATGAGACTATGATAAAAATTTGGTGTTCATGATTTTATATTCTCGCCATTTGATGCAAACCAGTGGAATC
>WFKH01011581.1:20957760-20974000 GCA_016163765.1 Magallana hongkongensis | reverse complement strand
ATTGATGCCCATGAATATCAATGAAACCACAGTAATAGGAAGAACGCTGAAGTTCTTAAGTCTTTGAGTTATGCCAACTGCTACTCCAAACCTGTTCAGTTAATACAGGAATAAAAATTTTCTTTGATATACTGAAAAAGTATGCTCTAAAAGAGTGAGACATGTTGAGATATTAATGGTAGGCTTTAATGAAATAAAAGGAAATTCTCTTAGTTATATTCAGTAAAATCAGGAATCGCTGCTACTTGATATTCTGAAGAAAATGGGCTTGTTTAAAAGACTTTGATGAATGAAGAAATTAAGGGTTTTATAAAAGCTAAGGGAATATTTTGTTTATTAAAGCAGAAAAGACAACACAAATGTACATAATGAATTTCCCGTTTTAGCCTTATAGTTCATGCTTTATTAATGCTTTGTCTTACATCACAGGTTGGATGTGAAGTGTATTGCAGTGACATGAAGAATCATTACAAGTGTGACAGCAACAGCAAGTGTCTCCTGAACAGCACCATCTGTGACGGCAAGCCAGACTGTCTGGATGGGACCGATGAAAGGAACTGTGAAGGTATTTACTTCCATCTCATACTAATATGGTCTTGAAATTAATGATATTTTCAAAGAAATCATCGTTCCATGAAAGTATGCCTCCCACACAAACTAGTTAATTTTCATTAATCATTAAAAATGACCCTCCAAAATATCAATGATTTCATTTTAGTAATTTGAATTAACTCCAGGTAAATGTCCAACATCAAAATCACATCAAACATGAGACATTTAATGTTACTCAATCACAATTCCTAAAAATATACCGGCGTGGCTCCCAGAAATATAAATAATTCCATGGCAAATTATGAATCAGCAAATAAGATGAATTATTAATTTTTCCCCCATTTCAGATTGTAAAGGAGGGTTCAAGTGTAGCGAGTCTGGAGAGTGTATCCCCCTGAGGTGGAAGTGTGACTTGGAGCAGGATTGTGAGGATGGCAGTGATGAATATGGCTGCCGTGAGTTCACAAGCTTTTTGTAATATATTTTTAGAGGCAGACTTTTGCGTAAATTGTTAATCAAAAATGTATTTACTTCATCATTCAATCCCTTGAGCCATTTACAGGTAATTGTTTGTCAAATAATTGATTAATTGTCAGCTTATATGCAGACACCAGTTGTTTTATTTACTTGCTACATAATACACACACAGCATAATACACATGTCAGTTTGCATTACTTTTGAAAATTTTTTTAAAATTTAGTACATTTAAAAAAATCAACCCCCCCTCCCATCCCTAATGATATGAGGTGCTAGTTAATTTACCATTTTTTTTTCTTTTGAGTGACACTGTCGCTTTATGGTATATTGTATGTGTATTGATAGAGCCTGAAAGAAACTGTACTGCTGATGAGTTCCAGTGTGATGGGGATTCCTGTATCTTGAAGAGCTGGAGGTGTGACAAAGAACACGACTGCAAAGACGAGACAGACGAGGCCAACTGCAGTAAGTATACATGTACCATTGTTTATCTTAGTCGCTTTGTTTGTTAGGTATCAAGCAATACAGTGTTTTTATAGTACTCCACATAATGTCAGGAGTCAAGCAGACTGAACTTCATTTTATGTACATGGATGTCTAGAACATAAGCCTTTTTAGCTCACCGAGACGAAGTCGGGGGGAGCTTATGCTATACCCTCGGCGTCGGCGTCGGCGTCGGCGTCGGCGTCCGGACCTGGTTAAAGTTTTTGTTGCAGGTCCTGTATCTAACTTATTACTTGTCCTATCTTCACTAAACTTGCATGAATGATGCATCTGGACCTACTAATGGACTTGAGAGACTTGGATGCTGAATCTGGGCCATGAATTTCAGATGCTGGAGGAGGTTAAGGTGTTTGGAGCAGGTTAAAGTTTTTGTTGCAGGTGCCCTTTGATAGCCATTTCTAAATTACTACTGGTCCAAACTTCACCAAACTTGCATGGATGGTGTGTCTTATGATACTGATGCACCTGACAGGCTTGAATGCTGAATCTGAGCCATAGGTTTCGGATGCTGGATGAGGTTAAGGTTTTTAGAGCTGGTTAAAGTTTTTGGAGCAGGTGCCCTCTGATGATTATATCTTACTTACTACTGGTCCTAACTTCACCAAACTTGCATGGATGAGGTGTCTTATGATACTGATGCATCTGACAGGCTTGAATGCTGAATCTGAGCCAAAGTTTTCGGATGCTAGATGAAGTTAGGTTTTTCGAGCAGGTTAAAGTTTTTGTTGCAGGTGCCCTTTGATAGCCATTTCTAAGTTACTACTGGTCCCAACTTCACCAAACTTGCATAGATGGTGCGTCTTATGATACTGATGCACCTGACAGGCTTGAATGCTGAATCTGAGCCATAGGTTTCGGATGCTGGATGAGGTTAAGGTTTTAAGAGCTGGTTAAAGTTTTTAGAGCAGGTGCCCTCTGATGATCATATCTTAGTTATTACTGGTCCTAACTTAACCAAACTTACATGGATGGTGTGTCTTATGATACTGATGCACCTGACAGGCTTGAATGCTGAATCTGAGCCATAGGTTTCGGATGCTGGATGAGGTTTAGTTTTTTTGGAACAGGTCACACGTTTAATACATGTAGGTAATAGCACTATTTCAAACTTGCATATATGATCTAACTATAGTATAAATGAATGGCAGAGGTAGCTTCAGATGCAGAGCCTGATCTCCATTATCGAGGATGCTAAAAAATATATCTTAGTTATTTCTGGTCCTAACTTCACCAAACTTGCAAGGATGGTGCGTCTTACGATACTGATGCACCTGACAGGCATGAATGCTGAATCTGAGCCATAGGTTTCGGATGCTGGATGAGGTTAAGGTTTAAGAGCTGGTTAAAGTTTTTAGAGCAGGTGCCCTCTGATGATTATATCTTAGTTATTACTGGTCCTTACATCACCAAACTTGCAGGGATGATGCATCTCATGATACTGATGCATCTGACAGGTTTGAATGCTGAATCTGAGCCATAGGTTTCGGATGCTGGATGAGGTTTAGTTTTTTGGAACAGGTTACATGTTTTATAGATAATAGCTTGCATAATTGATTTAACTATAATATAAATGAATTGCAGAGGTAGCTTCAGATGCAGAGCCTGATCTCCATTATCAAGGATGCTAAAAATTCTCCAACCTCACTCAAACCTGCTTGATATATGTGTTTGTTGTTAAATGATATAACATGATTCCTATGATATAGTATTCTATGATATGATACACTATCGTTTTATATGATACAATGTAATATCATACATTATATTTTTAAAAGTTATATGATATGATATGATATTGTATCAATTTTTTTGTACATTATTATATGATATTGTATTATGATATTGTTATGTATAGTATTGTATATTATTATACAATATTGTAGAATATGATATTGTATAATATATTATTTTATCGAATGATATTGTTTCATATTATATTGCAATATATGATATTGTATCATATGATACGATATTGTATATTATAATAATATCATATTGTATGATACAATATTGTATAATATGATATTGGTTTATATAATATATTGTTATATAATACATGAAATTGTATTATATGATATTATAAGATATTATATAATATGATATTGTATAATATGATATTGTATCATATGATATGATATTGTATAAAATGATATTGTATAATATTGTATTATATAATATCGTACTGTATCAGATGATATTGTATCATATGATATGATACAATGTTTTATCAAATTATATTGTATCATATGATACAATATTGTGTATCAAATATGATACAATATCATACAATACAAAATTATACTATATTATACAATATAATATCATATGTTACAATATTGTGATGTATTATGTGATATGATATAGTATCAAATAATGCTATATTGTATTTATATTAGGTATTATGATATTGTATTATGTTATTAAATACAATAATGTATAACACGATACAATGTCATATTATATGTTACAAAATCATATTGCATCAATATTTATTACAGTATTATATTGTATTAAATGATATATATTGTAAGTATCATTGGATGCAATATCATATTTTATATTATTGTATTGATAAACATTGTATCTTATAATATTGTATGAAATGAACATATGATTATCATACAATTTTTTTACATATGATATACGATATTGTGTCAAAACAGTATCCATGAATATCCAAGATCATTAACTATGATTTTCATATAATATGATAAAGGTGGTTTTATAAAGGTGATGCCTCATGAAGTTGATGCCTCGTCTCGGTGAGCTTTGTAATCTGTGATTACCTATGTTTGATTTTAAGGTCTTGTTGTATTTGGTAATAGCCATCATGAAGAATGTCGAAGTTCATTACAGTTTGTACATTTTATTCAGAATTTTGAATCTCTATACTCTGTGATTCAAATGCAGGCTTAAAGCGATACAATTCTGCAGAAGAAGAAGAAGAAAAAAATAACAGATGCAATTCAGTTTAATGGATTTTTGACCAACACACAAGAATTAAAAACCAACTGCCTAGCAAAGATGTGAATACATTTGTGTTAAAATTTGTTCAGCATTTACATTGTGGCTTAGATTTTGAACAGATCTGTGATATCCTGTTTTCAGCCTATTCTACCTGTAACTTTCCCAATATTACCTGTGGTCCCCAAGAGGATGTCAGATGTATCAGCCCTGGCCAGATGTGTGATGGCAACTGGGACTGCTCTGATAAAAGCGACGAAAATGGATGTAAACCAGGTACTGTATATTGTATAGCCAAAAAGTATCAAATATCGGTTTTTGACAGAATACCAAAGTTTTGAGTCTGAATGTTTTTACTGGAATATTCCATCTTTCCTCTGAATCTTCCACATTTCTCAAAAAAATGCCATTTGTAGAATTATGAATGGAAATACCCAACCACTATTTTCTTGTATTTCATACTATATCTTGAATAAAAGGTAATATTAATTTTTTTGTCAATCCCATTGAATTAGAGATAACAAGCTTTGTCTGTACTTGTAATTTTCTGTACACATATCTGTTAATGTTTGTCCTCCACAGAAAGCTGTAGGAACCACAGCTGTTCGGACATCTGTCGCCCTGCCCCTTCTGGACTGGTGAAGCACCCCTACATCTGTCTATGCAATGAGAGCAGAGATCTCAGCAAGGACAACAGAACTTGTCAACGTAAGAAATGTTCTGAACAAATTCAAAAAAGTCATCAAGTAGAGCCTTTAAGCAGTGGAGGTTTAGTATTTAGCACACATATTATTAACAAATCTTTCCATGTTTATGTATTTCCAAAAGAAGATAATTGGAAACTCGGTTTACTTTTCTTTTTGTTTACAGCAAAAGATATTTGTCAATCATGGGGAATTTGTCAACAGCAGTGTAAGAAGCTGCCTCAAGGCCATAAATGTGCATGCAACCAGGGGTTTCACTTGGAGCCAGATGGATTTACCTGCAGACCACTCGGTAAGTGTTGTCAGTGCTAAACAAATTGTTATATTTCACACTTGTCAGTACTGGTATTTTAACTGTATTTTTAAAAAATTAATTTACATAATTATAATGTTGGTAGGGACGCCTAATTGGAATAGACACATGTCAAATAAAAGTTTCATAGACCTTGTTTTAAACATCTAGTATAAAGTTTTTATCCTGCAACTACCCAATAAACCAAAGCTATATTTGGTCAATGCCCCAATATAGCCTCGTGCATTTAACCAACGTTCAAATGCATTGTGACGTCATCTTTCTTGCTTCGTTTACGGGTTTCAGCTGCAGAATTGTTATAAATAAAGCTCGTTTGAGGTGCAAAATGTGATATTATGTTGCAGGATAAACAAAATACTTGATAACTGTCTTGAAATATAAGCTATATTTGGGCTCTGGTCGAAAACCTGAAGAGGACTCGGCAAGCCTCGCCCTCTGTCACGTTTTCTTACCCTCGCCCAAATATAGCTTATATTTCAAGACAGTAACCATGTATTTTTAGCTTAGGTTTAGTTTTTTGGAACAGGTCACATGTTTGATAGATAATAGTACTATTTCAAACTTGCATAGTTGATTTAACTATAATATGAATGAATTGCAGAGGTAGCTTCAGATGCAGAGCCTGATCTCCATTATCAAGGATGCCTAAAAAATATATCTTAATTATTACTGGTCCTAACTTCACCAAACTTGCATGGATGATGTGTCTTATGATACTGATGCACCTAACAGGGATGAATGCTGAATTTGAGCCATAGGTTTCGGATGCTGAAGGAGGTTAAGGTTTTTGAAGCTGGTTAAATTTTATGGAGCAGGTGCCCTCTGATGATTATATCTTTGTTATTACTGGTCCTAACTTCACCAAACTTTCATGGATGATGCGTCTTATGATACTGATGCACCTGACAGGCTTGAATGCTGAATCTGAGCCATAGGTTTCGGATGCTGGATGAGGTTTAGTTATTTTGGAACAGGTCACATGTTTTATAGATAATAGTACTATTTTAAACTTGCATAGTTGATTTAACTGTAATATAAATGAATCACAGAGGTAGCTTCAGATGCAGAGCCTGATCTCCATTATCAAGGATGCTAAAAAAATCTCCTACCTCACTCAAACCTGCTTGATAGATGTGTTTGTTGTTAAATGATATAACATGATTCCTATGATATAGTATTGTATGATATGATACACTATTGTTTTATATGATACAATATTATATCATATATTGTAAGAAGTTATATGATACGATATGATATTGTGTACCAATTTTTTGTACATTATGATAATTATGATATTGTATCATGATATTGATATGTATAGTATTGTATATTATGATACAATATTGTATAATATGATATTGTATTATATATTTGATATTGTTTTATATGATATTGCAATATATAATGTTGTATCATATGATATAATATTGTATAATATATGATATCGTACTATATGATACAATAGTGTATAATATGAAATTCGTTTATATAATATATAATTATATCACATGAAATTGTATTATATGATATTATAATATATAATATTGTATCATATGATATGATATTGTATAATATGATATTGTATTATATAATATATTACTATGTCACATGATATTGTATCATATGATATGATACAAAGTTGTATCAAATTATATTGTATCATATGATACAATATCATGTTATGTATCAAATATCATACAATATCATACAATACAATATCATACAATACAATATCATACTATATTATACAGTATAATATCATATGTTACAATATTGTAATATATTATGTGATATGATATTGTATCATATCAATACTATATTGTATCATATATTATATATTATGATATTGTATTATGTGATCAATACAATAATGTATAACACAATACAATGTCATATCATATGTTACAATATCATATTGCATCATTATTTATTACAGTATTGTATTATATGATATGATATGTAAGTATCATAGGATGCAATATCATATTTTATATTATTGTATTGATAAATATTGTATCTTATAATACTGTATGAAATGAACATGTTATTATCATACAATTTTTTAACATATGATGTATGATATATATTGTGTCAAAACAGTATCCATGAATATCCAAGATAATTAACTATGATTTTCATATAATATGATGAAGGTGGTCTCATAAAGGTGATGCCTCATAAAGGTGATGCCTCGTCTCGGTGAGCTTTGTAATCTGTGATTACCTATGTTTATATATATACAGAAGGTTTGACTAGACATTGTCCTTTTTGTTTCACTTTATGTTGCATGAACATGAATGTGTTTCTTCTTGTTTGTGTAGACCCTGACCCGGAGTATTTGATCTTCTCTAACCGCCATGAGATGCGCAGTGTGGACCTGTCCAATCACAATTATGCCGCCCTGGTATCGGGACTACACAACACGGTGGCCCTAGATTTCTATTACAATAAAAGCTTAATCTTCTGGACAGATGTGGCAGATGACAAAATCTTCCGAGGAAAACTACAAGGAAATGGTATGTCTCTCTTCCCAGTGAAATTGTGTGGCTTTTGTTTTATGGTTTTATTTAATTCTGTCTATAATTTAAACAGAATTTCTTATATCCTTTGAAAAATACAAGAAAAAAACTTTACACATGGTGGCAGAATGTGGTTAAGTTTTATACAGAATATTCTTCAGAATGCATTCCTCTTTAAATTTCATTATAATAATATAAACCAATTACATAATGAAATTACATCAGTGGTAGTGATAATTCCCCAATGATGTACCGTACTGTCAGTACATGCAGTTTCAAGCTGCATTTATATATAATGTCAATGTAAACTACTTGCATGTCTATGTACATGTATTTTTATTGACAATATTTCTATGACTGATTTTCCTTGTCTTTGTTGTGGCAGCTTTGACCGACATTGAGCCAATTGTGGACATTGGATTGGCCACCACTGAGGGTTTGGCTGTAGACTGGATTGGGGAGAAGATTTACTGGGTGGAAAGTAAACTGTACCAGATAGAGGTAGCAGGGATCAACGGCCAAAACCGCACCACTCTCATCGCCGGAAACATGGTCAGTCCCAGGGCAATTGTGCTGGACCCTAGATATGGGTAAGTTCACCATTGGACTATCATTTTAATGCATAATGTTTTATTGTCGTTTTTACTTAACTTTTATTTTTGCTACAGTAATACATTTAAATAATTTTGTTTTTGGTTTTGAATATCTAGTTTGTTTCTGTTTACCTACATGTATTTACAGGTAAGTACCGTAATTGGTATCTACATTTGGTGAATATGTTTTTTAAGTTTTGAGGACTGTTTCTTTCAGGTATCTGTTTTGGACAGACTGGGATACAAAAAATCCTCGCATTGAGACCTGCTCCATGGCCGGGGAGAACAGACACATTATATTTCACATCAGAGGTATTGTTGAAGGTGGCTGGCCTAATGGACTTACTGTGGACTACGACTTTGAAAGACTTTACTGGATCGATGCCAGGTGTGTATGCTACACTTGTGATGATAGAGCTTTGGTAATACTGTAGTTGAAATATTGGTCAACTTGATAACAGTGCTGCGTTAAGATCGTAGTAGCTAGCCTATCCGCTAGGTCGTAAATATTTAGGTCTATTGAACGGACTACTAGTTTAGCCACTAGGTCTCTGATTTGAAGTTGGTAATATTCAACTGAAGACTTATTACATCGGCATAATTTAATTTCAAGCGGAAATATAGATGTTTAAATTCCGAGTAACTTATAGGATGAACTTATAGGAGAACAAAATATTACAAATTAAGATAAATTTCATGTTTATTACAAAGTGGTAACTAAGGTAGCCATCTTAAATTTAATGCTTAGCATTAAAAATTTATGCTAAGTATATCTATGTAGTGGCTAGGCTAGCCTGCCATCCAACAGCGTAGCTGCTACGTAGCCCTACGTATCAACTATGATCTTAAATGCACCCTAGAGGTTAAGACATACAGAGTTGAATATTGGTCTGGATGACATTATCAAGCAGACCATCTCCTAATGGAATTCCATGCTTTTAGGTCTGACTCGCTCCACACTATAACCTATGAGGGGCAGGACCATCGTTTGGTTCTCCTGGACAAGGAAAACATTAGACACCCGTTTGCTTTGACTATGTTTGGCAGCTATGTATACTGGACAGACTGGGGAATTAATGCTATTGTCTCAGTGAGTATTCAGTGAATGGCTTAAGATATCTCACTTGAGTGAGAGGTTATTTTAGAGGAATACAAAATGGCACAGCATATTTTAGAATTGACTTTACAAAATTAACTTAGCAAACATCAATCATTCATTGTACAAGAATAGCATTACTGGTACGTATATGTTTTATCAGAATCCTTGTCATACATGTACATGTTATTACATGCAGGTAAATGTTTTATCCAGAATTCAATGAAAAAATTCTTACATAGTTAAAGGACATACATGTACAGTACTGCACCTGTATTTATTTTGATGTTGTAGGCAAATAAGTTTGATGGTTCAAATGTAACAGTCATCAAAAGAACCAATACTCAGCCATTTGACATCCAAGTTTATCACCCCAAGCGACAGCTGCCATGGCCTAACCCTTGTGCTGATAATAATGGGAACTGTTCACACTTGTGTCTGATCAGTTACAACAACTTAACGGGCTGTGTGTGTCCCCATCTTATGGAACTAGCTGCTGATGGAAAAACCTGCAAACGTAGGCAATTCACTTTGTCAAAACTTGTTTTCTACTTCATGCATAATGTAGTGTGTAAATTTCTATTTACCAATTAGTTTGCATGAAAGGCATTGAAAAAAATACTTGTACATGGAATACTTCTGAATTTTATTAGTTGATTTATAAACGTTAATTTGACGTTTTCAGCGGATCAGAGTTTCTTGGTGTTTGTTCGACGGAATGAGATCCGCGGAGTAGATCTGGAGAATGCCAATTTCAGTGTGATTCCCACTCTGACTACTCCCTATGTGAGTAAGCCCGTAGCTGTGGACTATGACATCAGTGATGAGAAGGAGGGCTATCTCTTCTGGGCTGACCAAGACCTGAAAGTCATCAACAGGTCTCCATTATCGGGATTAGAGGTCAAAACTGTCATTGACTCTGGTGAGTAATTCCATTTATTGAAATAAAAGAATGTGTATTTTACTGTCCTTTTGTTACAAAAAATTAAAATAAACCACTCTGCTCTTTGGATAAATGAAAAACCGGAGGACTTATTGAAGTTATCATATTTTGGCAAGCACTCAAGAGTGCCAGCTCCTCTGAACAGGCCTCTGGTGTTAGGTATAGCTTGTTGCATGAACTGGAAAAACAAAGTTGATTGAACTGATTATTATAAAATCCTCCTCCACAGAGGCGTATAGGGCAATGCAGATAATGTGTCTTGTCTAAGGACACAGCATTAAGATTATTATAGCCAGTGATTATTGTTTACAGGGAGAGCACTGAGTCTGCATGCCTTCGCGGTGGACTGGATCTCCAAAAACATGTACTTCTCCACATACAGCGAGAAGACGCGGCGGGGCTCTATCACTGTGGCCAATCTGGACGGGGCTTACAGGAAGGAGCTGTACGTGAGGAACGAGACCCGGGTCCATTCTATCACCGTCAGTCCAGTGACCGGGTGAGTGAGGGCAGACTCTACACATATTCTGAGTGATCTGTAATAGTGTCTTTAGTATAAATATTATATATGAGTATAAATATATATATATATAATATATATAAGTATATATATGACAGCAGCCTGTAGGGGGAAGGGGGGGGGGGGGGCAGAGTGATCCATACTAGTATTGTAGTACATTTATCAATACATATGATGTAAATTTCTAAGCAAAATGTGGAATCTACAAATTTTTACTGGTAGGTTTCATCATACTGTATGATGAAACCTGGATAAACTTGCATGCTTTGGTAGAAAGTTCTGTTCCGCAATTATAAATAAGCTTCCAATTGATGGTGCCTTTAGTGTGTAAACAAAATTATACAATAAAGTCATGTAGTATTAATGGATAGACAAGTGGATTACGTAGTTTTCCTTAATTTACAGTTACTGTATTAATGTTGTTTTTTTTACTATGTTTTAAAAGTTTACTTTTGTTGAACTGTAGGAGGCTTTTCTTCTCTGTTTCCAATGAAGATGTCATATATAGTGCAAAAATGGATGGCACTGAAGTGCAAGTTATTATCAATGATGCTAACAGGCCAACAAGTTAGTATTCATTGTTGTACAGAAATTGATGCATGAATTTATGCATATACATGTACATGTATTAAGCTTATTTCAGAATGACTTGCTACCATCTTTCTTTAATGAAAAAATTCATTTAAAAAAGTTCTACTAGTGAATGTGATAGCAATATTTGAGATGTGATATTTGAATCATACTTATTGAAATCTGTTTTATAACCAATGATTTTATGATTTCAGATTTAAAGTACAATGAGGCAGATAGCCGGATATATTTTCTCTCGGAAGGAAATAATTCAATAATTGCCTGTGAAAAATCATCCCAGCAATATCTATGTAAAGACATCTACAATAGTAGTAATAACCAATCTCAGATTCAGTTTCCTATGGCATTTGCGGTAAATGGAGCTAACGACATCTTTGTTGCTCATGACCAAAAAATTGCAAAGCTTAGTCTCCAGGGTGATGGGAACTACAGCCACTCTGTGTTACGAGATAAAACTGTTGATGTCATTGCCATGGCTGTTTATGACAAATCACAAAGAGTTAACGGTAAGTTGTGGCCTACTCTAAACTTCAAAACTTTATGAAAGCAGGTAATTTACATAGAATTTGTAGGAAAAAAGTTATAAACACAAGATCTAATTCATAGGATGGTGAACTGACATTGTCACAGTGGTATTGTTTCTAGGAGTAATGTGTGCAAATATACTGTAGAATCATTCAAATTTGAGGGGGCCAATTTTTCGTGGATTGCTTAAATTTTACAGGTTTGTACTTAAATTTTACAGGTTTGTAGGGACGTAATTTCGTATACTCTCTTATACCTACAAAATGAAATATGACTTTATAACCCTAATTTATTGCTTCGTGGAGAATGTTAATTTGTGGATGAGAGGTACCCACGAATACCACGAAAATTGAGCCACCACAAAATTTAATGATTCCACAGTATATCGTGGAAAAAGATCTAGCTTTCATCATATGGATTCCCATTTTCAACAACAGAAGCAAAATATTCACATTAACTTTTACCTTAATTCTACAAGGCTATACATTGTCAAGAAAGATTTGTTTTAATAATACCCCAGTACACATCCACGTTCATGAAAACTCTTGTTTTAATTGCATTGGTCTTGTTTGAATTACAGATACCAATAGATGCAAAACCCAGAATGGCCAATGTTCTCAGCTCTGTCTGCCGACGGGACGAAATCAGCGTGTCTGTGTCTGCACTGCAGGATATGAGCGTAAAAACGAGACCTACTGTGCGGGTGAGTACTCCAGTATACTCACGATCAAAGAAATGTTATTTTTGGGTTTGATGTTCTTTTTTCTTGGATGGGAACTCTTATGTGTGCTCTCTAAAGAACTTTGTTATTTTTTCAATGTTTGATTTTAGAAGTGTATTTTCCAAAAAAACAAAAAAACAAAAAAAAAAGAAAGGAAAAAGTTTTGATTTATATGTTGATTTTAAGTTTAAATTATGTTAAATATTTTGATCTACTAAGAATTTTTTCAGTGATAATCTTCATTTTAATTTTTGTTTTCAGATTTTCGGCGTATGTAATACATGTATTTGAAGTTGTTGCTTATCCGTTATTTTACCTTATTTAATGGCATTTTTACATGCTGTACATGTATAGAATTGTCGCTCCATGTCAGTTAATAGCATGTTCTGGTCTTTGGGCAATGCCCGCTCCGTATTCCAATCTGAGTGTATGCACTTGATTCTAATTCATATCAACATTTCATTGAACATAAACTCGGCCCAGTATTGAGTTTGTTTTTGTTGAATGCTGTACATGTCTTGAATGATAAAATAAAACTTTGAATGAATTCCTGGACAATGCATTTATATTGAAAGCCATCCTGAAATTGGTATAGAAACTAATTCTAGCTTTTGAGTTGTTTAAAGTCCAAATAAACAAGAGGAATTGTTTAGGTTTTGGTTTAAGGGGTTTATTTTGGAACAATAATGTCAGTTCTTGATCATCATAGAATTGACCTTTTTTTTATGATTGGGCAATAAGAAATGCAATCATGAAAACTTGATTGTTTGAATTCTGATTGGAGCAAATGACAATTACCCTCAAAATAGTAGTTTTGGATAATGATATTTGAACATCAATGTAAATTCCTATTAATTAAACGATAGGAATTACTGGGGTAATATTCACAAAAATCACGAAAAGTATCCCTTATGAATTGAGAAATCTCGCTTTTATTTTTCTGATAGTTGATGAAAAAACATCGGAAGTAAAATGCTTGTGATTTAAAATTCTCGCCATTTGATACAAAACAGCGGAACCCACTGAACATAGTACTTGCTTAAAATAAGGAATCTACAGTACAGGTTTGATTTTCATGTCGGATGAGTCTGCTTTACTCCAATCAGACCTTTCAAACATAGTTTCAATCTGTTAATGAATGGTGTGAAATTATTCCCAATCTGCACCACATAAACTATTCAATACCTCTTTGTTTTGTGGCATAAATTCATAAGCAATATGTGTAGATGCACTGTGGAATAACAAGCATGATATTTCTTTCATCAAAGTTTTCTTTGAATACTCTTGTATTATTGAAGAAAAGTTGAACAATTTTACTTGTCTGGTCATACAAATGGTTTTTATCTTGTGATAAGGCTTGCTTTCATAGATATTCATTTTTTTTCCTCTTCCTCTCTCTGTACAGGAATTAATTCTCTTGTGATATACTCGGCTGACTCAGAGATCCGGGGAATCACTTATAACCCTAACAACAGCACACAGGCTCTGCCCTTCATCTCACAGATTCAGAAGGCCACTGCCATCGACTTCCATGCAGGTGAGGGATGAAAGGAAATTCACTGCTTACTTATTTACCATAATAGGCTTACATTTGATAGATGCATGTTTATGTATATAGCAACTGTAAAAAGTACCAATTTAAACAAATGGTTGGTTGTATTTTCTTTTCTCCATTTTACAAAAATAGCGACAAGTTAACAAAAAACTTAAAAATCAAAGAAAACATTCACCCTCTGTCTGACAACATTTAACTGGTACGTTTAATTGACAAATATCTGACAAGTTGTTGAACATATATGTATTATGTGTAACTCTTCGTGTCTGATTATTATTGATATTTACTACACAGCACAAGACTATATATACTGGGTGGAAACAACACCTAACTACAGAATAGTGCGGATAAAGAGGGACCTGACTGGGCATGAAGTGGTCCTGTCTGATGAACAAGGCAGAATTACAGACATTGCAGTGGACTGGATAGCAGGTAACAGCTTTCAGGGAGCATTTCCATCAAGTCATGTGTATGTTTCTGAGCGAAAATTGTTCCAAAAGTTGAGGATGCATATTATACAGAGGAACCAATTTTAATATTCATTTTCAGAAGGTGTTTTCTTAATTCCTGAGACATCATTGCCAAACTGAATTCTTTGTGGGTTTTAATGGTTCCTATGATTTTTCATCCAACTTTAGAAAGGGGTTGCATTTTTTATGCTAATACTTACTTCACAAAAGACTATCATCCTTTAAAGATCACTATGGGCGAGTTTGATCATTAACTAGAGTTAAACCACGGTAGGAAGGAAAACCTATGGTGCGCATGTCTGTGTTCGAACGCACATTGGTCGATGTCTGGTTAAAAAAATGAGAAAGATGTTAATTGCTACTCATAATTTTATTGTTCATGAAAAAGGAAGGACAATACCTTGTAAACACATTAAAACATATGCCTGTGCGTTAAAATTTAACACATTGCATGTTTTGCTGATTAACAAAAGCAAAATTTGGAGGTTTCGCTTTCCGCCGCCATCTTTAAACTACCTGACCAGAGACAGACCAGAGTCTCTCCGTTGGTTGGACCACAGTTTCATTTTAGTCGGACTAAAGTGAGTTCAATCTCATTTTAGTCGAACTACGGCGACCGTAGTTTGTGATCGAACTCGCTCTATGTAAATCAAAATTACCTGTAATCTGTGGGTTTTATTCAAGGTCACTTGTATTGGACTGATGCACAAAGAAAAGTAATTGAGTTGATCCAGCTTGAGAAAAAGGAGTCAGAAAAAGAGAGAAAAAGATATGTAGTAATTCACAGAGATTTGCAGAACCCTCAAAACATTGTCCTCAGTCCCAAAGAAGGGTAAGTGGTACTCCTATAAATTCTACTTTAGCAGCTTTGCTTATTATCTAAGGCATCATAGAACTGGAGTCTTATCATTTAAATGAAAGAAGATAATTTAAAATTTTAATACTTTAATGGAAAAATATTTCATTGATTGAAGTCTTTGATGATAAGACCAAAAGACATGGTGGTCTCCCATATATTGAATGCCTGAAAATATTTGTAACAAAGGCTGTAAATGATTTTCCTTTAAAATTAGACATAAACATGTATTTTGAAGCAAAGTAGAATGAGATTTGAATATGTATTTCAGCACCATGATATGGATGGACAGTGGCAGTATGACAATAGAGCAGGCCTCCCTCGATGGAACGG
>WFKH01011581.1:20890807-20932286 GCA_016163765.1 Magallana hongkongensis | reverse complement strand
TAGATTTAAATTCTTTCAAATCAAAATCTTGAGGAGTAGGGTGGGGCCACATTGGGATTCCAATTTTACAAAGGAAAATATTTTAATTATTCACAAAAAATAAAATGGACGATTCTTGGGCCTCACAAGGGGTTCAGAGTTTGATGTAGGTTTATATTCCATATATAAACAATTGTTTAGGATCTTTTTGAGAACTGCAATGCTCAACAGGTGATATGACTATAAAATCATCCTGTTAGAAAAGGGACTTGATTATAAACATAAGAATATCCAGAGTAAAAAAAATGGACTTTTATTTATACAGGATCAACATGTATTATACTACTTTGTCCAGATAGTTTGTATTATGACTCCGTTAAGCTGATTTTACCATACCTATTGTTGCTCAGGTGAGCGATGTGGCCCATGGGCCTCTTGTTTGTATCAACACTCCTTTTTATTCAGACAGATACTGTTATATCTAATGTTTTAAATAGAGATAGAACTTTCATTATTACACTAAATAATTTTTTATGTCCATTCAATATTTTAGAAAAATGTGATGGTGGCTTTAGGTGTATGACGGGTCCCTGTCTCCCCTCCCTGTGGCAGTGTGACGGAGATGCTGACTGTCCCGATGGCTCGGACGAGAACCGTACTCGCTGTAGTAAGTACTCCCAATGGAGGAGAATGGACGGTCAAGAATTGGTCAACATTATTATGTTCAAAATCACTAAAATTACTTAGCCAATCAAAGTTTTACTTCATAATTAATACAGTGAAAAACATTTTACATTCTGCTTAATCATGTACATGTATGTAACTCCACTTCAAATGTATGATGGGTGTTAAAGATTCATCAAACTGGTCCTTTTTGTATAGAAAATATGACAAAATATCCTCAACCTTATAGCTTTGTTATACCGTATATCAGGTTTTTTCCGTGTCATGTTTTTTCCGCGAATCAGAACCTGGAACGGTGTATAAAATTTACGCGAATCAAATTTTCACTATTTCAAAGTCATAGTGAAAATATAATTCACGATTGTTTAAACCTGTGAAGTAAGAGGAAAAAAGTATCTAAATTGTCACTCTTAATAATGAAAAATTCGGACAATAAAACCATTTACACGATTTTCTTAATGTGAAATAATTACCGATAATTCTTTTCAGAGACACAAACAATCATAGATCAATAGATCATGTACCGTTACATAGACCAATAGTTCATGTATAATTAGACATCGGTTTACGCAAGGAAAGTGACCGTTTTAATTAGCTTGTCAATGGATTATTAAATACTTACATACTGTTTTCTGGCGCTTGTCCTCCGATCCCGCAATTATCTACCTCTAACTAAACCAGCTGAACACAGTTCACCTTACCTGTTTTACTTTATAAGGAAAGAGAAAACTCTATTACAAAAACAAAACTTAGTATCAAATTTACGCTGATTTATTTTCCGCGATTCAGAAATCGTCGCGAACAAAGCAGAATTTGGATACACGCAGAAAAAATCTGATATACGGTATCATGAATATTTTCCTCACATACAATGTACATGAATAAGCTCTTTGTTTTAATATATATTAAGGCATTAATTTCTTCTGAGCGTTCACTTGATGTGGAATATTCTGTTCACAAAAGCATGAAAGAACCAGTAGAAATAGGGCATGATTTATTCATGAAACAGAAAAAAAGTTTTTCAAGTTGGCCTGGTTGGAACAACTGGGTTTCCAGCTATGATTTTTTTTAATTTTTGTTTTTAAATGAAGCTACAAATCTGATATTTTACCTGTGCACTTGTAGTATATTTGGCATGATTTTCTTTCAGGGGATTTCCGATGTGGAGCAGAACGCTTCAAGTGTAGAAATTACAACTGTATATTTGAAAGCCAACTCTGTGATGGCGTAGACAACTGTGGAGATGGATCGGATGAAATTTCTTGTAAGTTTCCAAAAATCAAGATGTGCAGAATGTTCATGTTTGGTTTAATTTTAATAAGTCAATGTAATTCAAATACATGTAGATACACATGTATTTATATATACAGTAAAACTTGTTGAATCCGGATGTTGTCCATTCCGGCATGTTGTCTAATCTGGCGAAATAATTCAGTCCCTTGACATTTTCCTATCATTTTATGTTTTAAAAATGTTGTGCAATCCGGATCTTGTCTATTCTGTAAACCGGCCGCAATGAAAAGAACCGACTGCTTATAATTAGTGAGAGTTATCTCCCGTAATCCGGCCACTTATCGATTGGCCTTATGCGGGATAATTACTGCTCAATTATTGATCAATTTTCCTGTCGTTGCTATTGATTCTCGTGTATTTAAATACCTATCCATTGTTCCCTGCATCAAAACAGTTTTTGCCATTACGTAATCATTCACCTGTTGACTTGTCGCGTGGTCAATGTTTGTTTAACAATTTCCGGTGAAGCACTTGTCTCATGTCAGACTTCTCTAATCGGTTGTTTTGAAAATTTATCAATTATGATGATTTTATTGAAGAAGTATTTCCATTGTACGTATTCTGTTATGCAATTGTTTTTCAATTAAAAAATGAAAATGAAAATTAGCACCGTAATCGAGGAGGGCTAATATATTTCAGAAGAATTGAAAATTCTGCAAGAATAGACAATCAAGACCTACTGCATTAAATACTAGAATTAATTTGTAACAATGTCCTCCAAAACGGATGTTGCCTAGTCCAGCCATTTTTTTCAGAACCGCCCTCCACCGGATTAGACAAGTTTTACTGTATATGTCTGTACAAACGACATCTTCCGGTACTGTTACATGTATTTAATCCTTTAAATTTTGTTTGCAGGTTTTAAGCCTAATAGGTGCTCTCATGCCGAGTACACTTGTAGTAAAACCTCCGATTGTATTCCCATGTCCAAAGTGTGTAACGGAGAGAAGGACTGTATGACTGAAGACGACGAATCACAAGCTTTATGTCGTAAGTGTAACCTTATATTTAGCTCACCATGACAGGCTGGGGGGAGCTTGTGATATACCCCCAGCGTTGGCATCCGGACCTGGTTTATTATTGGAAGAAAATAAAGGATTTTTATCTCATTCTGAAAGATCAGAAGCTGTTATTTATAAAATAAAAAAAAAATATCATAGAAAATACAAATCTAAGATACAGGGTAGAATTCAAATCATGAGCACATTGTTTGATTTTCCAGTTTGAAATAAAATTACAAAATACAGCAAGCATGATTTGTAAAAGAGTTTTGTTTTGATATTAAGAGCTGTCTGGTTAGAGAATCAGTGACTAGTATCAGAGAATCAATGACTAGTATCTTGAGTTGATATGTTTCTTTGTTTTCAGTTCACACAACAGCATGTGTTAGAAGTCCATGTGAACACATGTGTACTAACTACAGCAGCATTAATCGGGTCAAGTGTACCTGTAAATACGGCTACACTCTGGATCAAAATGGCTACTCTTGTAAAGGTCAGGACAATGTACTAGTGCAAAACAGTACCTAGTTCTATGAAACAGGGATAGAATTTTACATTGTTATAGGTATAAAGATGAATAACATTGCTCTTTTGTTTATACATGTATTCATTGTGCTTATGTGTCGTTGGGTTTTTTTCTTTTTACAGAAGTTGATGTTTGTCAAATTTGGGGCACCTGCCCACAACAATGCCAGTCAGCGCACCAGGTGCACATTCAAAGACCAAATTGTTCGTGCAGTGTGAATTACACCTCTGGTTACCTGATGAATACAAACATTCACACCTGCTATGCCAAAGGTAATATGTCGTATTGATATACCGTAGTGGTAGCTCTGCTTAAGATATGAACCTTCTTTTTATTTACACATGTTTACCATATGTTTTGAAAACAATTTTTCTCCATCATTTGGCAGACAAAACTGAGTATCATGTTTTAAGAGATTAAATCAAGACTTACATGTTTGTCCTGAGGTTAAAGATGACTTGAGTATTTTATGTAATGCGGTATATTCATTATTGATCAAGGGCCATTGACAAAACCCACATGTTTTTATAAAGGGGCAATATCACTTGAAGTCCATCATGTCCTTATAAGTTTGATACTTATGTACGGTAGTTTTTAATCTCCTTTGTGTGAAATTATTAAAATTTGCTACTTCCCATTTTTCTCGAGTTTACAATGACCTTAGTACATTGATCAGAAGAAATTACCATACATTAAATTCCCACAGATCTGTGTAGAATCATAATCACAACAAATTTGCTCCTGCAAATTCCATAGATTCCTCCCAAGTATCTACAGTACATTTGATGGACATTTGTTCTTTTGGCACAGTGTCTGATCGGTGTATAAATTTTCTTACAGGACCCAAACCAGACATTCTACTGGCTCACGAAACAGAAATCATCAAAGCTGGTGTGGGGAAAGGAGGAGGGGAAAAGCCACTCAATATCAATGAGGTTTGTTTCAAAAATATATAAAAAAAAAAAATACTGTAAACCAACTTTTATCATCGATGACTAAATTTCATAATTTACCGAAGATATACTAGTTTGCAGCAGCTACTATTTTTCGCTAACGAGATCTAGACTATATGGAAAATGATATACCAGAGGCATTTACAGACTGAATCACGGCGAGATATATTTGCAACAACGAGGTTATTGTGAACCTCCCTAAAAATTGTCGCACGCGAAAAAATGCTGGTTTACAGTATTCATGTTTAAAAAACAATCACTCAATAATTTTATTGTAATGTTAATACTTGCTCAGTGTGTACTGTCCATTCCAAAACTTGTTACTAAAAAAGTTGCTGACATGTGTCAAACTTTCCCATAATATGCTGATATGCTATGCTTCCTTTTCCAGAATTCTGTGGATAAGATCATCTCTATGGATGTGGATGCTACTGATCCCAATGGGAATTTCCTGTTGTTCACACTGCAGACTTCCCCGGGAAACAGCTCCATTCTGTATAGTTATGAAATCAACAAATCCTCTAACAGAAAGAAAAGACAGACCAGGCAAAAGGTACTGTGAAACATATGTGTTCACATGAGAACATTATTTCTGTGCAGTGCCATGTAAAAGCTAAATGATTTACCTGAACGTAACAAGACATCATTTTACACTCCATTTTCTTTTATGAAGTGTTATTTTTGTATTTGTATTTTTTAGGTGTTTTGTAAAAAAAACCAAAAATTAAAAAAATCCTTTTATTATCTGAATTTAAAAAATCATAAATATCTGATATGAAAATTTTAATAAGAATTTTTATGTACACTTAGGTTTATGATTTAAGATGTACATGTAGTTATTTATGTGATCAAAAATGAATTTTATAAATAGATGGTACATTTTGGACATCAGATAACACCTCAAATTTTTTGTTGTTGTGTACCTGCAATTTATTTTGCAAAAATCTCAAGTTTATATGACCATTTCTTTGTTTACAGGTGATTTCCGAGCTGGCTGAGCCCAGGGGTGTAGCAGTAGACTGGGTGGGGAAACACATCTACTGGACGGATGCCCAGATCCACAAGATTCAGATGGCTACGTACAATGGGATTAGAATTAGGACGGTTATAGACAAACATTTAGATCAGCCCCATTCCATCGCTGTACATCCCCAACTTGGGTAAGTAAGCATTTTAGTGAATGATCTGAACTTGACTTGTTTATCAGTCTTATGCAGTGTACAGGGGACTACATTGTATATACATGTATCTCCATTCATTAATTGGAAAAACTGTAATGATACATGTACTTTAGATAAGTGTATTTTCTCATTGAGGATTTTACCGGGTTTTGGAAATGTTCAATGTTTATAATTTCGAGTTTCCCTACATTATTTATCAAAAAGAAAAACTCCAGATGAAATTCAAAACATGCACAATTACATGTATCTGTTTACATATTTTATGTGATCCAGATGCCATTGTAAACAAAGCAGAAATAGGATAAAATTAATGTAGATGATTCTTGATATACAATGCCATTTCACAAACTGATATATAGCTGGTAATTAATGTCAATCTTTTCCGCAGCAAAATATACTGGACGGATCGAGGCTCCATGCCTAAGATTGAGAGTGCAAATCTGGATGGATCTGACCGCAAGGTGCTTGTGAAGGATGACATGATTTGGCCCAATGGTATTGCCATTGATTATCCCAACAGTAGGATTTACTGGGTGGACACCAAGAAACAGACCATAGAGACTTCAGACATGGAAGGAAAGGACAGACATGTTGTTAGGCAGTTTGACAGTATGTAGCACAGATTAAAGTTTAAAACCTTTTAGGATAAACTAATTACTGTAAAAGTGGTTATTTATGCTGGTGGTTAAGTACTGGTACACATTTTCTAAAGTCAAACAATAAGGGGATGCAAGATTTAAAACAGTTAAGTTTTGATTTTTTACTGTATGTGCAGGGGTATTTTACGCAATTTTAAACTTACCGTGTAACTAGTGTAAATTTTCCCCCCGCCTAAATAACCCACTTTTACAGTATTTATTTTCTTTAAAAAAATTATCATATATTAAGTTAATTTTGCACCCAATTTATGCTGAAACTGTAAATAATTCAATTACCGTTTATATTTCAATTTGAACTTTTTCAATCATAATCACAATAAGCAAAAGTTTATAAAAGGTAACTGTGTAATATGTTGCAAATTAAGATATAAATGATTTTATTGACTGAATTATAGAAACTCTCATGTACAATAACTGAACTTTTCATTGACAGAAACCATCAAGGACCCACCGTACATGATTGACGTATTTGAAGACTTCCTCTACGTCACATTCTACAAGAGTCACAATGTGTCTGTGATCCACAAGTTCAACAACACTCAGGTCAAAGACAGGGTCATGTTTAAAAATATGAAGTACATAGGAGACATAGTCATCCTACATCCCAGCAAGCAGAAGGCAATCAGTGAGTACATTGTAGGAGACATAAAATAAGTTCTTTTTGCTTCAAAATTGGCACTGCATGATTACAGAATGGAAACCTTGTTCTGTTTTTTCCAGAGAATTACTGTACGTCCTTGATAGGAGACATGAGCTTAATATTAAGTTGCTTCAAAATTGACACTATTTGCTGAAGAATAAAGGTGACTATAACATTGAAACCTTGTTCTGTTTTTCCAGAGAATAACTGTACAACCTCGCCCTGTCCCCGTGGCTGGTGTGTAAACATGCCGACCTCCAACACGACTCACTACTACAAGTGTGTGTGTGACGACGACTCCTACTACAGCGAGACTCAGAATGAGTGTATCTTCTATAGAAAGTGTGTCAACGGCCAGCGCAACCTGGTGACTAAGCAGTGTGTGTAAGTATTCGTAACACAGAGTAACTGTCCTCAAAACAGTAGTACAATGTAACCGAGTTACTTTTCTCAGTCCCATCAAAAGTCAGTGTGTGTGTGCTTGATATTTCTAGTCTAGTCAAAAGGCACTGTATTGATAAACAAGTCACTGTGAGAAGGACATGGTATAACTATACAGAGTCTGGCCCCACTGACACCAACTGTCCTCATCTTAATTCTCAGCCTCAAATCTGAGGTTGTACCTCAAATCTTTTATCAATTTAGATTGATAATTGAGTAATTTCAAGATGTTGGTGATGGCGGGGCCTGGTCTGAGTCAGTGAGAGTAAGTACCAGTATTTGGATATATTGAGTCTAGTCTAAGTCATTGTGAGTAAGTACTTGGATATATTGAGTCGAAGTCCATGTGAATAAGTACTTTGCTTAATTGGGTCCAAGTCTGTGTAAGGGCTTAACATACAAGTCACAAATCAGTGTGTATGATTTTTTGGGTAATGCAGGTTATTGGTATTACTGTCAAATTAGTACCGGTAAGTTAAGGTATGTCAGTTGATATTGAAGATTTTACATTAATTTATTAATAAATTAAAAATTTCAATGCTTTACAAGCTGCTTAAGCTTTGAACACATGTTGCCATCAATTAAATGCAACTCAGTGTTTTTGTGAGGGTATAACATGCACGTAACCTTTAGATGCAACAATTTACATGTACATGTATTTGTATGAATACAGAGTAATCTGTATCTAAGCTATTTCATCCTGATCACATTTTTACACACAAAAGTAGCTACAAAACTAAACTAAATCAAGTTAACACTCAACTGGCACTATTAATATGTATTTGTAATTTAAAACTTGTATTTTAACCACCATTAATTCATGGCCTTGCTTTGAGGTGCTGTTTGCTACTTTCGTGATTTCACTGTTTGTAGCTGTCCCCAAGGATACACAGGTTCTTTGTGTGAGACCAACCTGTGTAAGGACTACCAATGTCCAGAATCCCACGAGTGTTTTGTTGACCACAATAAGTCCCCTGCCTGTCGGTAAGACCTCTGGCCTCATCTATCCACTAAATCTCCCATTATCCACATACTTCATCTTCCACTCGCTATCATGTCATCCACTACATCTTACACTCACTATCCTATCATCTACTACATCTTTCTTTCACTATCCCATTTTCCACCATCTTCCACTTAATATCTTGTCATCCACTACATTTACACTTACTATCCTATCATCCATCATCATCCACTTATCATCATCGTTGAAAACCCACGGTTGATTACGCATTGTTCCTCTCTCCATCATGGAGAAAGGAAGGATCACTACATTTTCCTGTCTTTATCTATCATTCACTTCATCCTCCACTCAGTATCCTACTATAAATACATGTATATTAACTAGATCATCAGCTTGTAGTAGTAAGCCTTATCATTTAATAATCTGCTTCTTTTCTTTGTCTGTGGCATCAGCTTTTACCATTGCAGTAATAACACAAATGCTGAGGCACCTTGCTCAGGTTGTGATCATAGACTCCATCACTTCTGTTGTAGGTGTAGTTCCGGATACCTCGGCAAAAACTGTGAGATAAATTGTAAAGACCAATGCCATAATGGAGGCAGCTGTTCTCTGAATGACGATGGGGATGTAGTCTGCAGGTAAACCTTACAACAAATATTCCCAAGTTTCTGATACAAGTCATATTGTGTCAAATCCAAAACCATGTGGTATTATAGGATGATAATTATGTAAACTTACAATTTTTCATCAATCAACTTTTATGTTACATGTTTTATCAGAATTTGGTTAGTATTCAATGCATTACCATTACACTATAAAGATATGCAGATCGACTTATCAATTTTTCATTATATTTTGTCCATCAGAAAAATTCAGAGAAATATATAATTATTTTTTCAGTTGTTCAGGAAATTACACCGGGGAAAAATGTGATATAGAACTATGTGACGATGCAAGCTATTGTAAGAATGGAGGAACATGTACCCTCGGCAACTACCGTAAAAAAGTCTGCAAATGTGCCCCAGGATATACAGGTAAGTCCATCTAAATTTAAATCAAATTAAATTAAAATTTAATCCAGGAAGATGCATTGATCAAATCCTAGCTTTTTCCATGCATATTCATGTGAAATCATGGGGAAATACAATTATAGATGACTGATTGAATGGTTTGAGTTTTGAAAATTGAAAAAAAATACTTTTTTCCCCCCAACAGGAGATCAATGTGTTTTAAAAACCTCCTCTCCATGTGCAGACCATTGCAAGAATAATGGTAAGGAAACACAGCAGTAAATTTACATGATTATATAGTTACCACAAATGTTTTAAAGGATCAAGTGCTAATGTATGTCCTTTATGTGTTATAGGAAAGTGCACCTTAAGTAACAACCAGCTACAGGATTCTACGCCGGTGTGTGAATGTCTGCCAGGATATAGCGGAGACATATGTCAGAACTCTGTCTGTCATGACAAGGAGTGTGCCAATGGAGGAAGTTGTCTAATAGGTAAGGGTCCCAGCAAATCATATAACAGATATCAATGTACAATAGACACATGATTTATGGTTAAAATTTTTGTGTTATGAAATTTTTGCCAAATTTGAATTCATGTGTTAGGGAGAAAAAAAGTTATTTTGCTCCATGTTTACAGTATAGAAAGTTCTGTTGAGGTTTAGGAATTCTTTCTGGAAAATCTCAGTAACCATACATACATGTATATGATTTATGAATTTTTATTAATTATTCCATTGTAGATTCAAAAGGAAGAGCAAAATGTAACTGCACAAAGTTCTATACTGGAAAAGAGTGCAAGGACTGTGCCTGTAAAAATGGAGGGGACTGTGTCTTGACAAATACAACTGTATCCTGCAGGTAAGAGACTTTAGTTAATAGAACAAAAGTAGTGGATCAGAACCAAAATACATGTAAGGGTCAGTCAAACCTTGTTATCTCGTTCGCCATAGGACTGAGAAAAAGCTGGGAGAAAGTAAGGATTTGAGATTTCAAGATGAAAATGCTTAAAGAAAAAAATTGGTTGGGACTTCATTAAGACTCCAACATATTTCATGGAAGTACTTAATTCCACCATTTTTTATATTAATTCATTGCATTTTATTAGAAATTAACGGTATCCATGGTATTCAAGATAATGTAAAAGTGGTTATATACGCGTGTGGGAAATTGACTGTAGTTACGCGGCACACTTAAAACTGTGTAAAATACACCAGCGTGAACGGTAAACCAAAAATTTAGTGTGGTAAATCACGCATCCGTGTATATACATGTAATACCCATGCATATTGTTTAACTATATAACAACTATAAACTAAAATGTTTAACTATAAACTTAACCCCCAGCTTATATAACCACTTTTACAGTACATGTACCAAGGCTCAACTTTAATCTTATCTACAGAGTGCATTACCATGATGTGATATAGACTTTAGACTTTCATCACCATAAAGAGAGGGTATCTAAGTACTTTTTTATATATATAACCAGCTGCCCAGCACCTTTCACCGGGCCCCTTTGTGGACAGAAATTACAGAGTCATGGCACTAAGGGCTCATCAAGTTCTACCGCAACCATTGTCGGCATAATAATTGGGCTGGTCCTTCTTCTTGTCATCATCTTGGTCATCGTCATCATCATCGTCAGAAGGAAGAGGTAAGAAATTAGGAGTTTATATTGGAAATGTACACATTTAATGCTATTTTTATTATATACCTTTTCTTTGAATGTATCGTACAAACTTTTTATTCAAATCTCATTAATAAATAGAATTTAGTCATGGTAGTGACTATGTATTTTAGTATCTATTATTTAAGACAATAGCATATATTATTTATCTACTCTATTTGTTCAAAGACGACCCAGAAACCCAAAAAGGTAACTGTAAGATCAGCACACATAGTATATGTATATCTACAACGCCTACCATGCAGTGTCTACCTACTCCTGAATATTGTATTTATATCCTTATTTAAGTTACTTGCCTTTATTTCTGTTATTTCTATGATCGGGACTAATTACTTTATTTCTCTATCAGCCCTCACACTTTTTATTTTCATATGAAATTAGTTCAAGCATGATTTCAGAAAAATTGAAATTGCAATGATGGAATACCATAAATTGTTCTTAGTTTTAGTACAGTTTGTATTTATTCAATGATTATAAACCATGCATTGAATTGATCCATCACCTGACTTGTATCCCCTCAAAATTTTGAAATTAAATTCTCTTGAATATTTTAGGCAAAAAAACTTGTCAGAACCAATGTATAGTGTTGCATCTATATATAATCTGTTAATTTCCTACAATTTCATTCTCTGTGAAAATCTAATAATTTACATTGTACTTAGTCCCAGATCAGAAATATCCAATCATGCAGTGCAGACTGTCCTTAAAGTAATACCAGAATACGGCAGCAGATAAAAGACTGCCATGCTAAAAGACTTTATTCAACTAAAGCATGAAACTTCATAGCTATAATGTGTATATAAATTTGCATGGAGAGCTGAATAAGGGAGCCAGACTAGAAATATGCAGAAGCTGTATACAGCTTCATTTTGCTAAGAAAATCTCTTAAGCTTCTGTGGTAAGATGTTGTTGCTATTGGTGTCGTTTTGTTGTGTGTTGTTGGTGATTGTCTTTTCATAGGAAATGCTACATAATCTTTTCTTCAGAGAAGGTTGTTAAGGTGGCTCTGTAGTATTGTATTAGTGGTTTTCATTTCAAAATGCCAGTCCGAGCACCAGACTTGGATTCTAAACTTTGCAAGCATGGCCATAAAGAGAGAGAATTGTATTGTAGTCTTATCCTGAACACACACCTCCATTGAACCTATTTACACTGCTGCACACTTTCTAGATGGACCGTGGTAAACACGCCAAATAGATGACTAAGACATGTCTGAGAATTTATGAATGGAACACCGGAATATTATATTTGTATGTTAGCTTTCCAACCAATAGCCTCCAACCAAATGATGTGAAGCCTTAGAAAGCAAGCTAGTGTTTTTGTAGATTGTAGAGAATGTTAACATTGTGAGGTGTTTTTTTTTTCAATGGAAATTGTCTCATCCCATCCATATATTACATATTATGTATTATTTTATTTTGTCTGCATGAATATATATGCAAATAAAAGGAAATACAGGAAAGGGATGTAAAACGTGAATGCTAAACAGCAGATTACAATGGAATGATCAATCATATGTAACAAAATAGCAAAGTAAAATTGTGATTGAAGTTTTAACCTTGAAGGTGCATGAATAATCTGGTAATAAATGTATGCTGGTTTTTGAATCTCATTTTTGCAGTATTTCATCTTTTTACCTGTCTAAATGATACATGGAAAATATACACTTGCAGTTATATAGATGAAAGAGATAACATAAAATCATTATTTTATTTTAATCATATAAATTCAACTCCAAAAAGTTCTGTATATATATGTCTTTGAATTCTGACTGTGCTGGAAATGTTGGATCTCATTCTGATATTTCTTTTTTTCATCATTTAAACCAACAATTACCGTATCAGAAATTTGTATTAATTTTTATTAATAAATACCACTGAAATCATTGAAGTATTACTGGTAAATACATGTACAATTGAAGTGAAAGTGGAATTAGTATGAGTTTTATTTAATAAAAAACAACTGATTTAGCCAGAATAATTGAAGTAAAAAAATCATTTGAAGTGTACAAAAAAGGATACATTAGCTACAGACCAAAGCTAAGTCAAGTGTTTATGAAGGTAGTGGGAGAAAATCATATAACAACCCCCCACCCCCAACTCCTCTACGCATACACTATATACACAGCATTTTGTTTTATTCATTTACAGTCGAAATCCTTTCAAGCACCAGAGAATGAATGGGATGGACGTCCCTAACCCTTTGTACAGAGACAGGGACCATGACGAGGAGGGCCGGGAAATGAACGCCCATTTTGACCTGGAAGATCACGTATGTCATTTATCAGTACTCAATACCGCAAATCCTGGTAGGCTTATATTGACCCCTGCAATTTGGGGGTTGATATGAGGTGGAACATATAATAGAAAATGCAATAAAGATCAAAGGTACCCACTTATCTTATAGACCCCTTAGTATTTCCCAGGAAGCTTTCAGTTTGATTTTCCTTTTTGGTAACAATTTGTGGATACAATAGGTGTTTTATTCCAGAGTGTAGTTGGAGGTAAGATTGCTCGAACTGTTGAAGTTCTTGCAACTAGCTGCTGGGTGTCATTTCTTGCAACAAGATGCTGGGTGTCATTCACCACTTGCATTGCAGTCATGGTTAAAAATACCACCATTTATAAAATCTGCATGATTGCCTGATCAGGGTTGTTTGCGATATAAAAAACCCCATAAATGTTAACTGTTCCTAAGAAGAAAGGATTGGCTACCTTAAGTTGAAAAAACTGCAGGTCCACTCTGTATCAGCTGTAACATCTGGATCTCCCTATGTTACATTGGTGGAACTCAATTTGCTGGTTTGAGTTCTACTATGTAAATATAAAATAGTTGATATGGACATTTAAATCATTGCAATCTTAATTATCAAGTGGATATACTTTGGAGAAAAAGATGCAATGCTACGTAAACTGTACTGACATCAATATGCTTGTGGAGTGGAATCGTCATATTTAAGGGGGTCATGAATTATGAGTTTCATTGAAAAATTTATGATAACATTCTAGAATGTAAATCTTGAATAAGCCATCAAAAGCACTACATATATAAAAAGAGTAAATATCGGCCCCTATTGATGAAGTTTTTCGGTTATTTCTATGGTTTTGTAGAAAATTTTTAAACTATATATTTATATTTTCATACATTTGTCTCATGTAGCCTTTTATGATTTCAGAAATAATGCAATTTTTGGAATCCAAACAGAATGAAATAAAAATTATTGGAAATTGGGATCTTATTGATATCTTAATTCTAAATTAAGGGCATTTGGATCAAATTAAAAAAACATTAATAAACTTCTCCTGGATACATGTATCTGTGTAAAGAAAAACTTGATATATAAAAAAAAATGAAGATGTTCATTTTTGGGGTCTATTTGGGACCCCTTATTATATTTACCGGTAGTCCTTCACAAATGTGAATTTCAAAACATTTGCTGTATTTAAAGTTCGTAAATCAGCTAATTAATGGTTGAACTCTTTTTCAATAGGATCATTTTGCAAATCCAACATATGACCCCCGATTGTACCAGGCAGAGAGCACCGATGTTCTTCTTCCAAAGGAGAGTGACCAGGAAAACAATATCATCGAGGGCAACGGAAATCTGCGCATTTATCGCAAAAAAGACAAAAAACCCAAGGGTAAAGGGGTCAAAAATTGAACTGTTCTGAAGGGGGCCTTTATTTGACTGTGTATAATTCAGAGCTCTGCTTGGAGACAAAGAGACAGAGCTGTCATTTTCCTGCTGATTTTGTCAGTGACATTTTGAGCAGGAACACTTGGACTATTGCCAAAGAGTAATGTGTGTGTGCATGTGCATTACAGTGGAACTCTTGTCCTGCGATGTGTGGACTGTTGTTTTATAGGTTGTGAACTTTCATCAGGGAATTTAATCTCCATGTTGTGTATCCCATTGGATTTATTTTTTTTTTTTATTTCATTATATATGTGTATTATTCTTGTGTATAGAGTGTGTACATGAATTTTGAATGGTGACTACTTCACATTTTGTTATAGTTCTCAGTTACAAGGAATTGTAAGAGAATACGATACATGCAGGCATGATTATTTTTCAAGTTTCATGTTGATAATTTTATTTGAAAGACTTAGTTCACTTTTGTTCACATGAATTATTTTATCACAGTTGTGAAACACACAGAGAAATTATGTGTTGTCCGAGAAATTATATCTCTTAATTTTGTACAAATATTTTATTTGAATTGAGAATATCGAAAGCTTCCATGCAGATTGACAATCCTGCATTACATGTTCTTCATGTGGTGCTCAGCCAAATTTTTTATTCTGGAAACAAGAATGAAGTATTTTTACAATTTATTATATCATTGAAATTGACTACTTAATCATATATAAAATATTAAACGACATGTTTATGATTATGCAATATAGTGTATATGTATGATTGATTTGAATGCAAGCTCTCTATGTACTGAGGTTTGAGACTATGTGAACACAATGTTTGAGGTCTGACTGATTAGATAATTCATGTTGTCGTGAATCTAAAGTTTAATGCATTGTTTTTAAGAGATTTCATTTTTAATTTATGCACATATGAGTGGGTATGTATGTCATATCATAACATGGTGTAACTTTTGGAATGGGGTGCTTTTTTTAAATTCATCTATCATTTCAGTGTCAGGCAAGGGGGAGAACTCTGTTTTGTACATATTCTTTGTAAATGGGAACTACTTCTTTCCAGAATACCATGTATTTTTACTTATCGTCTGAAACAGTTGTTCCATAGGTAAACAAATAAAGAGCAGTCATTAATACATGGGATATATTTATAGATATCCCAGTACTGAATGCCCTTGTTAATAGAAACACAACTGTTATGATTGTCATAAGAAGTGCTTGTATTTATTGCTGTTTCAAACGAAGTACCACCGCCTTGTTAACCATGAATCAAAATCACCATTACAATCAAACATTTGTTGCCAAACCAAGGCTCATGTCGTTGCCAATACTGTTAACTACCAAACTCTTGTTGTTAATCTTGTTTCTTAGATTCCGAATTCTGACCATTTCTATGCAATACCAAGTAAAGCATTGTGTTTTGATGAAGCTTTCCTCAATCTCAGTATTTGAATTTTCTTTTTTTGCCCAAATGATTGGAAAGTTGTTGTTTTTTTCACCCAACAAATGAAAACTGATGGTACGTGCATCATGATTGTTCATAAAAGAAATTTAATCCGGTGATAGAGGATCTGTAATTATATTTTTGCTCGTGGCAGAATTCTGAGATTTTCGGAAATCGCAAGACAAAGGATAACCTTATACATTCCAAAAAAATTTTGAGTTTTTTAACGGACCAGAAACAGTCATGTTTTGAATTAATTTGTTTTTTGCTGCTGTAGATTGTGATGACATTGAAGTGGTTATAGCTTTAACGTATTCAGATATTGTTTATACACAGATTTCTATTTTGTATGGTTGTTTTTTTTTTCGGCCTATTGGTCATACTTAGAAGGTATACCAGACTACCAAACATATCTAGTATTATAAATGTGCTGACATGCATCTTTTTACTTTCTTTGTGTACTGTCATTCTAATGTGAAAACCCTTTTATTTTATTTTCATTGATTTTGTGCATAAGTTGAGAAATGGAAGTTTTTATCATGACTGTTGCAAGTTTGCTGAGATTTTTTTCCTTCATATTTGTTTTTATGTGTATTTTTTCCCTGATGTGTTTTATTTGAGGCATGGAGACGCCCCCATGTCTATAATATTTGTTTGTCATGGTTCTTTACCATTCTTCCATATGGCATTTGTTCCTGTTGGGGCAGACATATATGCCCAGTTTTCATCGTTTTATTTAGAGATATACAAATATATATTATATCCAATGTTATCTTACAGATTTATAGCTGATACGGCTATTTTTCTGTGATACTACAAATTATATGCTTTTTGTTCAGTGCAAAGAAATAATATTCTATAAAATTTTCCTTTGACAAGCACCAATGAAATGTTGATCAAGTGCTTGATTAATACATGTGTATTGTTTTCTGTGTATTCCTAGACTTGTGTATTTTGTGACGATCTGAGAATTTTGTGTTTATATTAGTTACTAATGATTTGTATCACTTGTAGTGTTGATATAGCTGTTCATTATCTGTAATCCCATTTGTGTACATTCCATTTATTTACCTATGCTTATCTCTAAGAGAAAAAAATCATCAATAATGAACTGAAATAAAATGCTCTAGAATATGTAATTTGTCTGTTTTCGTGGTATTCTTTTATAGTACCAGGTACTAGTAATTTGTGAGCCAATGTTGAACATGTTATACTTGCAACATACGCTGAACACAAATTTGGAAACATTTGCTGTCAGAGAAAAGAAGAATCCAACATACATTCTACATATATTTACATACACTGAGTATTTTTAAGGAAACGGATTGTAATTTATAGCTCTATAGAAACTGACAGTGCTGAAATCCACACGATCCAGCTCTAACCAGTTTATCGATCGATGGAAACTTGCAGTAACCTAAAAATCACGGACTTAACGAAATGACGTCAGACTCCAATTCCCAGACGTAGTAGCATTGGCTAATTCTCCTGTCTAACGCACTGATGTACCTTACATTGTACAATAATTTAGTTGCTTTTACTTACTCTTATAATTAATTCAATAATTTATTAAAAGAAAGATGTAAATAACAACAATAAAATCATATCTTTGATGATTTTTGGCTGCATGCTGTGAAGGTATAGCAAGCATTGCAGAAAAAATACATAACCATTAACAAAGGTTATGTATTTTTCTGCAATGCTCGCTACTTTCATATCCGCATGAATCACCAAAAGAAAGCATTTTATTGTTTAAAATATATATTTACATCTACCGAGTATGATTCCATTTATTTCTTACGGAAACGTAAAGTTAATTTAGCCAGACTTAAATCTACACGCCCCGTTTATCGATTGGTCGAAACCTACAGCGACCTAAGAAAATCACGGACTGCACGAAATAATCATGATGATGTCAGACTCAAATTCCCATAGGAGACGATTTGGCTGTTTCTTTTAGCTAACGTACTGATGTACGTTAACAGTAATTTAGTGAATTTTACTCTTTACGATCAATTTATTAATTTGTTAAAAGAAAGATGTAAATATAAACAATAAAATGCTTTCTTTTGTGATTCATTCGGGTTATGAAGGTAGCGATCATTGCAGAACAAATTTACATAACCCGCTAACGCGAATGAATCACAAAAGAAAGCATTTTATTGTTTATGAACCGTACATAACGGATTCAAAAATAAGAGATAAGGTCGGCAAATAAATTTAAGGTCGGTTTGGCCTTAGGTTAAAGATGGAAGAAAAAGTACTTTGTTATGTTCAATCGAGTTTTTAAGGTAGAACCCTACTAAAATGACGTCATCACAGGACCGTACAAACTATTGAAAAAATAATGATCATTATAAGAGAATCACAGAATTATTGCTTGTATTAATGATATTGCATCGGACGCAGTGCAGTGTGTTTTGACGGCATGTCTAAAAAGGATTTGATTTTCAACCATTTTTATTGAAGTATGTTTTATTCATACATGCAGAATTGCAAAAATTCTGTTTTTCAAATATACGTGTACCTTTTATCTTAAAACATTAATGGAGAATTCTTCTGTTTTTACAAAGCAAACAAAGTAACTTTAAGTTAGCTATTTTCTAAAGAAATGTGAAAAATATACTGAGTAGATTTAAATATCATTAATGAATCAATCATAAAATTAATTATTTTTCATTTAATTCAAAAACATGCTACTCAAATTAACACTTTCTACAGGATACTTTGAGATGTTCCGCCTTTTCTCCATAATCACGCATGTTCCTGTGTTGTCTACCCCCCCCCCCCCCCCCTTGCGCTTACGATGATTAATCACCCAACAATTTTTCACTTTTTTGTTTTGTTTGTTTTAATTGGGTTTTTTTTTTTTTTTTTTTTGGGGGGGGGGGGGTGTTTTTGTTGTTGTTTTTGTTGTTCTTGTAAATTATGAGATTTTTGAGCTTAATATATCAGTAGTAATTTTAAGAATTAAGAGAATTGAAAAAAGAAGGTAAAAAGACAAAATTTGTTAATATTTATGAAATATAGGAGCAGGATAGTTTTGTCTGTCGAACGCACAGGTACCTGAGGTTAAAAATATTTCTTTTCATAGTGAGGTAATTTGCTGTACTATAATTATTTTTACGATAAAAAGGAATGTTTAATTTTTAACTTCAAGTACCTGTAGTCGAACTCAAACGAGCAACCGCGTGAAGAGCAGGCCTCCGAGATTATAAATATCCATTTACTTAATTTAAAATTCTAAAAAAAAAAAAAATTGGTGTGATTAAATTTTTCTATGTAACAGATATATTATTATATATACGGTATCATTATTATAATAATATCAATTTTTATTTTTGCTTTTAAAAACTGCTTTTAATTTGATTGTTAAACAAAATAATCTCAGCATAAATACAATTAACAAAACCAATATGATAATAATTTAACTACGAGAAGTGTAAACCTGATGTCGGCTAATTTTGCCAAGGTGGAACTTTTGCACCTGAATAAGTCATAAAATAGACTACACATGAATAGTTTATATACGACCAATTTTTTTTTTTTTTTAATTTTTTTTAATTTTTTTAATTTTTTTTTTTTTTTTTGTAATTCTCCAATTTATGTAAGATATTTATTTACCGTTAAGAACAAATATCCCTTTGGAAAACAATAATTCTAGAGAGAATTTGTTTTTTCCAACAAAATATTCTACAAAAGCTGCAGACATTTTATTCCCTAAGGGATAAATGTATTTCATGTTCAGAAAATGATTTTTAACAAGTAGTTTGTGTATATGGAAAGTATAATAGTTTAATATTTTCTAAGAATTTTATTGGAATCTTATAGGAATTTGAATTTCTTAAAGAAGTAATTCACTTGATTAATGTACGATTTTTTTTTTAATCCTCAGTATCGTGCGGGAATTTTCCACAATACTTATTTTCAGAGGTGAATAAAATTAATACATGTAAGGTGCACAAATAACAAAAGCTGCTATAAAATCTATTGACAATGTTAATTATAACTTACAGGAATATTTGAGAACTGTTCCTTATATATATGAGTGCAGAAATAAGTCTTCAAAGACAGAAGCCGAAGAAATGTAAACAAAAAAATGTTGGTTCATACTTAGTGTGCGAATGCTATTCACTATATTTTGGCAAGCGCTGACGTCATCGCTCTATTTCCGTCTCCCCCTTTTGAGCCCCCCTGCCAAAAGAAACCCATCCTCTGCAACAGAGAAAATGGCGTCGTGAGTGAAAATGAATACAAACAACAGTAGTTTTGAAAACAACCCGTCTCTGTGCGAGGACATTAACAGTCTTTGGATTCAGTCTTGTGAAAATGAGCTCACGGCTTTACCCGACTTACATCTCGGGGCAGGTTTGTAGACAAGTTTGGGGCTGATCGAAACTGACTTAGTGCTGTGTTTTTGGTTTCATTGAATGGTATTCCACCTCGCACCATGTTGTGTATTACATAATAGCTATGTAGAAAATTCCACGCGAGGCAAGATTACAAACATTCTTCGCCCGAATTATGTGGTTCTGATGGGGGAGACAGTATAGTTGACTTTCAGGGCAATATTTAAGGGCAATATTTATATTACACTCTATGCTGTCATGAGTCACATACCGTACGTAATGATATGGCCCCTTTTTATATACTCTAGATATAGGAACTTCGTCCAGTAGTTTTTCTATTATGATTAACGATTACGCCATAAAACCCGATTCATTTTGAAGAAAACATTCTGTGACTCAGTTGCGACCATTAATCTTATTTTCATATTTTCACGTTATTCAGAGGGCAGTGTTGAACTCAGCAACCTGGTGGAAGATAAGGAAATAGCGGCACGTGCGGTGGCCTTTGTTGTCAATGGCAGCAGGAAGGGAATAGTCCCGCTCTGTGCTGACGTGGCCAATCTTCTGAGGGCCAAAAGAAGGTAGTTTAATAGTCTGAGACAAATTACATGTAGGAAAACAAGATGACAAAATGTTGAATACACTATTCAGTATTTTTCTGACAACTATAACTCCATCGCTTCTATTTTAAATCATAAATGCCTGCTTATTCAAACAAACTAAAGATCGTTATGGTATCATGAAAATATTTCAAAATAAACGGAGAAAGTGTAAGAAAAGTCCAAGAACTTTTGGATTGAATTTTGTGTACACATACCTGCTATACTCACTTCAGACTAGAAAAGAAGGTGTTCATGCTGAAGAAAGAGAACGACTTCCTCCACTCCGCGTCCTCACTGAGCAGACAGACCAGTCATTCCATTAGTCCCACCCCCGCCTCATTCAGCTCAGAGAAAAGCGCCCAGGCCGACTTCTTGTTCAATCTACACTCGGTGCGTTTTTTGCTTCCATAAGTCAGGGTTTATCAAACATATCGGGTATATATGTTTCATACTTCATTCGTTGATTTTCCCCATCCTCTTTTCCAGGAGAGGAACAGACCATGTTCCCGTTGCAGTCAGTGCTCAAGTACTATCAGTAGTTCTCCAAACTTTGATAAAAATCGACAAAGACTTTCCAGTCTGCAGTACTCACCCGCCAGTAGTCATGGTGACGAACCGACCAATAGGAGACAGTTTTCTCTGCGCGGAAAACGTTCCCGTTCAGAGAGCTGCGATGGTATGTCTTACAGGGCACAGGTTGTCTATAAATTACTTTTTAAAATAATTATTTTTTACTTATATTTTATATTTAAAAAAAATATATATAGGTTTTTTCATACCCCGGTATTTGCTTTTGCAGCTTTTAAGGTACTCCCTTTTTCTACGATTGAAGCAGAAGTTCACGTTGAGCCAAAAGACATCGAATTTAATTTCACCAAAGAAAACCTAAACGGAAAACTACCGGATGAAGATAGTTTGAAAGATGATATTTTTGATTTTGATAATAATTACAAAGAATTTAAGTCAGATACGGTAAATAAAAATCAAAACGAGTGTGAAATGAAAGAATTCGGGCGTTTTGAAGAAAACGAAGGGGAATTAATCATTGAACAATCTTTAACCAGTGGTCCAGCCTTTAAAGACAATGCCGAAACTGTGTCGGCCACGAATGGTTGTCGTGAAAAATCCATGGGAACAAATTCTACCAAGACACAGAGTTCGTCTGTGTCATCAGAAGAAGACTCACAGAGTAGTGTGCAAAACAGTGAGATGGATTTCAAACAATGTGATTTGTCTGGTGTGTGTAATAGACCAAATTGTAGTGAGTTAGCGGAGGAAAAACGCCAATCTTGTACTGAAAACCTGTAAGTATCGAATATACTTGTGAAAGTGGGGAGCTGGTATTAGGGAAACTTATCCACCATTGAAATTTGCTATAATTACGTTTGCATTATTGTATATTCATGTACATTTTTTCCAGACAAACACATAATGGTTCGGCGGTAGCAGAGGAAAGTTTGGAGGACAAGTTTGCTCAAAGTAAACCCACAAATCACGTGACCTGTTAAGATATTAAAAAAAAATTGATGTTGTTTATTTTATTTTAGACCCAAAGTACCCAAGTTTTGTATTCACTTGACTATAAACTAGCTGCTTTTGAGATATAATTTTATTCCATTATTTCATAAACTAATGTATATGAAACTGATGTTCTTCACACACTCTTGTTATTTGTATGAAAATATTTCCTTATCTACTGCTATTTTCTATGAAGGCATGTTACTGAATTCGAAACTAACGGAGGAGCTTGGAGCTGCGAAGAAAGAAATCGAAATTCTGAAGAACCGGCTAATGACATTAGAGGTTGGCGTACATAAAATAAATATCACAATGTCATATCAATTTAAAATGTCTTAGTGCATTTTACTTTATGGTCTTTTCAAAAAATTTTCATATCACGTTATAGCCCAACAGAACAGACAGACTTTTCCTTGAAAACGAAGTATGCAACACTAAAATGGAATACCTGGAGAAGCGACTGCTGAACAACAATAATAGACAAACCAAATCATGCGATAGGCAAGTTAATTTGATTGTAGTTGACTTAATGAATTAAAACTTGAAAAAATATTGTATTATATTGTATTGCAATTGACGCATACGTTATGCTCGTTTTAGCAAAAAGTTAAATAGAACAAAAACACTTCCAAAAAAGGCTTTTTGCGGTACCTGTAAATCTCTACACGTCCCTTTAGTGTTGCTGGTCTTTTCGTTGTATACAGGTACATCAAACACCGGGTGACGCCGATCTCGGCCTATTTGTCACAGCCTCTGTATGGATGTAAGTGTAGCGCCTGTCAGGCCGTGTTCTCCAGTTCCGAGTACATCTCTGAAGCCGACCAAGAGAGTACAGACAAACGATCTTTCTCCGTCAGGTAAGTGGGTGTGGTCTTTTGAAAGATCTCTATGTTTGCTGTTGTGTTTTGCCACACTTGTTACAATTATTGTTTATTTAGCGCTTACTTTTCATGTTCACATACTTTTATTTGGATACCATATTGTAATTGTTTGCATGGATATTGATTTAACAATTCCAACAACCTTGTTGTTAGTGAAAGAAATATAACGTTAATAGGAAGATTGTTTTTCTCCTTTTCTTTCAGTCACAAATTACAGGTTCAGCTGAATGACCATGTCGTTGCTAAGGGTGACCGAACAGGTCACATCCGGTACATCGGACACTTGGATAAACAGACGCAGCCGAACCTGTTGTTTACTGGACTGGAACTGGACTCTCCCGGTCAGTCAACACTAAAATCACCACACACTATTTATATTTTAAGACAAGTTTTAAAGATTTCCGAGCTATCGTGCTTGAATATAATGCCGTCTCTGAATGTCATAAAACCCCCTGCTTTTTTTAACAACCAGAAATGCAGTAAATCATTTACCGGTATAACTACGGTGTCGTGTAGAATTTTCGCATATTTGACGACAGACATCAGTGATTTTTAAGTTTTTAATTTACAAACGACTACCTGGTATTTGTAGTTGGAAACCACGATGGCGTTCTGAATGGTAAACGATACTTCAACTGTCCAAAAGACCATGGCACTTTTATACCCCTCCAGGAAATCATGTGCAAAGTTGGCAAAAAGGTATATAAATCAAGTAAACCCAAGCAATAGAACAGCTAAATTATCGCTACTTAGTTAAGAAATATGATGGTAAGATGTGATCGACTTTTTTAGGGTTCTAAGAAAACTCAAAGTCGAGACGAACCATTAAAAGTGCTCAGAAAAAAGCGAACGGACAGAGTGTCTACCAGCAAGTGACGTCAGAGGTGACCAGGGAAGGATTTACAGCACAAAAATATTGTTCTTAAGAAAAAAAATGCGGAATTGTAGATGTTCACGTCATTGGTTTGAGCATTTAGTGGTATCCCGCTTCATCCATCCGTCCGTCATTCTTTCATTTGTTTCTTTAATTTACAAAGGGTTATCCCCCGTTTACAAATGAGGGATTTTTTCTGAATTCATGAATTTGACAGCAGTGAATAATATTATATCTAACGTTTTGATTAGAACTTCGAAAATACAAGTGCTCAAAATTAATTCCCAATGAGTTGAAACCTTACATATATTTAATATGGAAGTTTTATAACGATACAATTTAAGAACATGATGGCAGTATTGAATGTAAGTAGTTGAGATTACAAAGTTATGTTTATAATTTATTCACGATTTATTGGAAGTGAAGCTCGCCCAATGATGTAATTTTATTAATTTTGTTTCTAATATTACTAATATGATATGTTTTCATTTCAAGACCAATGTTTTTCTATTATACCATGAAGTACTCTGAGGATGGTCATGTATAATACAAAGGATAATTTTGTAAAGTGTTTCTCAACTTTTGATATTGTATTCAATATACGATAGAATTTGATGCACTTATAATCCTCGAGTGAAATAAAAACTCACAATAGGATGAAAAAATCCCCACTGACCATCAGACTTCAAGTGTAATCACCTAGATTAAACTTCTATTTTTCGCAATTCTTGGTTCAAGTTTATTATTAACTTGCTATGGAAAAGACTTTGAGGTGGGTTTATTATGATATAATTTTATTTGGTTTAAAAAAAAAAGAATGAAACAAATGTATATATAACTTATCTATTTAATTTGTGTTTCAATCACTCACCTAGTAAAGAGAATAGTTGATTTTTTTCTAAAGCAACAAGAAAAAAAAATATCCGAATTAATTTTTTTAAATGACTTTGATTTTCAGTTACACCCATCTCACCTAGCATTAAAAAAACTAAAGAAAACTACAGAACAAAAACAAACTCGGTGAAACAATGACGTTCGATGATTTTTTTTATGAAAATGTCACGTGATTAGCCTGGGATCTTATGAACGTAGATGAACCTGGTTTATATTGTAGGCCGTCAGGTTGAGGTTCAGTGCTTCAGAATTTCACGTAAATTTGTATACGCCAAAATTCCTTGACAACTTAGGAAAATAATAAGATTTTAATTACCAAGAATTTTATTGAATTAATAATCAATTGAATGTTCGCCGTGTAGTGACAGATTATGGTTGTACGGGGTGCATAAAAAGATTATATTTGAATATCATTAGTTTTTATGATGTGCAAAGGTTTGCATTGCAACATATGGTACCAGTTTCTGTGTAATGCTTGTTTGCAATTTATTCATTTTAAACATGACATTTGGTTGCTTAGTATTAATTACATACATGATTTAAAACCACATATTTAATGGAATCGTCAACTGCTTATCTCGTCAAAGGTCGATTATATTGACCTTTATATTAATATTTAACGTCATTTGCTGATTTTTGGACAGACACTAGAAGAATTCTAGCATTTTTCGTATAAAGTGTAATATTCAATTAGTGATTTGTGAACTTTTGCGGTTAACAGCAGAGCATAACGTTATTCTCTATGCGACATTTACACCCATATTTCGAGAAATTATTCCTATTGCATTAAATAACGTTGTTCTTGTTTTTCGATAGTTCTTTCAATTTATGAGAAAACCCCAATTTTAACTTGTTTGGAGGACACCGAATTTCATTAGATCTTTTGATGTTACTGTGACATTTAGTTTAATTGTTGCATGAAAAAAAGACGAGCAGTTTTATTGTTATTTCCTGTTCGACGATGCAAAGTACTGAATAAGTTGTTTGTTAACTGCTTCGTCTGTGCGTCTGTAATAATGTGGGTTTTTTTTTCTTCTGTTAAAGTCCGTCCAATATCACTTGTACAAACAATTGTTCTCAATATATTGCTGAGGATAATGCTAGTATAATTAAAATGGTTTAAAATACAAAATATTTCAAATGTTGAAAGAATCATATATATAAGACTTTATTTCTAAATGTTTAAACTTGTATGTTTTGAGGTCGTGTTTATCAGATAGTCTGTATACTGCAGTAAGTTGACATTATTGTGTTTTAGTTAACAATGTCTTGGATCATTCATTATTTCCACATTTATTCTGTGTTAACTTTTTTCAGACATTATGGTATGAAAACGAAGGCTTATATTGAAGCCTGAATTGTTGATACCAAAGACAAGCTAAGTTTGATGTTAATTTATTGTAGATCTTAGTTAGTTTAGTCTATGTGAATTCTGTTAAATGACCAAAGATCATATGTCTATGATTTTCATTTTGATCAAGATTTAGCTTTTTTGCTTTCTGTATATCAGACTGCTTTGAATTTTATTGTCAAACATTGTCACTTTTTGACATTTGAAATACAACGTGTAGTTAAGAATTTCAATAAATTTCGCATCATATTGAATAACAGCAACACTGTTCGAGTGATTTACACTTAAAACTGATACTTCCGGCATTGTCTAGATATTTCACTATCTAGCTCTGCAAAATGGGTATACAATCTAGCTATGTTTGATTTGCTATGAAAAATCGGTATACTTTTTCATCGGACAAAAGATAAAGACCGGATGTTAACGTTTAATAAAAGAAAAACAAAATACACTGTCCGGATATGACGTAATTGGAAGAAATTACTGAATTCTTTATACCTAAGCATTTGTAAACTGTATTGGGCATTGTATCCTTTGAGAAAAAAGATCCAGAAGATGTTGGTAATACTAATCATAAAATATAAGTGATATGGGTGGGTTTTTTTTTAAAATGCTCAAAAATGTAGCTATGAAACTATCATTTTACACGACTTTTTAGCCAACTTGGGATCATGCCAATTTTTATCTTAAAACTTGTCTCGCAATCGTTTTAATCATTTTTATAAGATTAACAAGGATATCTACACCCATATAACAAGTACTGGTAAATGTTCAGATATGTAATGTACGTAAAAAAAAATAATTAGTTGTTTTGAACCTCCAACGGAATAAAGAAATTGAAGTTAATTCTACAAATATTGATCAAGAATAAATAGTTTATTTATAAATAACATGTATGTAAATTAAAATGTCTACATCATTAATACATTAATTACAATATCTAGTCTAACAAAACTATATATACAAAATCACAAGTGCTTGCCAGTACATCATATGTGTCACACTGCAAAGTCTCCAATTTTTTTCTACTATTCGTAGCACACGAATGGTATGAAGTTAAAACATGTATATCACAAAACAGTAATACTGAAATAAAGAAATGACTACGAAGAGTGTGGCGATTTTCTTTTTCGTACACTTTTAATGGGAAAAGTTGTGCAGAAAACGCTATTGAAACGATTGATATTGTAGAAAGAAAGAGATGAAGAAAGTTTATTATTTGTTTTATTAAAATAACATAAACTTAATAATGAGAAGTGTTTGTAAGAGTATGTTTTAGGCCTGGGTTTTTTTTGCCACACATTTGACAAAATCTTCTTAAATAAATATGGATCATTGTCATTTATACTTTTACCCATTCAACAAATGATATCTGTTGACCGTGTTCAAATTTAACTGTTTTCGAAACTTCAAGAAAAGAAATTGATTCTCGTTTGATTTGATATCCCTCTGTTGAAAAATATATATGTACGCGAATATTTTCAACGTTGATAAAATTTGCGTCAGTAATATTTTCGTTACACCATAGTTAAAGAAAAAGAAACAGACGTGCCAAATAGTTGATATTGAATTTAAACCTAAAATTTGCGAAGTTTTTACATTCTGAAGATGAGAAATGGTCCATGATTGATCAAGAATTTAAAAAGGAATCTGGATCTCGCTGATCAAAATCGCGACGAACGTTCACCAAATGTTTCCGCATCCTGAATCAAAAGTCTCATCGTCTTTTATGCTGAGGGTCAATCTGTAAGGGGTATAGTGAGATTGTTTATAATACAAAATAACATCAGTATATAACTGCGACAAAATCGACTAAGGGTTAAGCAGACACAAAGCAACAGGTTATTTTGGCAAGGAGTTTAATCTACAGCGGTTTATTAGGAATACACCAGGCGCAGGGAAAATAAATATATTAGGGAATAAGGATTAATAAGCAAGCAGCCGGGTTATCGTTCTCCAGGCATAAATACCAGGTGTACAGTTCCACTTACAAGATGTCCCGGAAGTGACCCTCCAATTCCGGAGCTCATAGACTCCTGGGTATCGTTGTTTTGGTTTTTACGAGGGCGTCTGTGTTGAGGGTGTTTGGGTGGGGTATATGCTCCACAAAGTTCTAGTACATTAAAGAACACCTTCAGCTTTTTGTTGGGGGCGGTGAGAGGGGACATCAGAAGATCCATACTGTCTCCAGTCAAACACGGATGTGACGTAGCTGCATTGGCGAGTGTTCGACACGCAGGCGTGCAAAAGTTCATATCGGTACAATTCTGGAACAAAGCGGCTGTTCTCACATCTTTGTGCAGTGCACCAAAGAAGCCGTTGAAGTCGCATCCGTTAGCAACCCCAGTTGTTTCTAATTTACACAGGGGAATAGATTTGAAGCTAGAACATGTGGACCCCATCCAGTTTCCTTTCGGGTAGAATTCAATAGTAGAAGCACATATTTCATTGGTTGATAAAAGACCCCAGTGGACCGGATGTTTCAATTCACGGGTGTCGTAAACGCATGTGATTCTAAGAATGTCTCCAGGAAGAACTTGAACTGGGTTCGTGTGCCTGTAAAATAACCAAAAGCTATGAATACCAATACCATCAGGCCTTGAATGTACTTTATTTAATTTATGACCATTTGTTAACTCAATTTCGAGTGTTTCCTCAGAAAAAAGGCTTACCAGAAAGTTTTTGGTTTATCTAGGTCGTAAAATCTTTCGTCAGTAATCAGATTGACAACTCGGCCATCTCGGATTACCTCAACTCTCTCTTGTTTTCCTGAAAAGTACATGTAGTTGTCCCAATTATTAATTCTTCATTAAGATTCTTAAAGAAAGGAAATAGTCACTATAAAGAAACTATGCTGATTTTCCCCATATATCAATGACGAAATAACACATTTCATATGAATCATCTTAACAAATAAATCAGATTATCTCCGTCATTGAAATTGATTACTTTATGCTGCCGTTGTGCATGTTAAATTGGCAGATCGTGTTGGTTTATGGAATTCATGAACCGTACAGCCCAGATGGTTTGTATTATGCTCTAAATAAAATGCTACATGTGCGTGGCTACAAACTACGGTCATAATAATTTAATATCTTATTGTCTCTTTTGCACATTCCTGCATTTTAAAATAGTTATAAGGTCACATTACCAATTATTCGTTTTAAACTTGACCTTAATTTCGAAATTGGTTACTGTTGTTAACGTTACCCCCATATCAATCACCTTTTAATTAACATACATGTAGCTCGTAAATCGACCTCTTTTCTTACCATATTTGTGCATGTGGTTGAAAGCCCTGGTGATGTAGATGGGTGATTTGATTTGCATCTGTGAGCATTCGCTAGGGTAACTGGACGTGATGGCGTAGATCGGTCGTGGCGAAGGGATAGTGAAGTGGGTGGAGGAGAAGATCTTCGTTCCTACGTCATAGCGGCGAAGGTTTTTGGTGTAATACAGAGAAATGCCGGAGGAATCGAACATGTCTTCATATTCTTCTGGGTTGTTCCATTTAATCTGTAAAGCAATCAAATATTACCGTTAAACATTTATATTTATCAAAAAATATATATGACTCAAATGTTGAAATATTATTTTGAATTTCTGTAAGAGACGGTACCTGAATGACTATCTGGCGGCATCCAGTTCTACCGATTCGCATCCCTGTATTTTTGTGGTAGCATATGCCTGGGATGTCTTCGGAATATCCTCCAATCAAATGTCTGCAATCTCCACGAGTTTTCAAACCACATTCATACGGGTGCTTAGATGCAGGTGTGTAAGTACTGGCCTCTGTCAAAAGGTGAAAATAAAATCTCGTTAAAACAAGCGTTAAGTTAAACCTAAAAATTTAGCACGTATGCATATTTTAAACCTGGAAGTGCTGTTTCTTAAAAAATAAAATAAAATTTCGTAGAATTTGGTTTTCTTTTTGGGGTCTATTGAAAAACACTTAAATAAAAATAGGTTTATTTATTTGAATATTGTACAACTAGGTGCTTATTTTGGTGCATTTGTCCGATGGTTGCTATACCTACCACAAGCAAAGACCATGATGCCACCCATGGTGATGGGGTTGTCAATGATTGGCACTCCAGCTGTCAGGTGGAAGTCGTCGTTGTCAGGGAGATCGTACTCCAGGCAAATGTAGCTGTTCTCCTTGGCCGGCACGTGCAGACGAGGCAGACGGATATCCAATCGGTGAGCACCTGCACAATTAACATAACCTCTTATTAATATTACCATAAAATAGATTATGAATTGTTTTTCAGGTTAACACCTTTATCATTATATATTTATTTTCTTGGGTTACCTGGCTCTTTGGTGGCATGGTTGCATTTGTCGGAGAAACTGGGACATTTCAGCCATTCGTTCTTTCCCTCGCATTTTGGGCTTTCCAGAGGATCACAGATTCCTGTAAATAGGTTATAATAGTATAAACGTGATACTCTCGATGAGAATCAATGAATTATTATATATTTTTAATAAATAAATTAAATATAAGTTGTTGGTCATTTTGATTTCTCATAAAATTATTATAAAAAATTGCATAGGTATTTTCCGTTTTTGATACAGAATGCTCTTAATCACGATCTGGTTGGAACCCGTCACCAGCTGCCTCATAAAGGAAGTCAGTATATTATGTGGTCGGCCTCAAATCAAGTTTGATGTATGCATGAAACTGCTATGAGTAAATGATCTTAAACGATTATATTAATTTTTACGAATTAATTAATCATTACAATCAGGAATTAAATTGGTTGTTCTGTTAACTACAAAAGCCAACGGTTATATGTACTTCTGCAAGATTAAAATGATGAAGAAAATACATATAAATACAAAGGTTAAGATTTTAAATATCTATTTATCTACAGTGTATCAATCAATCTATCTATCTATCAGTTTTATTAGATGTATGATATAACTTTGTTTATAAAATTTTTGATTATAACATCTATCGCTGTACGGTTTGTATTTATTCATATACCTTTTGTTTAACTAACTTCAGTGTGTCCTTTTGGGAACCATGTTTTTATTTAAATTACTTCTGAGAATATTGTACTAGTATTAATCGCTCTCACCTGGGTGGGAGGTGGCCAGCTGTAGGGGGTAATTGTTCTCCTTGGTCCACTGACACCAGGGGTCCCCCAGTTCTATACCATTGTGTCGCCCGTCCCCGTCAGAGTCCATGAAGCAAAGCTTTTTAGTCCATTCCTATATAAAGGTAAAAAAAAAAAATTAATAAGTTACTTTTTCATTAATCCAAAACATTTTTATTTATAACTATCTGACGATTTTATTATTGTAAGATTTTTAAAACATTGAATTTTTAACTATCTGATGGTTTTATTATAAAAAGTTTTATAAAAAAAAATTGAATATATAAATTTCTGATGGTTTTATTACAGACAGATTTATAATCATTGTTATTTACATTTTCGTGATATTGATGTTAGTAACTTTTATCTAATTAATTCTGTGTGATTACCTAATATGTCATTATGTCATGTGATCACGTTTGACCGTAAAATTAGAATTCATTTAATGACAATTGCAGAAATTGTTCATCTTAGGCTTCTTTAAAAATGGTGTGAAAGATTATAATGTACATACACAAACACTGTCCGGAAAAAAAGACTTGTTGGTCACATTACTAACTTGCAGATAGAAGCTTAGCAGTGTATGATTAAACTTTAAATAAGGAACTTCAAAAAGATAAATCAACCAAATGCATCCGTTACAACGCTCATGATGTTAATTATAAAAGATAATTTAATCTGTCTCTCTACTTTGAAATTTTATGCTTTAAAAAGTTGAACATGCATTATATTAATTAATCCAATGTTAATGAACATATGATTTTTTTCTTCTATAATTATATAAGAGTACTTAAATGTATTCAACGGATAAGAATTATAAAAACAAATCGTTTACTTCTGAATTTTAAGAATTGTCATATGACTGATGATTTTTCATATTACCTTGACATATTCGTTAATATTAAATCAATGTACTCCATGCATGTCGTATTAATTGCTTACCATATGCTAATTTTAAAACGAATTATCAACTAACATAGGTAACTTCGGAAATGTTCTTGTGAAAAACATTAATTTTTGTCATTTTTTTGCACAAACATGTTTATTAATCAGTTTTGCTGCGATAAACTTCATACATGTATATCTTTTAAGAAAAACCCTCAATTTCCATGTTATGAATTTATCATTACGTAATTACACTTTTCTGACTCTCAAATACGTTATTTTACTTTAATATATGTTTTTCATGTAAAAATCATGATGTTGTTAGCATTTTTACTGTAGTATTTTCCTCATAATCGTGTTGTGTACTGTACATTCATTTGCATCTCCTCTGCATTTACAGTTCATATAGGTATGTGATCTTTTTTATGATCCGAAAGCAGTTTTTCGTTAGACTTAATTAATGTCAATTCATTCAGACCTTTCGTGTTGTTGTGCAATGTCATTTGTAAACATGAAGGAAATACTTGGCGAGTTATCTTAAAGGTGCGCGTGCAATTCGGTAATTTTTATGTAGTGGATGATTAGAAAGAGAATCTACAAAAGGACACTGTTCAATTAAAAATACATATGTAACAAATTGCAACAACTGATACATGCAGTTCATTTTTGTGTGACATACATGTATATAGAGATCCACTTTTTACTTTTTAGTATTAAATAACAATGTAGAATTTGCATTTGTAACAATACAGGATAATTTACTCATAAGAAACAACGCTTACATATGAAGTAAAAAAAATGAATTAATCATAATTGAAAGGCACTTGATAGGCATTATGACACCGGCATTATACAACAATCGAATGCTTTTGGCGTGAACAGAATATGCTAAACATAACCTCTATATATTTAATTAAATCTGCATCTATCAGTAATCATTACAAAAATGTTATAAATATATCTGCACAATGGCTATGCATAAAAGAGAAAGGATGCAATTTATCATCTAACAAGGAAATATCATTTTAAAAAATTTTCACACACTTTAATGATTATTGCAAAATAATAAAGTGAAAGGAACTTTGCAAATTGACACGATATAAAATGCTTCATTCAAGACGTTAATTATCTTAAAAACCATTTTAACCAAAACTATTTTATTCTACGTTTACTGACCAAATATTGTTTATTTTTGGATTCATTCAAAGCCATGACAATTTTCTAGTTTTATAAATCAGCTAAGTGCATGTGATTTAGAAAAAAAAAACGATGTTCATGGAAACTTTATCTGATATCAAGATTAACTTTGAAGGGTTTGGCCCAAAAAAATCACTTACATTGCCATTGGCAGCGAAATCGTCTCCAAATGGATTTCTTGGTCCTCTGCCCCCGGAAAGCATGTGTCCTACCGCCACCCATTTATCAGACGTAGGGTTACAAGGGTGTGGAACCTTGTGTCCATTAGGAATTCGACTTCTGAAAGCAACAGAAATATGTCTTGAGTTTTCTTCTCACGTTTCCTGTCTACATCTCTTTGTAATCTTTATCTAGAGAAAGTTGTTTTGCTTCTTCGACAATTATTTTTTTTTTCAAAAGTTATTTTATTTTTTTACCAATTTCTTGAACACTTGTATTATTACTATTGATAAATGTGTGATGTGTGACACTCACCTATAATATGCATAGCCATGTACACAAACAAGGAGACAAAGAAGAGTTCCAAATCTGAGACAGTTCATTCCTTCCATTTTCCCCGTGCTTGTCTGTCTGAGAGCTCGTGTTGATCTGCTCTGGCAAAAGCTCGTCTGGGATTATTATTTATTTTCAGGAACGAAAGTCCTCAAGCCCCCTATTGTCACTCAACTGTCATCACGAGAAAATTTTTACCTTCCACTAATGATTTAATAGTTTGACCTTAGCTATTGAAATGTTACCGACTTCGACAAACTTGCATATGAAATCATATTCATATTCATCTGTAGATCATCATTAATGCTCAAAACTTGTGTTTTCGTAATTAGCTCTAGCATATCTTAAATAGTTATAAGTTTAAACATCTGAAAATTATTGACAAGTATTGATTTTATTAACCAAATCAATATAAATTGTTAATTACACAGACGAAAAGTTTTTGAAGTTATTGTCACGCCCAGATGTTAATTATCTGACTCAATGACAGAAATCGGCAATGTTATTTAATTGAATGGTCTGAGAAAGACCTATTTGTTGAAAAAATGTACAAAATGATGTCACAACAACAAGTTAAAGTTCAATTTATTCACTCAAACCAAATATATTGATACAAGGGAACAAATTTAAAGAACAAAGATGAAACAAAGACACAAATCGTCAGAAGTACATACATACCTTCATGCAGGAAAAAGGATAGTTAAAATGAACGTATAACAACGAAAAAGGTCATATTTGTATAACCCTTTGATACAACTGAGCAAAAGGTTAACGTATAATTTTGCTATTGTGAACCTTATAAATGTTACTCGTTTGTGTATGGTTTCTCTGAATCAACAGCCGATTGCTTGAGCTTGTCCCCATCATTTTTTTTTTATTTTTGGGGATGCAGGAACAACACAACGTTTTATTATGAAGTATGTTCAACAGCTGGTGTACATTCCTCGACGCTTACAATGGATTTTTTAAGATAAAAATGTGAATTTCCAAGTTTCCTTTTACTCCTGGATTTTTCTTATCACAGTTACTGTTTCCTATTTTAGCTCTGAAATCTTATTCTGGCTATTTTTTCTTAACTACATTATTAATATTATCGTTGAAGTACAATGAACAAATGAATAAATATGACTTATATGTTATGTATAGGTTTTTACGACATTTGTCAGCGGCTTACTTTAAAAAATTTGATGACAAAGATAAATTTGTTTTTCCATGAAAAATATACGAAAATTTGATTTATTGAAGGTTTTTTTTAGTGTGTAAATTTTTCATTAAGTAAAAACAAAACAAGCTATCGCTGTGCCTATATATCAAGAAATAGTTTGAAGACAGCAGAAGATAAAGAAAAATAGCCATTAAGTTTTCCATTTTTTTTTTTTTTTTTTTGATTGAAATTGTGGCGTTTTTTCATGAAATCGAACATAATTAATACAAATTCACCAGGTTTTTACATGTTTCGGAATTTTGCAGTGTAAATCAAAACAAAGCACTCCATGGTAATTGGTTATCATAAACGCAGGTGCTTTAAAAGTAATTTAGATAGTAAAGTAGACTGAAAATCTTGTAAATTTAATCAATAAACATGAGAATAGCTTTCGCCAAAACGTAAATATCTGACATTTTTGTTAAGTAAAAAATAGTTTTAGAATGGTATTCAAATCTGGACCAATATTAATATATATTTTTTAATATTGATAAAATTTAAAATTCAAATGACGTGTCTGTTCAATAGATGTCACCCCTGATGGCAAGAAATAAATATGTATAAAGTACTTAATTACTTATCAGGAAATTAGATTTTGTTAATGAGGTAGTCACAGCAAAATACGTGTCTATAGACCTGACAATGAAGTGAATGCACTAAGGGGAAGGACATTTATATTCCTTAATCAGTGAGTAATGGGGACCCGAAATCACTGGTACCATACAGAGGGCAAAATGTCCGTGATTTACTCTTAATTCCATACAAAGACACTCTCTGAGACTCAGTGAGAGTTTATGATGTGGTATGCTAATTATTTAAATCTACTGTGATACGTTTCTTACATTGCTGAAATATTTAATGTATTGTTGTTTATAAAAGATTGAGTTATTGGTGACGACTGTACAACGGCGTCGCAGTTTGTCTTTTTAAATGGAATTTATGGGACAAATAAAATTTGTGGTTCCTGTCTTGTTTGTTTGAAGTTATTTTCCCCCTTTTGCAGCTCCAGGAATGAATGTGAAAATGTGATTTGATTGGTAGACCAAACTGGTGTACTGTACTTTTAATCTCGTTGATAGTGTTTTTCCTAGTAACCATTCGTTTGTGTTTCATTTCTCTACATTTCTATTCCCCTCTTTTGTCAAAGCCTTTGTAATCTATGGTCCCAATAAACCTGATAAAACAATTTAAAAATTTTTAACCCCCCCCCCCCCCCCCCCCACCAAAAAAATCTTAACATGCGTATTAGGAAAATATAAGTAGTATTGATATTGCCACTGAGCATGGCACAATCTTATCTGAAATTATTCTTAATAAATTATTCTTGAAACCAAAATACAATGAATCATTGTTTTATTCATGCATTAAAGTACATGTTTCCTGCATCCAGTTTACATTTTGCTATAGTTTTATGTTTTAAATCTGACAGCATATGATGTAAAAGATTTCACATAAGTAAATTGCATTCAGGGAACAAGTTCTATTTATCAGAGACTTTTTATGGAAACTATTAATATATTTTCACATTAGGCCTTATTAATCTTAATTCGTCTTGTTAGATTTTTTGGCATCTTCGATTATTTTTGCATTTAAGTGCATTAACATTGATGACAAAAATATCAATTTCATAATAATTGATGATGCAACAATTTATCATGAAATGTAAATTTCATTGTAGTTTTATAGAAAAACGATATTAAGAATAATGCTGATAAGATTTTGGTATTGGAACGTTTTGATTTGAAACGCTGTTCGAACACATTGATACATGTACCATTGCCTTTTTTCATAGAAACGTATTCAAATAATGATCGCGAAGCAAAGCATTATATACTTTAATAATGTTTGTTCTTTTTATGTTGTGAAATTCTATAATTAATTTCAATATTTTAAAGTCATGCTCGTAAGACACAATACATAGAGATGGACTATAATTGATGTGAATTAATCATAAAATCATTTCGTGGAAATCGATTAAAAGAAACCAGTTGGCTTCTATGGTCACCTCTGTCATTATCTGTGAACTTCGAATCGTAGGCAAATTTGATTAGGTATTTTTATTTACTTTGCAAAACCAGTTCCTTTGATAAAGAATTTATTAATTTTTTGACAGGTCTGATTGTATTAAAATGCATAATTGAATAAAAATTCAACTTACCTGGTAATCGTGTTAATGGAAGACTACGGTTCTTTGATTTGGTTTTTGGAACTGCATACCAATCGGGCCAGTGTCTGGGACGAGCACGTCCATTTCATGTCGAACACTTCCGAACATACTGGTTAATTCTAAGGAGGTTAGTGACATGGGTGCAATGCAAAGAAAGATATTGTCACAAATCGTGCCACTTTAAACATTAATATAATCATGAAGTTCTCTCTCTCTCTCTCTCTCTCTCTCTCTCTCTCTCTCTCTCTCTGTATATATATAGTAGGCTAACAAACAAAGAGCAGCGTGGAATATTCTCTGCCACACTGCGTATAGCCATTCTTTCTATTTCAAACATGAAGGACACTATGAATAATATTGACATTATTTGAAATACAACTGACTGGTTTGTTCTATGCGCAAGTAATACTAGATATAGTATAAAACTTCATAAGCACTAGAATTGCAGTCGTAAAAAACATCACTGTAGTTAAATGCAGCAAAATTTCCTGAAATGAAATAGTGAACTTTAACATTCTTCAGTTTATTTTAATATCTTTCTTACGGGAGAGGAGGAAGTGTGGTGAAATAATGAAATTCAGATCAAACGACTGTAACAAGTGTTTCGATGGAATTACAGTGTCAACAGCAAGTACATTTAACCTTGTTCAGACCATCGCCTTCATTTTTTAAACTTCCTATCTTCCTGTTTTTATCTTTCTTTCCAATCCTGGAAAAATCTTTAAATTTTCAAGTCTTGCTTACGGTTGATAAAAATGGACAAAGTAAGTATTGGTATTTTCATGTACGATATACATGTATTAGTATTTAGTATAAACATATAATATCATGATATATAATGTGGCATTGTTAGTGGGATTTCAGAGTACTTACCTAATAAATCATACTTTTAGTGAACTAAACGGTCATTTTTTAATTTTTTAAATTATTATTTAAATCTTTAAATGATATTATAATAACATAATTTTCTCTAATGCTCTTCAAATTCCTTTAGAAAACATTTGTATGTTCAGTTGATTAACATGTTGATGATTTATATATTGTTCAACATATGCTAATATCTTAGAGAGGGGCGTAAACGCAGCATTCTGTGGGTACTGCATGTAGTAAAACGTACCCATATCATTAAGAATAGAGCGGACAACAAATTTCAAATTCTCTGCTGTTTCAATTAAAGAACTTTGATAGTATATACTCTTGATATGCTACCATCTTTATTTAAAAGGCAAAGTTTTAGTATTTTTATGAATTTTTTTCCTGATATTCTCTAAAACTACTCATCAAAAATGATTTTTCATATCAAATATTAGAATTTTTATTTTGATATCAGACTTCTTGATATCTACAAACTTTTTTTTCTAAATTAGCGTTACCATTTGATATGAAAACATTTTTGTTAAATTTTTTTTAGAGAATTTCAGTTTAATGGGGCTTAGACATGATTTGAGCTCAAATTTTTCAAACTTATTTTTCATTTTCAGTGTCTAGAACAGTTTGATTAAGCATATTTAATGCTTAATCAAAAATCGAAATTTGGAAATCAAGAACGTGTAATAAGCAAGATCAGAGACCAGAATTCTCTTTTTGGACAAAGCTCTAGTCATGGTTCTGTTTACAAATAATGTACTATGAAATCACTATATCTTACATTTTATGACTCGTGTCAAACAAGAAGATATATACTTTTTTATCGTGTTCACAAATAACTTTATATACAGAAAATAACAAGATTTGAATAAAACTTTTACCAAATGGTGTAAGCATGTAAACCAAAATAAGGCTTGAGCTTTGTTTAAAAAAAAAATAAAGGAATCCCGATCTCTGTATTTCGTATGTAACTCAACTTTTAAAACTGAAAATTTAGTTAAGCATTAGAAATGCCTAAGTAAACCACAATTTTGAAAATGGAAAAATTATATTTGAAAATTTTGAGCTCAAATTACTTAAATTGGAAAAAAAATTGTGATTGCAGTTAATAAAGCTCGCTTACATTATATATGAAAATAAAAATTCTATGTTTACATTTTAGAGCATGTATTATATAATAAACATTGTGGACGTCGTGATATAAACTTATGCTAGACACGACAAATGAAAAGATTTTAAATGTGAACTTCATGCGTTTTGCACTTAGTCACTGGTACCTTAAAGAACATATACATGTTAGTAAAAATCATAAACACTAAGTGTTATACAATCTCTATTAGTGTCATCATATTCATTAAATAGCTCAGACAGAAATGGACCATCCTTTAGAAATAACATAACAAGTCGATATAACATGTTGAACATGTTGAAATTGTTCAAGAATAGTTTATAGCAGATATAGATACATGTACTTCACAATTCGGCTTCTTAATTAGGTGCTAGTCTACAAGACTGTGATATAATGTACAACTTGCATTTCTTTGGTGGAAGGTGGATGTATCCTTGATGATCCTAATCTAGGTTGGAGTTAACTATGTCTATCCAGGAGGAATTGTGGTGGAATTGCAACCAAATAATACTGAAGGTAGGACAATTTTTTTTAATGAATATTAAAATAAGATTTCCTTTTTTACATGCTTGGGTAGTACATGCATTTGGTAAAGGTTGTTTTTTACGATTTTAAATATTGCAAAAATCCTGGATCCGTTTATGTTAAAACATAAAAAGTGTCTTCAGAAAATGAAGACCTTCCTCCCAGCCTAATTATTTAAATGCATGTGTACGTGTAATCAGTTACACTTGTCTCCAAAGAATTACAATGACATCGTAAAGATCACTCAAACTAAACAAACCCGCTGTGATAGTAATGATAAATTTACAATATAGAACATTTTGACAGAAACATATAAATTTATATTTTTGGAAATTAGCACTCTATTACCATTTTTTATATTTAAAAAAATTGCCGATTCATGGAGATCATAATGATTTCTGATCAGAATCGATTTTTCAATTTGTCGAAGCGTGAGGAAACCACCTTTCGATGTCAGTTTTATTCTAGTTAACTTTTGATTTCTCTCAAAAGATTGCTAGCTGTATTGTTCGCTTTCTTTATGTTGATAATGATATACTTAGTGTTCTGTTGTCTTCAATGGACGTCTTATCGGGGATCGGGTGGCCTTTCTGTTTTAACTTCCCCCCTCAGTATCGTGTATTTTCACCACTATTCATCATTTGACAACATTTATAAGAAAGTACTTCGCTGACATAGCACGCTGTGTGCGTCTAGTTTATGCTGCTCCTCTTTCACAATTCCAAGACAGTTTGCACAATTTTTGTACCATTTACTATTCAAATTCAAAAGACCACTAAACCTTAGGAGTTTCATATATATCCTTATTCCATGTTTACTCCTAATAGTGGCAACGCATCAGATTTAACCTTACTATTGCAAAAAAAATATTTATTTCGCACCTGTACATATGATACATGAAGAGCATTATGAGCATCGCTTCTAGCAAAATGCATTAGGATGGAAGGGAACTTGCAAAGGCCTGTATGTGGACTTAAACCTTTGATTTTTTTATTTTGGTCTTTGCTCACTGGACGCTCTGTACTCACGGGCATAATTTATTGAAGATGAAGCAGGTAAGACACAGAGAAGAAAAAAAATTGCAAGATTTTTCTGAAAGGGTTTCTTTGACTTTGATCTTTGGCTGCCTCACACAAAGATGGAAGCATGAGCCAGATGTGACCGATACGAGAGAAAATGTGCTCAGGACAAGGATTCTACTCATTATCGATCTGCAACGACCTTGACCTTGAAACTATGGACGAGACCGAGACTCGAACTAAAGATTGACAATTGCGCTTGAATATTTATACTCTAAATATATTTATTTAATTATATATATATATAT
>WFKH01011581.1:20864379-20876275 GCA_016163765.1 Magallana hongkongensis | reverse complement strand
TATAGGGAAAATGTTTAAAAATCTTCTTCTCAAGAACTACAATGATAAAATTTGTGAGACTACTATGCAAGCATCCTCAAATAATGTAGATTCTAAATTGTTAAAATCGTTCTCCCCCACTCGACTAAAACTGGGCCCCCAAGAGGGGTTCAAAGTTTAACATAGAAATATATAGGGAAAATGTTTAAAAATCTTCTTCTCAAGATCTGCAAGCTACAATTTGTGAGAATACTATGCAAGCATCCTCAAATAATGTAGATTCTAAATTGTTGAAATCGTGACCCTGGACTAATACTTGGGGCTCCAAGAGGGGTTTAAAGTTTTACATAGAAATATATAAATGTTTAAAAATCTTCTTCTCAAGAACTTCAATGCTACAATTACTATGCAAGCATTTTCAGAAAGGGTAGATTCTAAATTGTTTAAATTGTGACCCAAGACTAATACTGGGGCCCCAAGAGGGGTTCAATGTTTAACTTTGAAATATATTTGGAAAATATTTAAAAACTAAAATAAAATGATACAATGAACTGTTGTTCAGGTGAGCAATGTGGCCCATGGGCCTCTTGTTATTTTCCTTATCCTATATATTGTACACTGATGTTGAAAAGTAAGGGAGGTAATCCTTATAAATTCTATCAATTAATATAGTAAACACTCTAAAATATATTTATATAAATACATCCAGATGGAGGTTTTTTGTCCTTATTTCATAACTAAATATATGTTTTATAAGTATTCTATCAATTCACAATGCAGAATTTTTGTTTGTCAATGATAAATTCTTAGGAGCTGATAAGAACATCAAAGACAAGTGTGGCTGAATTCAATTGTCCCAAGGGGGCCATTATCTGAGCCATGGTTTAGATGGAGCATTGTTTATGGAAAATTGATAATCTGTAAAATGGGCAGTGGTTTGTGGGTTATTTTAATACTGTTTCATATAAACCAAAAGTTTCTATCATTATAAGGAAATAAATTATATCATTAATAACAAAGAAATGAATTATTTTGAATAATGGGGATATTTAGAAGCTGTCTAAATTTAGTAGTCAAATTAATTGATGAAGTGACCCTATAGGGCATTAATGTAAATGAAATTCAAAATCATTGATATGATTGTAGTGTTTTGGGAATTTTAAAATTGTTTGTAATATTAAATTCTCCTTTTTACATTTAAAAAATAATGGAAGTATGCAAATATTGATAATGTTTTGCGAGTTTATCCAAGGGATCAATTTTCTGAGATATGGAGTTGCATTGTACCATAGGAAAAAGTGAGGAAATTTTGAAATGACTAACTGCATCTGTCAAGACACGTACAGATTAGAAACATATTCAAGGTGTTACCCACAGAAGAGCTTTGCATGGCTTATTTTCATTTACTGCAAAGGGAGGGGTTATTTAATTGTCACTATGTGGGTTTTTTTTCTCTAAGACAAATGAACAAATATCATTGGATACAGAAATTTGTAAATGTATTACATATATATTTAAGGGAAGTTCTGACAATTTTGATTTTTTTCTTTGGTAACTAAAAGTTTTTTTTTACAATTCTAGAATATTTTTTTAATTTATGCATCACAAACCTTTATGATTTTAATTTTATATTTTAGTTACTTTAATTAAATTCATATTTGTCCCATTTGAAATTAGCATTGCGGGGGTATTACCGATAGTCCCATTAGGACAGTTCTAGTTAAATATCAGTGTAGATATCAGTGTTATATAACCTTTCGACAGCATGGTTCTCAGCTGATGTGCCTCTGTCTGTCTATATCTGAGGCAGAGGCTGCTCAGAAAGAAGAGGAAGTGATGCAGATGATGAACACCAGGCAAGCTGCTGAGCTCCTGTCAAGTAGAGTAGAAAAAGGTCAGCTGCCATTAGATAGGAAAAATAAAGTTCTTGAATTTTAGTAAAGCTTGCAGATAAGGAATACAGATAGAGGGAAGTTTTGTTGATATGGATATAATACATGTACATGTACATATGAATTATTTCAATTCCAAATACCGGTGTTTGAACATTTCCTTATATGCATACCGGTATTTGAACATTTCCTCATATGCATACAAAGAACATGGATTAATATAAATTCAGCATAATTCGGACAGCTAATATTCCATATTACATTTTACATCAATACTGCACTTGCTGTAAGGTTTGGTAACCGTTACTGTTTTTTACTTTGTAGATGATTTTGATGCGGATATTCAGATAGCGGACCAATCAGGAAGACCTTTGAAGTTGCCACCAGAAGAAAGAAAGGTTAGATTATTTTATTTGATTACTTTTTTTAATTTTTAAGTATTTCTCATACATATAATAATCAGTAATTAATGTTATAATCAAATGATATTATTATTTCCAAAGAAATAATTCATTTTATTGACCCACTTATAAGATATGTGTGATTCTGCTTTATAATTTAAATTAGGCTCTTACACTTGCTATGACTTTGCATGAGAAAGGAAGGGTGGCCATAAAGAAAAAAGAAATCACAAAAGCCTTGCTTCTTTTGTTGGAGGCAGATAAGGAGTTCAGGTAATGAGAGAACCCAAAGTAATACACTTTCTGTATTTAGTACGTATTGGTCTGACATTTATATTTTCCAAAATCAAAAGATACAGCATTAAATGTTGTAATATATTTTTGAATATTGAGTATAGTTATTATGGTAATGTAAGTATATATAAGTAAATAATGCCATCTGAAAAACTGGTACTACCAGTTTTTCAGATGGCATTATAATTTACTGTTTAAATTTTATTTTTGTATAAGATTTTTTTTTCTTTTTATGACAGGAAATGTGGAGCCAACATTTTAAGTGCAGTAGATAACTATGCAGTTCTCTGCTTAGACATTGTTTGGTGCTACCTCTGTTTACAAAATATAGAGGAACTCCCAGATGCAGGTTTGTCTATATGTAATATGAAATACTGGTAGTCAACCATGTCTGAATTTTAAAAAAAAAAAATTTTTTTTTAAAGAAATATTGATACATGTGAATTTGTACAAAGTCAATAATTTCCCTTAAACGTAACCATTTTATGCAAATTTAATGCATGTTAAAATCTGTTTACGATGTTACTGTGAGCAAAGTTCAATAACTCTTGACAGATCAACGACTGAGGTCGAGTGAAGACTGTTTTGTAAGAAGTTATGGAACGAATTTAGAGAGATTGGCAGCAGTCAAAGTTTGTATTTTTTTACAGAGTGATTCTCCTTGAAATATGTTTTAAATGCTCCTTTCACTTGTTAATTTCACTGAACCCTCTAATTGCAGGGAGAGTCAGGAACACAGCTAGCGTTGTACATGAAGCTACATCTTCTGCAAGGCATAGTGGCTTTCCATCATCACAGAATAACAGAGGCCAATGTACTCCTTAGAAAGGTACATGTTTTAATCGTTTTCTTGTTTTATTTCTGAAACTTTTCATGAAAACATTGTTTAAATACTTTGAATTATACATTAACTGGAATGTTTCATGTAATTGGCAATAATCAAAATCTGTTTTAAGGAATTAGTTGTACTTTACATGTTTCTTTACATGTTTCTTTTGTGTTGATTTTTAGGCTGAAGAAGAACTGAAGAGGTTACAGATTGATGAAAACCAACTTTCACAAAGTATTCATTTTGCTTTATTTTTCTTGTATTTAATTTTATTTTTCTGAGAAAAAAAAATCTTTCTCATTTATATCCTTTCATGCAATATCAGGAATGTGTTTTTTTCTTTATGCGTGATGATTTTTTTTTCTTCTTTTGGTCTCTGTACTTGATGATGTGATTTCCTTGTTCATGTAGTGATGGTGATGGGTTTTAGTGAGAGAGAGGGTCGTCTGGGGTTAAGAGCAACCAACGGGGACATGACTAAAGCAATACAACACGTTATTGAAAAGAGAAAAGTAAGAACCTTACAGATTTAATCAAATATGCTTAAAGTTTGTAGAGATACAATAGTACTTTTTTTAAACCTCTATCTTAATTTTTATCCATATACCAATGTAAAAGTTATGTTAATGAGTAGCAAATAATAGATATACATTCAATATATATATGTCATCAATATTCACAATTCTTTAAGTATTATTTGTTTAAGGAAAAAGAAGAAATTGAGAAGAAAGTCAAAGAAGAAAGGAGACAGAAGAAAATTCAGAAAGATTTGGGAAAGACAGCGTCAGGAGCAAGGTGTGTTATATTAAAGGAATAACCATGTATTATCACTAAGCATGAACAGAAACAAAAAAAAACCCACATAAACATTTTGGAGTGCATGGATGGCTATTTTTAGCTCACCTGAGCTAAAGGCTCAAGTGAGCTTTTCTGATCACATTTTGTTTGTTGTCTGTCTGTCTGTCTGTCTGTCTGTAAACTTTTCACATTTTCAACATATTCTCCAAAACGACTGGGCCAATTTCAACCAAACTTGGCACAAAGCACCCTTAGGCAAAGGAAAATTTTCGTGAAATTTTCAAAAATCTTTTTCTCAAGAACCATTCGGCCAGGAAAGCTGAAACTTGTGTGGAAGCATCCTCAGCTAGTTTAGATTCAAAGTTGTTAAAATCATAACCACCGGGGGTAGGGTGGGGCCACAATAGGGGGTCAAATTTTTACATAGGAATATATAGATTAAATCTTTAAAAAATCTTCTTCTCAGAAACCATTCGGCCAGGAAAGCTGAAACTTGTGTGGAAGCATCCTCAGCTAGTTTAGATTCAAAGTTGTAAAAATCATGACCCCCGGGGGTAGGGTGGGGCCACAATAGGGGGTCAAATTTTTACATAGGAATATATAGATTAAATCTTTAAAAAATCTTCTTCTCAGAAACCAATCCGCCAGGAAAGCTGAAACTTGTGTGGAAGCATCCTCAGCTAGTTTAGATTCAAAGTTGTTAAAATCATAACCCCCGGGGGTAGGGTGGGGCCACAAGTCGAATTTTTACATAGGTATATATAGAGAAAAGTCTTTAAAAATCTTCTCAGAAACTAATTGGCCAGAAAAGCTGAAACTTGTGTTGAAGCATCCCCAGGTAGGGTTAATTCAAGTGTGTTCAAATCATGATCCCAGTGGGTAGGATGGGGTCACAACAGGGGGAGGGGGGGAATTTTTTACATAGGAATATGCAGAGAAAAATCTTTAAAAATCTTCTTCTAAAAAAACCATTTGCTTAGAAAAGCTGTAACTTTAGTGAAAGCAACTTAAAATAGTGTAGATTCAAATTCGTTAAAATCAAAATCCTGAGGAGTAGGGTGGGGCCACATTGGGGATCCAATTGTACAAAGGAAAACATTTCAATTATTCACAAAAACTGAAATGTTATCATATATGGTTTTAATTATATGCAAGCATTTTGACATATTGCTGATTCTTAAAATTGTTTAGACTCTGCCCCTGGACGATTCATGGGCCTCACAAGGGGTTCAGAGTTTGATGTAGGTTTATATTCCATATATTAACAATTGTTTAGGATCTTTTTTAGAACTACAATGCTCAACATGTGATATGACTATAAATCATCCTGTTGGAAAAGGGACTTGATTATAAACATAAGAATATCCAGGGGGAAAATGGATTTTTATTTATACAGGATCTACATGTATTATACCACATTGTCCAGATATTTTGTATCATGACTCCATTAAGGTGATTTTATCATACCTATTGTTGCTCAGGTGAGTGATGTGGCCCATAGGCCTCTTGTTTGTTGTTGCTTTGTTTGGATTTTATATTGGTATTGATGGAGATGAACCTCAAGTATTGTTCATTACAGGGTGGATGTGTCCCTTTACGAGAATCTGATCAGCATGGGCTATGGCAGGGGTGCTGCAGCGGCCGCTCTCAAACAGACCAACAATGATCTTAATCAGGCATTAGAGGTAAGGCCAGAAGTCAATATTAACTTCCTTCTGCTGCATGGATGCAATAAAAAGTAAATTGTTCTTAGGTTATGAGCCATGAACGGTATGAACATATTGGGAGAGCAATGAATTAAGCATGGTTTTAGTTTGAAATGGTACTGGCTGGATATGTGTTTGCAATACTAGAGATGTAAAACATTTAAATAATCTGTTCATAAAATTGAAGGGAGTAGAGTTTGCTTGATAAAATGAGGTTATGAACATGAAGAGATGTAAACTAGCTCGTAAAAATGATGGATGAAAAAAAAGTGTATAGAGATTGACCAACGTAAACTAATTTATGGGGGGTAAGGGGATGTAAACTGATTTATGGAGGTGAAATCAAAAAAGATAAATAAATGTTTACCAATCCATGGAGGTGAATAAATATAAAATTGTTCATGTAGGTGAAGAGATAAAAAACTAGAAAGATGTAAATTAATCAACAGAGATGAAGAGTTGTAGAAGGATAAATTCCTTAAGTGTAGACACCGCTTAATCATTGACCTTATTATTTTTAGGTTTTGCAGTTAAACCCTGAGCTCCTTAATCTTCCAGATCCCGAGAAGAAATCAGTTAATATCACAGATGACATAATTGCACAGGTACGGTATATTACAAAGAATGATTTTGAGTATACCGGTATACAAAGCATAATTCTGTTACATGATGCTAATACATGTACTGATATTCTAGCGCTTTGTTTTTGATTGATAACTATATTCCTTGTTGACAATACAAATAATTATGCTTATCCAATGTTTTGAAAAATGAGAAGCATTTAGCAGATGCAGAATTAAAGTCTGCATGACTATATTTCTTAATCCATGAACAAATAACTTAAGGGATTCATTTCATGATGGCTTAAATAATCTCACAGAGACAAGTGAAGCATCCATGTGCTTAAGTTCATTCTTTTACTCTTTTAAGGTGGTGGCTATGGGTTTTGATACCATCATGGCAAGCAGAGCTTTGCATTTAGTCAAGGGAGATGTACAGAAGGCAATAGAGGAATTGATACAGAAGGGGGGTATTCTCCCACCTACTCCAGAGGAGAGTTCATCCAGTAGTTCAGGTGAGAACGATACTTGTAGAGCCATTTTGACAAGACCATGGACTTTGGGTTAGTTTATTTCAATAGTATATTGCAATATGAGGTAGGCCTGTTTGTTTCATTGTCAGTTGTTCAGTCAATGGCTTTATATAGAAATCAGCAACATTTGTGTGCCTACGTAATTGGTGCATGTTTCACTTAAGACCAGCATCAATTACAACTTGTTTTGATGAATGAATAAGATTATTTAAGTCATAACAAAAGGCTCGGTCTTTTTAAATAGCTCTAATAGGCTTAAAGCTGCTACATCATGAATTGTGGTTGTATAATTTATAAGATATTGAGATTGGTGTGTAGATAAGATAGAAAAGTAAACAGAGGTGTGATAAACTTCTACAACCCCCAACGGTTAGCTGCAGGATATGAATAAGACTGTGTGATAAATACATTCATACCCATTGATTTATACTTTTTAACACTTAAATGAAATTTATGGTTTTAATACATGTTGTATGATTTGAATATTAGATTCAATTGACCGTAATATTCAAAAGAACTATTTCTTAAAGTTGATTACCTGTAAATACATATATTTACAAAAACTAATTCTATATTAGCACATATCTCACCTTATCATAGTAATCATACTGACAGCAACTGGGATTGTTTTGATTCCAGGCAGTTCTCCCAGTGAGGCGGGGCCCAGCCACAGGTCTTCTGAGGAGGAGGAGAAGGCGATAAAGGAGCTGGTGTCTGACCTCCCTGAGGATGAGGAGGACTACCTCGACCTTACGCTGCAGGAGGAGGCGCAGTATCTGGAGGAGTACCTGGCTAAAGTCAACAGTGTCCTGTCTACCAACACCTAGTAACACAGGCTAGACAAGTCCTGTCTACCAACACCTAGTAACACAGGCTAGACAAGTCCTGGTTATTTATATTATGTTGACAAATCTAGCTAAAAACATTATTTAGACAAGTCTTGGCTATTTACACCATGTAGACAAGTGTTTGCTATTTACTCCATGTAGACAAGTCTTGGCCATTTACTCAATGTAGAGAAGTCTTCACTATTTACAGCATGTAGACAAGATTTGGCTATTTATACCATGTAAACAAGTCTTGCCTATTTACTCTATCTGGACAAGTCTCACAAACTTACACCTTCCAGAAAAGTCGGACATCAACCTACACCATACAGAAAAGTCTCTTCAACTTATACAATGAAGACAAGTCTTGTCTTTATGCACCATGCAGATGAACCTCATTTACGTATATCATGTAAACAATAATCTCATTAATTTACACTATGCAGACAAGTCATCTTCCATAAAAACAACTCTTGTCTACCAAATTGTATAGCCAAATCATGTCTAGCAAAATGTATAGACAAGAAATGTCTAGCAAAATGTATAGACAAGTCATATCTACCAAAATGTATTGAAAAGTCATGTCTACCAAAATCTATAGACAAGTCTTGTCTTCCAAAATGTATAGACAAGAAATGTCTACCACAACTTGTCTACAATAGAGAGAGAACCAGAGGCAGCTCCTGTATCAACAACGCTCAAATCTGTCCTGAATTTCACTGCACTCAATTCAGTATTACAGAGGAAAAATGTGTGCCTTGGTGTAGTACCTGGATATTTTTTGTTAAATACTTTTAACTGTTTATTCTAGAATATGAAATATCTCTAGTTACTTGTTCACATATGAAATGATGTTTAATTTCTATGCGTAAAAGTATATGTTTCTTCTATTGATGAGTGAGAAAGCTTTAAGAAATTAAAATACTTCAAAAATGTGTGCAGCAGATATTACAATTTGTGAGTTACATTCTATTGTGTAATAAATATTTTATATAGTAAAAGTTGTTGGAACATAATAAAGTGCATTTGAAATAAAATTGAACTTGTTAAACAGATCCTTTGTATTTCATATCAATTCCAGTTCTTTAGTTAATGTACCTTTCGGACATTGTGGTATACCAGAATCCATTTCTTGGACTAAAAATAAAAGGTTATTATATTTGCTGTTCTGAATTAAGAAATGATATTTAAAAATGAAAATAAATCTGTAGAAGGTAAACAAGACTCGTTCGCCAGGAAATGTCATTTTTCGTCAAGCACTATTTTCTTCATCACCAGTCTAATTTACATGTACTTGAGGCGTCTACCGGACAAAACCACATATTTTATCATGTACAATCTAAGTTAAACCCCTCTTTCAGGTTTCATTCATATCCACCTACTCTTCCTCTATCATTTTTTAGCTCACCTGAGCTGAGAGCTCAAGTGAGCTTCCGGCGTCTGTCTGTCCGTCTGTCTGTAAACTTTTTACATTTTCGGCTTCTTCTCCAGAACCACTGGGCCAGGGCCAATTTCAACCAAACAAAGCATTATTGGGTGAAGGGGATTCAAGTTTGTTAAATGGAGGGTCACACTCCCTTTTAAAGGGAGATAATTAAGAATTAATGAAAATTAATTGGTATTTTTCAAAAATATTCTTCTCAAAAACAAATTGGCCAGAAAAGCTGTAACTTGTATGGAAGCATCCTCATGCAGATAGAGTAGATTCAAGTTTGTTTAAATCATAATCCCCAGGGGTAGGGTTGGGCCACAATGGAGGGTCAAATTCTTGCATAATGTATAGAGATAAATCTTTAAAAATATTCTTCTCAATAACCAATTGGCCAGACAAGCTGTAACTTGTGTGGAAGCATCCTCAGGTAGTGTAGATTCAAGTTTATTCAAATCATAATCCCTGGGGGTAGGGTGGGGCCACAATGGGGGGTTGAATTTTAACATAGTAGTATATAGAGAAACATCTTTTAAATCTGCATGGTCCAATTTTTTTTAAATTTTTACATCGGAAATAAATTTGATTTTTCATAAAATCAAATGTTATAATATATGGTATTACTTTTATGCAAGCATCTTGACTGATGTGTTGATTCTCAGTTGTTTAGACTGGAAAATTCTTGGGCCACACAAGGGGGGTAAAGTTTGATGAAGGTTTATATTTATATGAACAGTTATTTAAGATCTTTTTGAGAACTGCAATGTCCAATATGTGATATGACTATTAAATCATCCAGTTTCAAAAGCGTCTCAATGTTTAACAAAAGAATATCTGTAAAATACCCTGAAAATCTTTTTATACTGGATCTTTTTTACTACATTGTCCATATATTTTGTATATGACTCCATATAGCTGATTTTAATATGGCTATTGTTGCTCGGGTGAGCGATGGGCCTCTTGTTTTTCATATGTTCCTTTTGGTCATTCCTATTTTGTTTGTGAGTGTCTAATTATAGAATATCAGACTCTATGTCGTTATGTTTCTTTTCATTCTTACAACATCCTACGCCCTTGATGTATCCAATTTCATCTTTTAGGTCTTCTTATATTATGCTGTAAATTATTCCCAAAAACTCATTGTTAATTTAAAACTCGTTATCGTAAGCGTTGACACGCTCGGTAAATTACATAATCTGCAACATACGAAGACGTTCGCAAGGTTCTTTGGACCAAGCCACGGCATGAACATCCCTGGCGGGTTTGTGTCCAATGTATTCCACTGCACTTAGCCGTGGCTTTCGACAAACAAAAGCATGCTAAAAGGAAACGTTTACTGAGTATCTGATATCGTAGAGAATATTATATATAATGAGACGAATTAGATATACATAATTTGTACTGGACTAGTGGTCCCAGATCTGTAGAAGAGTTGATCAAATTAAATGGATTCCGATATATCCCACTTAGATGTGGGAGAACGGAATCGGAAGTAATTCCAATTGGGAATAGGAATCTCTGATGAATAGTTCAAGCTTCTATCGGTTATTATCAAATCTTGGTGAGACAAATAGCGGATAATTTTAATCTCGGTGAGCATTGACAAAGATATGGACTTTTGGAACGCGCAAGTGCAAACTTCCTAGAATGCAATACGAATCTCACCAAGATGATAATTTATATTTAATTGTTACTATAATGTATTGGTTATGAAGGTATATGTTATTGATTTGTTAGACACTAAAGAGCAATAATTAAGAAATATCCATATTATTTTTAGAATTGTTTTATATTAGGAGTATGCATTGCTGCTCGGGTTCCAATTTTTCATTTGAAAGACCCTCAACTTGTACAAGTATACTCCCTATGCGAGATCTAAATTGGCGCAGGAAAGGTTTTCATTGACGGGCATTTGATCATGTAATATCTGGGCAGTCTAGTGGTTCAAAAAAATAGAGCTGCTATCCGAAATTGCCAAAATTTTTAGGTCACATGACACTGCAAATCGTGAAATATCTTTAATAATTACAAACACGGAGTAAAGTTCCTTGTTTGGCGCTGACATAGAAATTCAACTGGATGTTCACCTCATAACGAACAAAAATAACAAGCATTAAGCATGAATTATGTTCGTTGTTTAAAGCCCTGCACAATTTCATTTGGGGCCACGCCTTTGACATATCTGACACTATCCCCAGCTTTGATCACTGGATGTCACTACATCCGCTCCATACGCACCTGTTGAAGGGTCCAGAGTGGTGATCAGTCAATGTGTGTCACTGCATGGTTTCCTGTTGTACGTCTTACTATTTGCAACCAACATCATCGCGATACTCTTTATTCATGTCGCCAATTTTTTTTTGTCGTAAATTTTCTAGAATGGTGTCATGCTCCACGTCGCTGAAACAAAATGTCCATATGAAGTGTCCAAAAATTATACGATATCTTCAGCCATCTTGTTTGCATAATTTTACCAGTCCGAGTATACCTATATCTATCACGCTAAACAAATAATAACACACAGTCTATCTTTATCTGAATTTAATATTGGTACACATTTTCACAGAAATCAATAAAAGAAATTTTGGATCCTAGCAAAATGATATATATATACATACATACATACATACATACATACATACATACAT
>WFKH01011581.1:20847379-20864279 GCA_016163765.1 Magallana hongkongensis | reverse complement strand
ACCGCAGAGCAAACAGATTGAAGACACAAGGCCCCAACTGGATACGGATGCCACAGCTCGGTATCCAAATCCCCACTTGACCGCGAGTGTTTTTGGTAATATTTACATTTTCCAGTGTCTTTGTCTGTGATAACACTTTTTGATTTTGTTTGATTTCGATTTTGTTATGTATTGTCCAATACATTTCATCAATGTTTACCGGGTATTTTAATATTTAATCGTACAATTGCTAAAAATTATACCGGTATAGATATAAGAAATAAGGAATCATTCTTTGAATATTATTTGAGGTGATCAAATACGGGTCGGGCATGATCAAATCTTTCATAAAGCCCTTGTTGGATTTGATAACTCCCGACCGTATTTGATCACCTCATAATACTCAAAGAATGATTCCTTATTCCTTAAATATACATTTATATATAAGAAACCATAGTGTAATAATAGATTTTGAAGCTTTATAGACCCTGTCTTTGTTTAGTATTCGAACGAGACATAGCTTTAGCAATTAATGGTGTCATTAAAAATATTCCTGATTTCATAACAATTAAAAGCTTTTTTTGTGTGTCGTCAAGATTGGGTATCAACCGATAAATTCAAGTTTACACTTTTTATCTGATTCTTATTCCCTACGGGAATTGCTCCTTGTTTAATTTTAATCACATTCAAATGGAATTTATTTATCAGAATCAATTCTAACAATGATTTTGATAGAGTTATTTATGGATGATTTAAGGATGTAAAATAAGAAGCAGAAAATGGAATTACGTAAAGTATTACCCAATCCGTTGTAATAAATTAAGGCACAATATACATGTAACAATATCAATTTTATTCATCATAGGTATTTGAATCAACAATAAGCTAAAAAATATACTTTTAGAAAAGTTTGTTACAAACGTACCTTTGATGGATATTTAGTTTGCCTATTGGTGATTCAACCTTTTGTTCATACGCGGCCAAATCACTTTCATTAAACTAGGAGACCGGGTTCATTTTACCGGTATCATGAAGTTGTGTAGTTTTTTATTTGCTTGTCGATATAAGAGAAAATACCAAGTGGTGAAAAAAATGGTTTTATAAATGAAATCATTGAGAATTGATAAAGGTGAACATCAAACCGACCGCATTTAAGAGTTCTCCCAAAATGGAGCTTTTTATGAACTCTGAGGAAGAGAGTTTTCCTTTTTGAGATATTTTTTTGTTGATAGTGTGAAATTAGGTTAACCACAATGTCTATCACGGGCCCGGTTAGAGGAAACACTTGTCGCTACCTCCGACCGGAACACTGATGATAATCGCTGACGGCGGCAACTTTAGTACAAAAGAAAACATTAAACGACAAAAACGTCTTACAGTATATTTCGTTCTTAGTAAATACTCTAAATTTTTTTTAATTGAACACAAAGTATAAACCGGTACGTCCAAGTCTGCTTTGGCGACACGCACATAATGGGATATTAATACAAGGTCATCTTGTTTCTACACCCATTTGTTGCCATTTTGACACCTAGATAGCATTCGTGTACTTTATTTCGTCTCCCGTATCGTGCGTCGTCCTTTACTCACGGTTGAGCATCTCTTGGGGGAAAGAAAGAGTATATTGGTGACACCCCTTCTCCCATCTTCGCAAGCCACGAGTTTACGATCTGCTCGCAGTGGCATATGTAGAGGAGTGTTACAGAGGCTGCAAACAACCCCCAACCTTTGAATTAGTTTGAAAAAAGAGAGATAGATAAAGAGAGTAGGTGGGAGGGGTTATATTTGTTATATGTTCCGGATATACTTGATTAGCCAATTCAGCATCCTGTCAACCTGATATGCCGAAAACTTTTACGAATCCTACATTAGACTTGATAGTCGAATAGATCATAGTTTGGCGTGTTTTTTTCTATTGTTAAAAGTGTGGGTTATCTGTACATACCCCACACTTCTTTTTTTTTAACTCCGCCCACTATCTCAGGTAAAAACAACATCAACAAAGTTGTTTTCTAACACGTCCATAATACTGTCCACAGTAAGAGATTCCTCCAGATCAAATTTGCCAAAACTCAACACGGATAACTGACTCAAACTAAGTTCGTCCAATAAATCTCATTTGTAGCTCGAGAGAAAACAATATCGGCAATGGCTTTGTCCGAAAGACTATTTAGAACCATTTTAACAAGAGCTTGGACTTTGGGTAGTTGTGTCAAACAGCAATGTGACGTATGCCTGTCTATTTCACTGTTGGCCACTCAGCCATGGCTCTTTGAAATCAACAAGATTTGTCTGGCTTTTGAGCTAAGACTACGCAATTGGTGTATATTTCGCTCGAAACCAGCGTCATTTTAACTTGTTTTGACGCAAGAAATAGACAGTAACGTTCTACTGAAAGTCCAAGGCCTTGTTAAAATGGTTCTAATATTCTCCTTCATGTGTGCGAACAAGTAGAGAAACGCATGTAAGATGAAATAGGGGTATCCTGTATAAAGGTTTTATAGAAAGTCAATCACGTGATAGGAACGCGTTTGAATAGTAAGCTTGTTTTGTGGACAGAGTGAATAGCGGTAGCCAATCGGATTTGACATTTATCATTCACGGATTCGCGACATACATTTCTCAAATAATAATTTTGTTTTGCTTATTGATCGATTTTTTAAGTATATATGTGTACATGTTCTTTTCAGCCATTTCTTAAAACATACATGTATATTATTGATACAGCGTATCAAATAGGATTTTAAAAAAGTAACTACCATCTTCAATTTAAATCTAATTTCATTTTTTTAAACAGAAGCATTGCACAACTTAGGTTCACAGACATGAAATTGTGTTAATATTTTCAATTCTTTGAAGCAAATATCGGTACTAGAAGTCGGAAAATGAATAAATATGAAATAAAAATATGACAATAAAAAGTCGAATTATTCCTAATACCCATGAATATTAATGAAAATTAAAGAATAATTAATGTTTGTCGGGGTTAGAAAGTCATTTTAGAAATTCACGGAGTACCATGTACATATATAAAGACCAACATATTGGCACCGTATTGTTTAGAGGCAAGTGCACTCCTGATAACTATGATAATGAGATATAATGAATATTTGTAAACTATGGTACAAGTAACTTACCCCATATAATATTGTTGATTATGTGCAGATACCCGATGGGCGTGGCCATAATGACACTCGGGTAACTACTACATATGTTTATGAATAGGAAAACGCATCTACTCATTGTCCGCCTCATCGGGAGTCCATAGAGATTGATATGCTCGTAACTAGTCGAGCATTTTTCAATCACGTATGTTTTTTATTTCAACTCAACCCATTAATGTTCACGAGTTGCTGTGGTTTAATGAATTTAAACCGCTTAATTTTTATCCTTGAAGCAATGATTTTCTTTATTCGGTTGTTATCTCACTTTTACGTTCTTCTTTAATAAATCATTAATAAATTGACTTAATGAATTTTGTCTATATAGAAATTGGAAGCTATTAGTAGGTTTAAAGTTAGAACATAAATCTGGTACGCGTTTTTTTTTCTAATTTAACTTCTTTGTTTACGGTAGTCTATCGATGTCGATCATTTTGTAAATGAATTTCCGTACATTTGTGACAAGTACCAATCAAGAGAGAGAGAGAGAGAGAGAGAGAGAGAGAGAGAGAGAGAAGCGGTTGTAAACCCTTGACTTAGAAAGATTTACTATCTTGGGCAGTTTTTCCATCAAAAAAGTTATGAATATTAAGAAGATTTTATCTCCATGAGGTTTCACTTAGAATTATTTTTTTCTGCGGGCGGAAACTTTGGAATGGGGAAGGAAGGATCTGACATATATATTGTCAGAACCAGCTTTAAATGTACTCGCATAAACACGGAAGCTGTGTCAAAGTTTCATAGCTATTGAAACCGACAAAATAATTCATCCGAGTTTTTATATTAAAAATAATTAGAATTCTCAATAAAAAGCAAAGTAGCAATTTAGGATCACTATCAAGCTTCAACCTCAAATTACTTTATTACATGCAATACTATCATAGAAGGTAAGCCATCATCATAGGGTATTGATTAAAAACAAACTTACCGGGCATTATTACAAACGCCAATTGCTGAGAATTTGCAACTACGTATATGTATATATAGAAGAGTTGCTGTCTTGGATAGCTAATATTTATACAGAGTTCTGGAACTTCAAAGTCAAGATCTGATGTTAATCTGATTAAAATCAGACCCTTGATGCTACCGTTTATAAATATGATATTGTCGCTTCATGTACGTAGCGACATGTATGTCATATAAACGGGAGCATCGAGGATCTGATTTTAATCCGATTGTGATAATACGATGAATTACAATTCAGTTTGTCGTAAAGAAGGTTAACTTTCTGATACGAAAAAACTATAACGATTTTTTTTTTATAAGTAAATTAAATCATTTGAGTTTGACGCCAATAAAGTGATACAAAATGTCTATCATGGTTTCTTGGAAGAAAATTGAGAAAATATAGGCATGGAGGAAATACCGTGAAGAAAAGGAGAAGAGACATGTGAACTGGATACGTACATGGTACATGTATCAACTTCATGCGTATTATATATCAACAAAGGTCGGCCCGTCAGCGCCATCTTGTTAAGTTGACATGAACCGTAGTTTTCGGGTTAAAAAGGTTAGGTTAGAACACTCTTTCTTTGACTAAATATAGTGAAGAACTTTATTAACCACATTGATAATACAGGGTTGCCTCATAACTCGACTTCTTTTCTTTTATTTGATAACGATAACTAGAGTATGTATTTAAGTTTGTGGAAAAGATGTGGCTTACAAATACAATTAATATGTATATAGTGGATATGCATTTGATAACAACGTCTACATTTTGGTCTCAGTGTATAATCAAATAGACAATACTACAAACAAAATGGGGAAATAGCAGAAATTTAAAACACCGTCCGAGATACTTCAACTTTGGAGAGAAAGAAAAGCAAAAGAATTGAGCTGGTCCAAAAAACGCCAAGAGGCAAAACTTTTAATTAAAGCCCATCTGGTAAAGATGAAGACTGCAAGCTATAGTCATTGCCAACAGGTGATGTCGCTGATGAATTGCTCTTGTTTATACTGTGTCGGTAATATTTCAGCAAAGTCGGTTACAACAATAAAATGTTTGATGTGTGAACCGGTTTTAAAAGTTTCTGTATGTTACGAATAACCCAAGTGAGTCCGATGGTACCTTATAGGCTATGAGCCACTGCGCATGTGCAATGATGCCAAAGGGCTGAAGTAACGGATCTAGTTCAAAGGAAAATATCGTATTTGTACAGACAATAGAAGCAGGCACAAGAAAAATTAATTTGCGAGGATTTGATACATCATATGCACCAGTAAAACTTTAACCTGTAAAGAAAGATTAATGAGACGCATAAAGCAAAGAACAATTTATTAAAACACGGACAGTGTAGGTATATATATATACACTATAGATTGTGAAACAAAAGTAATGTTATAAATTGACTGTAAAACTATTAAAATACAACGTATATATGGGCTTAATTTATATCGATTATAGATTAACATCATAGTCTATAAAACTGCAAAGGTTATGTTTTACAAAAGAATTTAATCGGGGCAAAGTAGTTAAAATCTTTTCAATCTTATGAAAAGATCGTCAGTGCACAAAATTTATTCACCTTATCCGTAAACTGGGATACTTTTGAAACCAAATACGACTTTCGGTCTTTCAATTAGAGAAAACTTAATATTGCAAACCATCAATAATGAGAAGTTCATGTAATGAACATTTCTGTTCATAAGTAAAGATTTCTCCTCACTAATTAAAAAACCTGTTCAGGGCTTGTCAGTAGACTTTATGATACACCTATCAATCAATTTAGTTTATACTGTAATTATTATACATTCTTATCATATAATTTACTGTTACTCATCACTGACTCAAGTTTCACCTGATCCTAAGGAAATATAGAAGACATTTGAGGTGCTTGAACCAGACAGGCCTTAAAATCTCCCATCCAAAATCAACATGCACAATTTAACTGACATCTTTGCTAGCCAAGGGTTTCTGCTCTGAGGAGCGGTGCAGATCAGAAACCCTTGGCTTGCGAAGATGTTTAACTGATTGATTATATAAAGTCAAGTTTTTTTTTGTTTTTTTTTTTTTTCCGGTTTTAGCGATTAATATAATCATTTATTATATACTTGGTATAAAATACAGTGTTTTTGCACCCCTGATATGAACAGTGGCACGCGCCTTTATCACACCCCCCGTATCATCACCCTTTACTTCACCCTTTATTACACCTTTCCGGAACACCTTTGTACTTTTTATTCGAATTTCCTCGGATCTTATTCTCTTTTTCTATGCATATTTGAAGTCGAAACTATGACGTCATGATCTGAACATTTTGATTATAGATGACGTCACAATACATTGAACGTCAAAAATACGCGGTTTGAAGATAGTGATAAAATGCTTGTAAGTTTTTTTCAACGTTAAAATGAAAAATAGCTTTCTAAATTCAAATATATAATAAAAACAACAATACATGGCAAAATCTGTATCACATCCCATATCAACCCTCGACCAATATCAGCCCTCTGGCCTTCGGCCCTCGGGCTGATATTGGAGTCTCGGGTTGATATGGGATGTGATACAGATTTTGCCATGTATTATTCTCTATATATCTAGCCTACAGTTCATTAAGACTCCATTCAAACATTTAACGATAAAAGAATTAATTACCACTAAAGCAAGATTAACGTGAAGTATATTTCAAAATTGTTATATATTGACCACTGTCTAAGTTATTGGGAAAAAAAGTATGAAAAGTAGGGGGGTGTACTTACGCCGACATAATTATATAGAGAATAATACATGTCAAAATCTGTATCACATCCCATATCAACCCGAGACTCCAATATCAGCCCGAGGGCCGAAGGCCAGAGGGCTGATATTGGTCGATGGTTGATATGGGATGTGATACAGATTTTGACATGTATTGTTGTTTTTATTATATATTTGAATTTAGTAAGCTAGTTTTCATTTTCACGTTGAAAAAACTAACAAGCATTTATCTTCAAACCGCGTATTTTCGACGTTCAAATGTATTGTGACGTCATCTATGCTAAAAATGTTCAGATCATGACGTCATAGTTTCGACTTCAGAGATCCGAGGTAATCCAAAGAAAAAGTACAAAGGTGTTCCGGAAAGGTGTAATAAAGGGTGTGATAAAGGGTGAAATAAAGGGTGATGATACGGGGGGTGTGATAAAGGCGCGTGCCACTGTTCATATCAGGGGTGCAAAAAAAACCTGTATTTTATACCAAGTATATAATAAATATAAAGTACTTGCCCCCCCCCCCCCCCCCCCCCCCCGGCCCCCCCCCTTCCCACCCCGTTTATATTCATTATAAATCGATCCAAAAACTTTCATGCAGATTTGATTCACCCGTTCAACTATATATATGTTCATTTAAAGGGTATTATATTACATTCAATTTTAATTAATCTTTTAATTAATTTATCATTTATAAAAAGAATTTTAAAGATGCCATTTTTCGATTTAATCGCGGATAGGCCCTACATAAACTATTTTTTTAACCGTGTCAAGTTTTAAGCATTTATCTTCTTCATACTGATATCCGTGATGTACAGCATATACATGTAACACTGTGCCGGATAATTATGCCAGTGCCAAGGTGGCATTTTTGCACCCGTCTAAGCTGCATGTATCGAAAAATGCAAATATGCCATATGATAGACCATTGTTTAAAGAGTTTACAACCACCTTTGTTTTCATTGTATCTCACCTATCAGGTGAGATATTTACCTTTCAAAACTAAATTCCTACAGGAAAATAATTTTTCCCATAGGAAAAACACTATTTCTATAGGAAATTTGAAATTTCCTATCGGAATACAAGAACTTCCTATAGGAATTTCAATTCCGATAGGATTTGATAAAATCCGATAGGAAATTTTAATTTCCTATAGGAAAACTACCTGTCTGAGTCAAATTCCTACAGGAAATTGCTTTTTCCTATAGGAAATATGATTCCTATAGGATTTTTAGAAAATCCTATAGGATTGTCAATATTTCCTGTAGGAGAATCGTTTCTCCTAAGGGAATTATCATTTTCCTATGGGATATTAATTTTTAAAGGTACATATCTCACCTGTCAGGTGAAACACACTAAAAACAAAAGTGGTTATAAACTCCCTAGACAATGGTCTATCATTTGGTATATATGGATTTTTCCGAAACTGCATCTTAAGCGGGTGCAAAAATGCCACCTTGGCACTGGCATAATTATCCGGCACAGTGTTATATACCCAAGAAGAATCTACCTATAGCTATGTCTACATCACATATATATACCTTTGTATTTGTTAGGCAAACTCTGATTGGTCGTTTTATGTAGAGCGGGTCATGGTTTCAGCATTTTAGCGGGAACAATTTTACAATTAATAAAACTAAAAAGTATGTCAATCTTAAAACGCACACGAGTAAAATCACACTAAAATACAGTATCCAACAGTCCAAAAGGCCACATGTACCGTATAACGGACTTTGTCGTGTTTACCGATGTCTCATTAATATTCATGAATATGCATAAACATAGCAGCCATGATACTTCCATGTTGAATTTCTTAACAAGTTTACACTACTACGTTTCTGTGCTTTAAAAAGTAAACACGACGTCGTTTAAGGATATTTCGTGGCCACTTAATGGACACGTCGTCCATCATTACACAAGTAAATCGTGATGAAGAGCAACTCAATTCATTTCCTCCATCGGAAAAGGGTAAGTTTCAGTTTTTCTTGCCAAATCGGACGTTACTGTGCCTAAGCACCTGTACCTCCGCTACTGGAATTTAGTTCTCGCTTGTTTATTAGGGGTTTTTGCAACATTTAGATGATAAATTCAATCTTAAGGCATCGTACGAGGGAATTTCTGTATTGTAATTTAATTCTTGAGGTTTAAAAGAAATAAATTAAGTTTTGTTTATATTTAAAAGGGTGAAGGTCACAAACATGACCGACATGTTTACCTATAAAGTTTTAGGCAACTTTATGATTGGTGACGATAAGTGATTTGTGCGAGAAGTATATACAAATATTGTCACGTGCAAAGATATTTGTGCATTTTAATTGTTTTACAGTGCCCCATGATTAGTGCACCTTATCTATTTTTAACTTGACCTATATATGTGTAAACACAATGGTACATTGCTTGACGATGTATAAGGTCCCGACAAAAATTAGGTCAAACACCAGACGGCATAAAATGTGGCAATTGTTTAGGTAAATTTTAAAATCATTAGAGAGTATACTAGTCGTTTATGTCATGTCAATTTGAGATTTCTCATAGAATTAAAATTAAAATAGTTTCTTAATCTTGTACAAATTTCTAATGATTGTAAATTGTCTGAGCAAAAATCAAAATACAGGTAGCAGGTAACAATTGGTCAATGGAACAAGTATAAACAAAATGCACTTTGCACAATGTACCATCATTCACTTACTGATTTGCTGTAAAATCAAGAAGGTTATCAATCAATGTAGAATGTTTATATGTATGATGATAGTCAGTCATTCTATAAATATCATAGTCATGAGATTGCAAGCTGTTGGTGTTTTTTTTTCATGATCTGATAAGACCTAATTTAATTATAATCAGCTTCAGATTAGGGCATCTTTACTACTCAAGGTTTATTCTTTAAAAAATTCAGACTCTTTCAGTTTGGGTTTTTAGGGAGGTGAAAATATAGAATAATGTGATTCAAAATACTGTCATAAAAATCTTAATAGAAACAACTAGAATTATGAGCATGTAAAATTTCCATGTATTAATTGTGCAATCCAAAATAAAAGTATACATGTATTTACAGTGGTATGTCCTCATATTCATTATTATACAATGTACTGTCTAGTGTCAACCAACTAATAATTGCTTGCGAGAAAATTTTACAAAATTCCTGAGAAGCTTGTCATGGTGAATATTAGTCCCAGAATGTCTCGACTTTCAAATGATGGTTTTTCATTTAGAAAACCCTCAGTTGAAAATTAAAGTCTCTGTGAGCCAGTGTATCATGGTTAGATTGTGAAATAAAGTCATTGCGAATTATAGTTGATTTACAGTATCTGAATATGATGGAAAAATTTCAGAAACTAAGTCTTTAGCTTGGTGTTTATCTTTAATATCGACCATTTATTTACATTTAATCTCCAGGTAATCTGTTGTCTTACTGTAATGTACCTACTCACTGTTATATTAACTAAATATTTCTTATGAACCATCTAATCAAATTTATAATGTGAAAACAAGCAAACAAAGAGCTTATATTCATGAATAGGATAATTTACGTCAACACTTGTCAGATTTCATTGGGCTTCACAGAACTTTGTTGTCAACACTTTTACAGTAAGAAAATCAGATTTGGGGTCTAATGTTAAGGTATGTGGATATATCACCAATCTCCATCCTGAATAGTTCTTGGTGTTGAAGGATGTCATATTCATCGTGTCTCGATATTGGTTGAATGTATGGAGAGCGTGCACCTAACAAATGGCTGGTAATTAGATCTACAAGCTAGAGAGGGTTGCCTCGGAGTAGGGGAACATGTGCACTGTAATCATGTTGTCTATCCTCAGAGATACCACAACCTCTGAGAGACACTCTCTTGAGCAGACTTAAGTAGATTTAAAACTATTTCTGGTGGTGCATACTGCATTATGTACCATAGATCTGTGGAATATAGTCCACAATGGCGAAAGTCACGGGGACACAGAATTATCTATTACCCTAAACTATATTTATGCATCATAACATGAACCAATGTGGGCAAGTTCATATCCTTCTAGGTACATATACATGTATTGTAATTGTTAGTACCTCTTCTCTCTATTTCTGTCTATCATTTCTCTCCATTAACCAGGAAATGCATCTACTAGTAAATCAAATACATATTAAATACATGTACATACACATATATAAACATGGAATATGAAAAAGGTAATGTCAGAAACTAACACCTGCAAATACAATAATGTTTGGTCATATCCTGCTGCAAATACAATATACCATTAATGTTTGGACATATCCTAGAGAACATGGCAAGCACTAGCTCTTGTTTACCAGTATTTTTCTACTGGTAACTATATACCTGATGGACAGCCTGTCTGTTCAGATTTATCCATACATTTTGTTCTTCATAATAACAGCTGTAAGCTCATTGATCAGTAAGTATTAAATGATCTGGCCTACATCAGAATTTTGAGCTGCTTTGCCCTTCTCTGCCAAAATGCAAGCTAATTAAACCAATGGAAACTTGATTCACCTTTAAATTAAATTTTTGAAACATTTTCAGTCTTTGAAGATAAGCATAAATAAAGATATTTTGTTGTTTTACTTTAAAATGAGATCCTTGGTTGCCAGCAGTGAAATGGTTTGTACTGCGTTTGAGCAGTATGAATGAGGTTTATCACTGAATCTTCTATAAACAAAATGGATTACCTACGCTTTTTAAAAATCTCGTTTTAGGTTTTTAGGTCAACACTTCTTAATGTACATGTAGTTGCATTCAGACTTTAAAAATTTATGGAATCAACGTGCCCCGAAAGTTCAAAATCAGAACAAGATTCGAGATTATAGAGTATGAGATTGAATGGTGTGCAGTTTTGAAACCAACAGAAAAGGAAATGCAGTGTAGTGCATTTAATCTTTTAGAGAGTGTAAATCTAGAAGCACTTGTATATATACTTGAAGTACATGAAGTAATATCACTAAAATACATGTCTGTTTCATAGGGTTATTTAAATTTTTTTTTTTAGAGATAGAACTCTTTTTAAGTACAAAAAAACCCCCACCAGAATAAGTTTCTTTCCTCTCTAGATAAGAATTTTAAACAAGCATATATATATATACATGTATGATATTATATTATCATACTGTTTGTTCCGCAGTAAGATGTGATAACTCTTAATCATGTGAATTGTTTGTTTATTTTATAAAATTCAGCTTTTATGTTAGGAAATTTGCATTATTCTAATAGTGTTTCTATTAAAATAGATAATCATCAATGCCTTGGGCTTAGTGGAAAGATGTAAACTTGTATCATATAATTTGGCTTTTATGTTAGAAAATGTGTAGTAGTCTAATAGTGTTTCTATTACATGTGTTATATAGAAGGTATGGTCGATGAGTGAAGCACAGTGGTAAAATGGCGAATACTGTAAAGATTCTGCAATTTGAAATGGTTGTGGGTTCCACCATCTAAAATTTATGAAAATTGAAAGGAAAAATAACTTGCAGCCCCATATATTGTGGTCCTACACCTTGGATATTTATGGGTTTAATTATACACTGTCGGGTAGTATTCTGTAGCACATATTTGCATCCAAGTCGCCTATACATTACCAAGGTACTTTTATACAAGCAGCGAGACATAAATTTCAATAACTTAGGTGCAGATAGGGGGTTACATAGTGACTTTGACTGCGGGGTCCTTTGTATTATGCTAACACTGTATTGTATGAAAACAGATACCAGGAAGAAGAAGAAGTGTATGCCATTGAATGACTGGTATTATTATGGAAGATCATGTCAGACACATCAGCTTTTTATCAACTTCATCACCCGCTATAATGAAAGAGTAGTGGTCCTTAATGAATAGCCATTATTAGCATTTACCGGTACATACAGTTACTACACTTGAGGCCAAAACATGTAGTTCACTATCCTACGCAGCCATGTGATTTTCAATCTGCGTCGGGAAGAATATTAATCGGGTCCGAGACAGCTGTTTAAAGTGTGTACATATAGATTGTACAAAAAACACTTGTGGATTGGCAACATGCCTGGCATTAGGAAAGCCTCATTTCAGTTGATATATGTGAAGGATAAGACATCACGAAAAAATGAAGAAAACAATCTGTTTGCTTTATGAGCCATGTTTTCATACAGAAACAATTTTTCAAGCTCAAATAAATTGTCGATCTGTCAGTAATTTATTATTCCAGGAGATTGGAGAAAGTCGAATATCGACTTGATCATTGTAAATTTTATACGTGTGAAAAGTTCAACTTGGAAACTGAAAGAAAAGGGGGTTGGCTGAACAATGCATTAAGGTTTTATGGTTAAATACATTACGATTAATAGTGACATAGTCCTCTGGTCACATTTATGAGTGGATTTGGAGTGCTGATCAGTGCAGTTACTGCTGTTTGATTGGCAATGGAAGCCGTTTGATGATTATTGGTTATGGTGTAGTTCTGCGAGATTGGTGACAGTTCCCCAGCAACTGAAGGCTTTTCACACAAGTTGTTATGTGATTAAGGAATGTAAAGAGGTTCGAAACAACAGAATGGCAGAGATTTCTTAAGGATGCCAACTATTGGATGCTGGTTGGGAATCCTCAAGATTTGTAAAGCTGTGGTGAAATGGGTTTCGTCATCTTGGAAAGGTTAGCTGATATCGAGATTTGAAAAACAAATCAAGATGGCAAGAAAAAAAAAAAAGTTATTTAAAGAATGTGCTCTTGAAATGATTCACATTTTGAAAACAGGGAAGTTTGAAAAGAATGCATTCTGTAGGTAGTTTATATCCTACAAAATTAATCCAAAAAAAAAAAATTTAAAGCTTGTATATTGTAGACCTATGCATTGAAAACTTAGCTGCAGGTCCCCATTGAAATATTCTTAAAAACTGACTGCTCTGCAGGTCTGGAAGAAGGAAATAGATTATACAATGAAATGGGGTAAAAGGTGTTGAATGACTAACCATGTTAGTTCCACAGTGTATATTCAACAGAGCCAAGAAATCACCAGGGATTAAGCAATGTTGCTTAACACTCTTAACACAGAAGACCCCCCTGTTCTTGCACAAGACTAAGCTGCTTGTTACATTAAGGTTACAGGAATACATGTAACTCTAGTTCATTACTCTTACTCATGTTCCAAGTGCACCTGTGGATATGATACCAGCATTTTCCATGCTCAATATCATCAGAAAGTATCATTCAACAATTGGTTATTTCTGTAGATTGACCCTAGCACCTTGTACATGTGAAGCTTTAGTATTTACTTTTTGTTCATTTGCCTTCAGGCCTTTGATTACTTTATTCATCCTTGTTACATCCCAGGGTTAAGACATCAAAAACATGGCATGGCCAGGGAAATTCATTTTGAATATGGGCCTCTCACTGACAATTGCATGTATTTCAGTATTGATAACTCCATTTTCATCATTCTAGAACATGTCATAAAAGACCTGCCAAAATGAATTTGTGTTGTTCAGTATGACTTGGTAATATGATAGTATATTACTCATTCCTATGGATTTTACGTTCATTTCTCCCGCTTTTGTTGAACCCCAATGAACAATGTCCTCGCCAAATATTGCCCCCTGAACATCAGGCCAAGAGATCAGTTTACTGGCCGTTATTGACAAAATCAAAATTCTTATCTGAAAAGCGGATCACCTTTAGACTGCAATATTGGCTTGACAGTAGGATCATTTATTTTATGATGGGGATATTCAAAGGAGCCTTCTTGTCTGAAAATCAATAGTCTTAGAAGCCTCCTTCATAGAGTTAGTGTACAGAATATGTCACATTTAAATCTGGACACTCCCTTTATACATGTATTTTTATTTTCAAAAGATAGTATGCAAGATCTAAAATAAGAATTGTAAGAAGGGGAGAAAAAAGGCAAGATGGATATGCATAAATTAAGATTTTTCTCATTACTAAGTGGATTAGATAACATGCAAAGTGTCTTTTATCCTATTTATAATGAAGAACAAAGATCAGATTATTTTGGGAGTTTAGCTGCCAGATGATTGAAAGGAAGTTGTATAACCGCGGCTATAGGTGCACAGTCTGATGCTTTACATAACTGTTTCATGTCATCGTGTCTTGTTTATTTCAGGCTCGTCGACGGAGTCCAGCACCAACTCCTTGAAGAAACCTCGTAATCGTAACATATTTAGTAACTTTCTGTGCTGTTTTGGGAATACAAATAACAACAACACTCAGACAAGTAATTGTCAAGTTCCTGTTGTGGAGGAGAATGGAAACCCTAGGGTACGCTTACAACACCAATATATGCACAATAAAATTGGTAAAGCAAAAATAAGGAATTCAAGACATGTAATGTACATATTATGCATTTGTATTAGTCATATCATATATAAAGTAAAGATTTAAATGATGAAGTACCATAAAATATTAATGAAGAAAGAATTTAACAGTTGTAACGCGATGTAGTAAATATTCTTCATTCAGTTTGATTAGAAAATCTGATGTGACAGAGTTGAGCATTTCCCAGTATGTTGTTTTTAAATCTATTATTTTTTATGTGAAAAATGTATTTGATGGTTGTGTTTGTTGTTTTAGAGCCCTGCTGAAAAGTACCTTCTTCCAGCTGTCCTGAACAAGGACACCAATAAAATCTGTGCTGTGATTGATCTAGACGAAACTCTTGTCCATAGCTCTTTTAAGGTATGACAATGCAAGAGAAGAAAGGGTCTCTTTCTTCCTCGTTTGCTACATGTTTTACATTGATTTGTCTTCTCGGTTTAAATCCATATTGCGAGTCTCCATGTTTAGTGTAATTGAAATCACCTGATCAATATTTCAGTGGCCTGTCATGTATATCTGATTTGTAACATGACGTTCATAGAAATGAAATAATCTCTATTATATTAAATGTTAAATTTTGATGAAATAAAACACAAAGATTGTTGATATTTGTCCATAAAATGAAGGAAATTTTTGTAAGGCATCCTGCTGATTTCTCACTTTTTCTGTTGTAGCCTATCAGCAATGCTGATTTTATAGTTCCTGTTGAAATAGAAGGCACAGTTCACCAAGTAAGACCCTTAATGTTTCGTGCGTGTGCAGGTTCTGTATTATGTAATCATATTCCAACAGCATTGAAAGTAACTTGAAATTAACATTAAACAGCCATAATTTAGGTGAATAACTATTGAATTTAATAATGGAACTCAGAGGGGTTTGTGTTCAGTTGTCAAATTTCAAGTGTCTCTTTATAGTTATGTATTCACCCACACACAATGCATGAATTTTAATATTATGCTAAATGTTTTTTTTTAAGACAAATGCTTTCAGAGTTTCAATGATAAAGAACTTGTTACAATGATACATGTCCTGATGTGAGTTATGAAACAAAAATAATTACTATGTAGCTGTATTCATTTCATATGATGTCTCTTCTCAGGTTTACGTTCTAAAGCGGCCTTATGTTGATGAGTTCCTGAAAAAGATGGGAGAGATGTTTGAATGCGTATTATTTACTGCTAGTTTAGCTAAGGTAAGCATTGCAAGTTGGTGCATGATTGCATGTAAACTTGGCACTGGGCTCTGAATTTAATGACAGCGATGTTTGCAAACCATTCGTCAAAAACTTGACTTTGACTCTGTATAAAACTGTTCTGTTTATTCAGGGAGACGATTATCTAAGTGATTATTTTTTTTTGTTGCAGTATGCTGATCCTGTGGCAGACTTGTTAGACAAGTGGGGGGTCTTCAGGTCAAGGTTATTCAGGGAATCATGTGTCTTTCACCGAGGCAACTATGTCAAAGTAAGAAAACGTGTCTCCATGAATTTTTATCCTGCTATGTCTGTAAACAAAATTTTTGGAAATGCAGACACTGTCAAGGCTCTCTGTAAACCTAAATGTCTCAACAACAAAAAAAGGCCTCCATATAAATCTCATAATTAGCTAAAACTTTGCCCATTGGTAGGACATGACTGCATTATGAGCCAAAGTCAAAGTCATTTGATAATCCAGTCAACAAGCAGGAAAAGGTCTTAAGTTTTAAGTCACATGATGATGTAAACATGTACAAGTATATACATTTCTACCTGTATTTTCTCTTC
>WFKH01011581.1:20817090-20827885 GCA_016163765.1 Magallana hongkongensis | reverse complement strand
TTCTAAATTTAAAAAAACTTAATGTATTCATACCTTTTATAGATAAATGTTTCTTTATTGTGTTAGCTTAATGACAATATTTGTTATATCAGTCTACTGGGGTATGTTCTTTACTGCTACTACCTTACTAGTAATAAACATCGTTTTTGTATTTTTCAATACACAGTATGTTGTTGCATCACCCATATTTATAATTATCCCTGAAGATAAGATAGATAGTCGTGAGCTACTAATCACTACAGGGTTAATTCATGCAGTGAAAAATGTCTTTCAAATTAGTTTACTATCATTCTTTTGCCAATGAGGTTAATTTACACAATCGTGAACTCAAAAGACAGAGCAACTTTCAACTTCTCTTTCTTAGGAAATTCTGGCAAGTTACCGATCACAAAAAAATCTATTAGGGTCGGAGGGTAAAATGTAAGGTCGGGCGACAGGAAACAGGAATATTTTTTCTTTTGGCCTAATACAATTTAATTCAGATCAATTACCATTTTGACAAAGCTTTCGCAGTACAAGGCACAGTCATGCGACTTTAGGAAATAGCAGACGTCAGACACAGACCACTGATCAGGCGACACGGTTGACTGACGTGCTGCTAGTAATGACATCTGTTCATTACCCTGGGAAGATGCAGGTGTGATGATTTTGACTTGATTGGTAGTTTTGGACATCAACAGGTTTGACAAGGCTGTTTTCCCATTTGGTGAACTGGAAATGCTGGTATTGGATTGATTTGACAGATTGTCACTAATGTCCATTGGTTCTTGTTTGACATAAGGCTGTGACGTAGACTTTGTATGACTATCAGAATGACGCGGTGTTTGTGACAAGGGTCTCAGCTGGCTCTCTGTGATAGAATGAGGGCTGAGCTGGGGCGGTCCATCATTGGTACTGGTGTCAGATGTCTCTATTTCTTGGGATCCTGTAAAACAAAGAGCAGTGACTATCAAACTAGTTTGTTGTTGTGAAAACAATTCTATTTACATGTACCTGTAGATATAAATATGTGCTAAATAAGTATCACAGAATTACTGAAGTAACAGAGGTTATCAAATTTAAGTAAGGAATCATGACAACATTATATAGTTAAAATTATTTGTTGACACATAAAATTAATATGTGTGAAATGAAGAAGTCATTTCTACATCTAATTTCCATTTGGTGCCAGATTTAAAAGGACTCATAGTTATATGGACTTCATTCACAAGAACCATATTTATCCTGAGCTCAAGTGTGAAGGGGAAGTGTTTAAAATACAGAATCAGGACCACTTTTTAGATGCTGACTCATGTAGAAATACTGGCTGCTTTGTGGCACCCATGCAAGTGAAATGTTTACCTTTAGGGACGGCAGTCACGACAGGATCTACCAGCGGTGGCAGACTGTGGTGGGCTGGTCGTGTGCGGCTCCCGTACGACAAGAAGCCCTGATCTCTGTTGTTTTCTTGCAGAGATCTCTGCTGTTGGTCAGCCAGAGGAGATCCCATCTTTGTCTTCCTCTCTGTTGAAATATTATTATAAGTTAAGTCATTTTCTTAAATAAATCACACCACACACTACACCAGAAATGATTGCTTTACATGCAGATCTGCATAAGTTTTTAAAACTAAAATGTAAATCATCTTTGATCCATCGAAACCTTTAATATTCAAATTTGTCTATCCTGAAAATATTTTAAATTGTATGAAATGACACGTATATTAAATGTGTAGCATTTCAAAAATAGATAATTTATAAAGATGACAACCTTCAACATCTACATGTTTAACAATAGCATATACATGTATGTAAATGAACCATTTCCCATTGACATATTCTACAGATCATTCACAATCCATCATTCCAAAGTTGTTCTTAGGTACAGTTATCACTGCATATTCAAAGTTATCCCCTCACCACCATTCTACTTAATAAAAGCCTGATCATATTTGCCAAAATTTGTACCTTAGAACTAAATTAGACAAAACAATGCATGCTCAAAGTGAAAGTTAAGAGAATATAAAGTGTGTAATGTAGAATCAATTCACTTCTACATGGGTAGCTAACCGGTTTTCTTACTCTTTCTTGGGCCTTTGTAAATCTGCGTTTTACCCTTGCGTTTCTTCTGCTCTTTTGACATTTTGTGTGTTGGCACAATTTGCTGAACTTGTTCCACTAAAATCATTCAAACATAAAGTTACAAAAAATTGAATCAACAATTTACAATGCACCAAGCATCTCTGACATATACAGTTATTATACCAGTAAATACATGTACATGCATCAATTTTATCAGCAAATTAAAATGTACCAAAACACATGCATTCAAGAAAACAAAATGATTTTAAAAACATAATTTGAGAGGGAAGTAATGACTGACCTTTGACCCTTGGTCCCTCCAGACTGTAGTCCATGACCTCGCACCAGCCCACAGGGTACATGTCTGGGGACTCACAGTCGACCCACTGGTCGTACTCGTTCTCCCACCCATCAAAGTGGACCCTTAGTAAGCGCCCCACCACTTGTAGCACCGTTCCCACACAGATCAACCTACAACACACAAAACATGCCTGGAGTTCAGGTACTTGTTGAGAACTTGTGACATTATTTCTCCCTTATATTTTTTTGTTACATCAAATTAAAACTCATTTACAGACACATTTATTTATTAACTTGTGCCTCACATACCTTGGCTCCATCAAGTCCACAGCTTCAATCTTCATTCCACTCTTGAAACCATGTTTAGGTATGTCCTAAAAGCATAAACTCCTAAATATCATCTGACACAAACTAATCTCAAATGGATTTGATACTGAGATAAAAGAGCAGTTTGCTATCATACATGTAATAATTCCAAATTACTTACTTTGTCAAATAGTTTGACAGGTGCTGCTAAAGATTTGGTTTGCTTCAGATAGTCAAACCATTTAAATGGACCCTTGTGACCTACAATACAAAAAGATAACACATGCCCTGAAATATTCTGAAATTCACATGTATGGATGTTTATGTACATACATTCGGTCCATAGTAAACTGAAACTAAGTTACAATCACAAAGCTAATTTTCACAGTTTTCCAACACTTTACCTCTGGAGTTAAAATACACGCACAAGTAAGCAAGTAAACAAACCTCTGGGAGGAGTAAGGTCAAGGCCGTTGATTTTGCAGAACCCCACAGGAAATATACAGGGTGAGGTGGCGTGGTAGCAGAACCAGTCAGATCCATTCTCTGCCATGGACCCGTCAATACCAATCATCAGGTAATTATTCTTCAGCACCTAAACACAAGTTCTTTCTCTGGTTAATATTCCAAAAATTTAACTTTCATGTCCACATACACCAGTAAATATATTCTTAACTTAATAGTCAACACAAATGTTTCTTTAATGTAATGAGAAAAAAGATACCATGACTGGCCTCTTCACAAATATTATCTGTTATCAATGGATTACATATCCAGTAAACAAGACAAAATACCTTCATAACTGTTGCAACACAGATTGCGGAGAGGTTCAATGGATCAATAGCTTCAAGCTTCATTCCAACTTGAAATTTTAATCCATTTGGGGGTTCTTTCATCTAGAAATTAAAGTTTACAGTCAAAAAAATGTAATTATAGAATTGCCAGGAAATCATATCTTTCTCCTTACCTTGTATTGTATTACTTACTTTGAAAAACAAACTTGGTGTAGCATCATTAGCATCATATTTTTCAACAGCAATCTTATTTAAACACTTGTTTCTATAGTCTGAAATAAACAGAATATTTCATAAATACCATCTGAACCATAAAATTATTTCTATACATAAAACAAGATGTACATGTAAATATGCATCTACAGCTACCAAAAGCTTTTTTTTTTTAAGTCTAATGACCAATTGAGCCATTCATCATCTTTATTCACTTCAATAAGTGTCAACAAACATTTGAACTAGCAACATCAAAACCTTTTTAAAGTAAAAAATTTTAATGGAGATCTGCATATTATGACCCATTTGAATGCAGAAATTATCCAAAACAAAGCAAGAACTTGCATAAATTACTTCTCTGCAAAAATTTACGTGAACATCAGACTACTTCAAAATACCATGTTTTCAGACTTACCATTAGTGGCATGAAGTTTGTGTCCCGTCTGCTGTGACCAGGCGATGGGGTGGACTAGAGAGGATCGGCAGTGACACCAAAAGTCGTCCTCCTCCTACAAACCCAGCCATAAGAAATATCAATTATAAACTATCTGAATATCAGTCTACTGTAATCATTTTCTAACAAGAAACAAGACAATTCATATTATAATGTACACACCTTAGTGTCAGAATATTGCAGTCTCAGTCGCCCTCCTATGATTTCCTCTACCCTGGCAACACGCATGGCCGACACACACATTTTGTCAACCACCTCTACCTGCATGTGGTACTTGAAACCATGGCTGTTGATGGATTCCACCACCTGCACCATGACAGTCATTGTTTAAAACATACATGTACAGAATACAATTTAAATCTTTTTAAACACAATGTGTGATCAATGCTATTCATTGATTTTTTTGGCCATTCTTACCTTGTTGTAGAAGTTATTGGGCAGAGTTCTAGAACCTGTCAATCTTTTAACCAGGTACTCTTTCCAATCCACATACTTGTTTTGAATGTCTGCAAATGATGTATGACACATTAAAAACGCAACGGAACTTACCACCCCAAATATAAAATCTTAAAGCTCAGTTTGTATACAAAAGAAAATTCTGATTCCCTTACACTTTGGGGGAACAAGAGGTTTCCCACTTGTAGCACACCAGCCAACAGGATGGACTTCATCTGTACAGAGGTTGACCCAGAAATCATGGGACGGATCATTGGCATAGCCTTCATACCGCATCAGTGCCTTGTATCCTATCAAACAACATATATACAAAGAATTAGATCTAAGAAAAACACAATACTGAAAAAATGGTTAACATTGCACATAGAATTTGTAAGTAACAGTTATTAATTACCTCCTATTTTGATGACAGTGGCTATCCAGAATGCGTCACTGGCCAGATCACACTCAAAGTTAATGACCTCCAGCTTCATCCCAGTGGTAATGTTGTGCCAGCTATCATACATTGGGCACTGTAAGAAATATCACATACACAAATAAGCATTAATACTTCAAGAAAAAAGGCTATAACGTTCTTAAAATAAATCTCCTTAATGATTATGGCAAAATCCATACATACATGTTTAAAGTAGCTGACAGGTGCTGCCTCGGCTCCTCCCGAGGATAAGTATGGTCCCCAGTCAAAACCTTTCAGTCCACCTAAGTCATACAAGGAGATGATGTATATTCCATACATGTCAACAATATGAATAAAAAACCCTCAATTTTACAAACAGCAGATTATAGTTTTCTTAGGGAGGGAATGCATTCAATTTACAAGGCTGAGTTTTATAACATTTAATAAAAATTCATTTTGAAGGAGTTATTTTCATTCAATATTACTGATAGTATTTAGTAAATACAGAGGGTTCCGCTTAATCTGATAGTCAACTTGTCAGAGAAAAATTATCAGATTAACCGATTATTAGATTAACCGATTTAGCGTTTTTGTGGTCCATGATTTTGGTATAGAATAAAATAAAACTTGTTTCAAGACATAATTTATCAATGAAAAGATATAATCTGTATCTCAATTGTTTGAAATGAAATAATTTACCTTGCATTAGCAATGAAATAGCATTTTAGTCTTTATTTTGTTTGTAAATGCTCAAAAGAAAATGGTTTCAAAGTGGCCGCCATTTTGACAGGAAGTAATATGAGGAAATGGCTAATTGTCTGTCCCTCTTTTGACCTGGAAAATTTATTTTAATTCTTTTTCTGTTATATAAAAGGCTCTTAAATAATTAATTATGCATAATAAAAAATTATTTAAATATTATTTAATAAGTTTTCTACCCCGATGTAAAATTAAAAGTAATCAGAATTTCCTCGATGTCACATGTTCCAAAGCCAGTCACTTTTGATTCAGAAATTACATGTTTAAATAATTCATAATGGTGCAAACCCTGCATGAAATTTACACATGCAATTGGTAAATAAACAAACAATAAATTGTGTACACAGGTCAGGTCAGTCCTGTGTGTCGTCATCCGGAACAACTATCGATGTCGGTAGCTTTCATCTTACGAATGAAGGGAGCCACACGTGTGCGTTGAAGTGTAACTAATGCCCTGTAAAGAGTTACTGTGTACACAAGAGGGGTGTCAACCAATAAAACAAAGGAATATACAGGTGTAAGAGGGTGGAAAATCATTATTACACGGCCACAATCCTATCAGATTAACCGAAAATGACATTTTTTCCTATCAGATTATCAGGAAAAAATATAAAGGAATATATAAGAAATGGTTCGGTGTTTTGATATTATATCAGAATAACCGAATTATTCGATTAACCGCTATCAGATTAAGTGGAACCCTCTGTATAACATTTCAAACACACAAAACTATAGAAAAGCTTTAATACATACCTGCTTTCTTTGTCAGGGTCCTGGGCACGTTGTCCACAGGCCGCTGGAGATGAGCTTGATTTGCTAATTTTTTAGCAGCTGGCTTCTTTGGTGGCTAAAATAAAAGTTAAGATCATTGATAGATATTTACTCATAAATTACACATTTAAACAAGAACTTAAGAAAACAGTCATTATTTCTTACCAAAGGAGAAGTGACTCCATCACCCTTTCCTGTAGGACTTTGTTTACCCTCTCTCTGAGAAGTGGCAAAACTTCTAGAGCAAGATAGGCTGCAGAAACGCTTCGACTTGGAGTAAAAGGCATGCTTGATTCCAACAGCACCACATTTTTCACAAGTAGCTATAAATGAAAAAAAAAACCCATTGTCTTCAATAATTCAATTTATGTGCACTTTGATGTTTTTGAAAAATTTTGTGTACCTGGTGAATATATCTTACCCATTCCATCTTTTCCATTAATAAATTTAAATGGCATAGACTGAGGCGTTGACGTGTATGGACGCTCATTTTCATCGTCGTCATCATCTTCAGTGTCTGACCCATCTTGGTAATCGTCATTGTAGTCATCGTACATATTACTGTATTCATCATCATTCTAAAATGTTTTATGACAGTCATAAAGTTATCTATATTGAAAATCAGCTTTTTTAACATGTAGCAAAATTGTTATCCACCAAAAATAAATTAATAAAGCTTAGAGCCATCAAAGATGATGCACTAAATACACCATACAAGATAAGTGTATCCAACTTATGTTAACTTTAAAGTGTTGTCAGAGCCTAAGTAGTACTACCGGTACTTACACCTATATTGCTCCCATCATACACAGAATCAGACTTGGTGTCCCCCATACTGAGGTTGGAATCCTCCCTCCTGGAGAAGGAATCTCCATCCATGGAATCTCTTGTATTCCATCCTCCCCAATCTAAAGTTACAATATAAATTAATCTCATCATTTTCAATCTTTTTTTTTTTTTGAAAAGCAACTCTTAACTGTTCTCTGATTTTTCAATACAGGTAAATATCGGTATCTCGAACATGGGATATCTCGAATACCCCGCTTATGTCGAAGTCTTCCGACGGTCCCGGCCGTTTTCTCTATATAAATGATTAAAAAAACTCCTGATATCTCGAACACGGTAATCTCGAATACCCCGCTTATGTCGAAATGTTTGAAAAGGCCGAAGCCCTAATTTTACCTGGTTTATCTCGAAGTGGAGCCATTTTCCCGGTCAGTTGAACATAATTGGTGTCATTACTTCACACATTTCTGCCCGCGGCAATTTTCACACCTTTCAAAACTAGGGGTATATCAAACTGCACGATGTAAGTTAATTAGGATGGTAGCTTGGGTGTTTTTACATTTAGTACCTTTTTATAAAATTCAAATCAAAACACAGCCATGATTACCGATAATGTGTTTAATAAAACAAACTGTGTACGGAGAATCGATCTAGCATTGATTACTGCCAATTTTATAAAAACGATTAATTACGGAATCGAATTTATTATTATTTTTTGTCGTACTCTCCAATAAAAATGAAGCCTGATTGGAATACGAAGATTTAAAAGAAAACTTATTTAAATCTAACAGAACCAGTCCATGTATTAAACACGCAGGGTGTAAAGTGACTTCCGGTTCATCGTGCACGGGTTGTTTCCAATACTAGTATGAGTACTAAAGCTGTGAGCGTAATGAGTTAATATAAGATACGTTAGTTCACAAACAAAAATGAAATAAAAATATGTGAATTCTAATTCTTGATTATTGGTGGGGTTTTTTAAATTTTAAAATCCGTATTTTTCGTTTCCTATGTGATAAATTTCAAACGTTACATTGCAAGTTCTGAACGTCGATAGTGAAGAGGATGTGAAGTCGTATTAGTTACGTAATATTGATTTTATAATTTGATTGCTTTTACAAATATTGATTATATTTCACAAATAAAAACACACAAACTAAAAATATTTAATCAAATGGTTGATTAATCGTTTATGAGTAATAGAAAAGTTCACTATATACCGGTACTAATACACGTGTTGATATAAGAACATCACAGACTTAGAATTGGAAAGCCACTTTGGATATCTCGAACCCCCGGATATCTCGAAGTTTTGTTGAGGTCCCCCCAAGTTCGAGATACCGATATTTAACTGTATTTGTAACATGTTAATATGGTTTATTTTAAGTTTTTATTTTAAGTTTTATTTAAAAAATTTGATAATGAATATCAGTTACATACCTGTGTCACTCTGATCCTGAAAGAAAAAAAAGATCAAAATTAAATGACAAATCTTTCAAAATCTTAAGCATTTTGTTAAGATATGTAAAGCAAAGTGAGCCATTCATATTTGCTAAACTGATGAGTTTGCAAAAAATATTAATATAAATTAAGAACAATGTACAAAAAATAAACTATAGGCAAACTAGAGGCCATATTTTACCATATTTCCTTGCAAAAAAAAAGGCTGAAAAATTAATTGAGAGTGAAATGCTTCAAAAAATGGGTATTCATGTTTTCTCTTCATAGAAACTAATAAGCATAGCTTTCAATTCCTTCTTTTTACAAAGCCTCAAATTTGAATCACATTGTGCAAATGTCAAAACCATAATGTGGTCTAGGCTTTAACAGTTATTTCAATACTAGTGTGTATAGATATATGTTTCAGATTTCTTTCAATTATAACTCCCGTAGCATTAATGAATGCATCTGTACAAAGAACACCAATTTCATTATTCGGAAATCATTAGACACAACTTATGTTTTTTAAAATTTCATTTGACATGTTACTTTTGTTGAAAATTTATTTCAAAATAAGAAAAAATAAATTGCAATAAAAAAGAGAATACAATGAAAACCCTAGCTGAGCATACCCTTCGTGCAGGAAATGTTTTTCAAACATGTTATGAATCAAGTCAAATCATACATAACATCTGAGTTATATTTACTTGGTAATATCATATATCTTGAGAAATAATTTACCACTAACTAAGGAAATGCTTAAAAAGTAATCAAAGTTCAACAATTTTAAGTGCAAACATGCTAAGGTTTCCTTCCAATCTTGCCTACAAATACACAAACACAAAAACAAATCACATACATGCAGCGAGTGATGCCAAGTCCTTCTGCAACAAGTTGTTTATTAATTGAAATGTCAAACTTTATCTGAACTCTAAACTTTATGTCATGTCAATATTCATTTGATCTTGACTTCCAACAAAACGTTAGCAAGTACAGTATTTATTTCTGTATGTAAAATGCATAAACTAGTGTTCAAGTTGCTAAACCTGGCCATAGTCGATGATAACAATGGTTGAGCTTAAATGGTGATCTATACCAGTATTAACTAATTCCAATGATCTAATTTTTCAGTTTGCGAAGAGAGGAAGGTGAAGGCTGTATGTCCACTTCACTAAAGATCATTATGTATTCATGATGCATGTGTACAAAACTGTTTATGCTTATCCTGCATTATAAATTCAACAAACTACAAAACAAGTAAGAAAATAAAACAATAACAATTTGACATAATTGTTCTAGTCGTTATCAAAAAACACGAATTTCCATGCCAACGTAGGAGAAAGGTTCCTTTTACCTTGACCCACAAACATTGCAGGCAAGTAGCAGTTGGGCTATTACAAGCGAACTTCTCAGATACTTAGAGCTAAATTAGTTTAATTAACAACAAAATAGATAAATAAATAGAACTCTTTTACATTTAATTTCAATTTACTGCATTTTAGCAAAATTCCATCCAAGTTCCAAACGTAAACACGGAGTCAGACTGCCAACCAATATCATAACAAACCGAGACAACATACTTCACGTGCGTTCGTACTTACCATACTGTTTTATCATAGAGCACACATAAAAGGATATGCCTTGTGATATTTTTCGTCTAACTTTTCTGTGATAACGGGTGCAAAAAGCTCCAGTCTGCTATCCTGGTCCCTGGATTTCGTGAAACAACAAATGTGTCGTATCTCTGCGCAGGTGCGACCCCTGTGCATCACCACGTTAGAACAGATTTAATTGGTGGTTGAAAGCGAAATTTTGCTATACGAATTTTTTTCACCAATGAAAAGCCCCCTTACAAATGATTCCTAAAATAGGCATTTTCTTAATTTGTGAACCATTACGCATGCACCTAAATGTAAACTTCCGGCAGTTTTTGTAAGCATGTAAGTTGTTAATACTCTACTTATGTTCAGCGTTGTTTGTAATGCCTCTATCTGCACAGTTATTTTTCAAGCAATAAAAATTTGTTATTCTTAATAGATAAAATATATTTAGCTACAGT
>WFKH01011581.1:20782471-20810314 GCA_016163765.1 Magallana hongkongensis | reverse complement strand
TCAGGATTTCTGACTGGTCATATATTACCTCCCCTGAATCCAACTCCAATTTTGGTATAATCTTACTGATAAAATTCCTAGACTCCAGTTTACAAAAATAACTTGATGGTTTTTCCCCTTCTTCAATCCATTTAGCTCTACTTCTAATATAATTGCCCTGTAATTTATGTTTTCTAAGCTTTTCTAATTCCTGATTTTTGTTATATAATAAATCTACGTTGCCTTCAGAAATATTCTCCTCAATGTCTTTAATTTCTTTCACTAATTCTTTTTCCTGTTTATCTTTTTTCTTTTTAATACATGATGAATAAGAGATAGTTTTACCTCTTACTTCCATTAATAATGTTTCAAGGAATAACTGATCATTAATGGTGAAAAGAATATTTTCATCTGGCAACTGATGTAAATTGTTTATATTATAAACTGGTACAGCATATTGTTTCTTAACTTGAAGTATAATATCTCTAATACACTCTAAATAATCTTTATCATAAAGTAGGGAGTTGTTAAATTTCCACAGTCCTCTTCCTTTCTTAAAATCATTAAAAACTAATGACATGCTTATGGCCGAATGATCTGATCTGTAACTAGATTCTATTGTACATGTTTCTAATCTAGACAACAATGATTTGGATATCAAAAAAAAATCTAATCTGCTTTGCTTAAGAGGGGATCTTTTTCTCCATGTATATCTACGGAGATCTTCGTGTAACTGTCTGAAAGGATCTATATATGCATAAGTCTCAATCATTTCTAGAACCTTATTTCTAGCTTTTGGGTTATTTATACCCTTATAATTATAACAATCTATAGTTGGATCTAAGACCAAATTAAAATCTCCACACCAAATGACATTATGGCATTGCATATCATCAATGTGCATTTGTATATTTTCATAAAATTGCGAATTGTCCGTATTTGGGCCATAAATATTGCATAATAATACATCATGGCTCTCTATAGATATCTTAAGTAATAAAAAATTCCCATCAATATCACCTTTTTCAGCAAGAACCTTGAAATCAAAATTATTATTTACAAGGACAGCAACTCCTCTAGAATTTGAAGAAAATGAACTGAAATAACATTGAAATCCCCATAGATTTCTGACCTCATTTTCATTATCTTTTAAAAAATGTGTGTCCTGTAAACAGTATAAATTATATTTCAATGATCTCAAATAATTAAAAAACATCCCTGCGCTTTGCAATGTCGCCAAGCCCTTGACAATTAAAGGATAGTATCTTAACCATTAAGTAGCAAAAATAAGAGATTCTTCGAAATCGATAAATGTGACTCACTGGAACCAGGACTCAAATGCGTTCGAAATTGAAAGGAAAGATTGAAGATTAAGAAAAGAGGATAAAGAAAGGGTACATTAGGAAAAGGATAATTAAATTGTTTCAAATTTAGACAAAGAATTTTTTTGCCAATTTTAAGTAACAGTAACTAAATAGTACCTATGTAGAAATTTTTATGTTTACAGTATAAATTTAATATTTATTATTATGATAATGGAGGATGAATTTTTGTTACAGAAAAAGAAGCTGAGAAAAAACAGAAAGAAAAGGCAGCTGATGTAGCAAAACAGAAGGCATTAGAAGCAATAGAAAAGAAGAGGAAGGAAGGAGAGTGGCATGAGGCTAAGTCAGCCGAGGGCTACACATATTACTGGAACACAGTCTCACATGGTAATAATGGACACTGTAAAACTTAGTAAATACGAGCTCAGCTTACAGCTTTAATTCATACAGCAGTTAAATGTGTAATTTTGATTTCTCTGACATTTGAACTGGAAAACATGATGGCAACACACTAAATGTTACAATAATATGTAAAGTGTAAAATGTAACATAGTAAAGTTGATTTACTTTATTACAACTAGGGTTCATGTCAACTTGCATATTCTCAGTGTACCACTCTTGCAAATATGTTTGATGAATTTATGATCGATTTCCTGTAAAATAATTGATAATTGAGTTATTTTTATTTAGTGTTATTTTACTTAATATTATAAACTTTTGTGGTTCAATTTTAGAATCAAAATGGGTTGCCCCCAGCGTTTTTGTTTCCATAGAGGAGCAAGAGGCGAAGAAAAAGAGGGAGGAAGAAGAGGAACAGAAGGAGGCAGAGAAGAATGCCAGAGTTGTATGTAATACTTATTAGGGGTTATTTTTCTGGGGTGTTAATTTTGACTTATATTGGCAATTAATATCAAATGACCAAAATTAAAGTTGCTAAAATTAAGCTACTGTATTCTTGACTAATTGTAAAAAATGAAAAATTGCCAAATTTTACACTCGCCAAAATAACCGCTATATGATAGGCGTTTCAACATTACACACCTAAATGTAATGATGAGCTTACCTCAGAACAGCACCGATTTTAGTGTTGCCTGCATGAAGTTATTTTTAGTTAGAGAAATATCAATGTATTCAAGGTACATGTACCTGGTAAAGAGGTTAAATTATTCATAGAAATAGATGTCAAGAACTAGAAATCTCCTTATCATATCCATGGTATTGACATATTACTGTAATGTATTTAATAAAGTTAGAAAGTACATGTACTTTAAGTCTTGTGATTACATTGTAAATTTAAAATGGATGCTTATATATTTCAGCAAGAGGAACTAGATACACAGCCTGATGAGGTAGCAGTGGGACCACTTCGCTGGGGGACTACCTCAACATCAGCCTATGGCAACTGGAAAACAGTGAAGTAAGTCTATGGAAAGTTACCAGACATAAAAAAAATGAATAGTTTAGGTTTTTTTAAGATAAAAATTTGCACTTACAGTATTTTGTGACTTGTAGTTCAATATGTGATTTGAAATATATATTTGACCTAGTGGCACAGTGATCATTAGCTTGGCCATCAACCTAAGGTTGCTGGTTCAAGTCCATCTTCACAACGTCAAGGCTTTGTGATTACGAAACTCCACACAAACCCTTGACATAAGTCGCTATTTAAAAGTCGGGCTCACGCTCAACAATACGTAATAATTCTAAAAATAAAATGACCAATGAAATAACTTCTTTTGAAACGTAGTTTGGGTTGAGCACAAGGATGGCAGATCTCGAACGAAAAATTTGCGAAAAATTCAATATTAATTGTCTCACTGATTATCAAAAGCTCACGATATCATGTTTAATAGATAATCGGGACATATTAATTGGAACTAAGCACATTTGACCTACGTATGGCGACTTCCATCCAAAGGTATTTATAACTTCAGAAAGCTGTTCTAACACAGTGAACGATTTAAAATAATTAATCTGCGATGTTCGGTTCGGTTATTATCCATACAAATGCGATAAGAAGATCGAAAACTTGCTATTTTCTGGGATCAACATGTGCGCAGCCACATTTGTTTACATCGTTTCTGATATGAATGAGAACCACACTCTGATTGGCTCCAAATTGAGACTTGGAACCAATGAAATACGATGGCCTGAGCCCGACTTTTAAATAGCGACTTATGTCAAGGGTTTGTGTGGAGTTTCGTAATCACAAAGCCTTGACGTTGTGAAGATGGTTCAAGTCCTGGTATGAGAACTTGTTGAAAGTTATCTTTGGACAAGGCAGTTCATATAGTCAGAGTTTAATTCCACTCAACAGAAAATTGGTACCAGTTAAAATGTGAGTCAAGTCAAATTAAATTGTCTTGAACTGATCTGCCAACAGGAGGGGGGGGGGGGGTGGCTCTGACTTTCACCCACTTGACTCCACAGAAATTAGGAATAAGCACTGGCCCTGTGAGCCATATGACTCTAAAAGAATTCTTTTGGTGGACTTAAACTGATAACAAATGAGGGTAGTAAAGCCCTATGTGTTCTTACAGGGAACTTCCGAACCTTGAACTTCCTGAGGAACCCTCAGAACCCTTGGAGCCCCTCCCCATTGAAGACATTCCCCTTCCTGGACCCCCTAAAGAGAAGAAAGAGAAACAAGAAGGAGGCAGGTTCAAAGAAAAGAGAGTCCAAAGTCTAGCGAGTGGCAATGACAATACAAAAGTGACGTTTAAAAAACGCAAATTAGGATCAGGGGCACGCAATACTAGACAACGAGAAGATGATGATTAACAATTTACAATGTTTTAGTAGCATCATAAGATCAGTGTAGTGTTATTTGACAGTATACACATTGGTATGAAATTTATTGTCTGTATATTTGTTTTGGGGAATTACAATCTTTGAACAATTTCATATTATCCCCCGTTTGATATATTGAGATATATATCTATGAAAAGATTTATAATGCATTTCTGGGATCCACTTGACTTCACAATATGGATAATTTTGTACTAAATCGATACCTGGTATCTTCTCTTTAATGAAACAAAAACAGTTGTGTAACTTTTAATTTATTCAAATGTGACATAGATTGAAAAGAGCATTAAAGAAATTGCACTTAATGATTTACTTATCAATGTTAGATTCCAAACAAATGAGATACATGTAGTAGTAAAAATAAGGCATTAAATAGAAACACAAACAATGAACAAGATATGAAATGTAAAGAATAATATCACAGTCTGTAATACTGGTAACTTTGATTGTAATGTAGCTGTTACTGAACAAGAAAATATCAACTGATGAAATAAAGATTCATTTTTGAATCCATACCATGAATATAACATAGTAGTAATACGCATTGCATTTTGAGTATTGAGGTATTACCCCCAAAAAAAAAATCATAAAAAAGTTAAGGATGCAAAAGATATCCATTATTGCACATTAAATCAGTCAAACTTAACTGTTGTTTGTGGGTTTTTTTTTTAGTGTTTTGTGGGAAGAACACAATAAAAGTTTGGAATTTGCACCCTATTCTGTTGTATATTGTGTACAATACAATAGACATGTTCAAACTGGGTGCCATTGGAAAGCCACATGACATATCAGCAGGTAAAACATGGCGATCACAGTTGTAATAAACATCAAAGGAAACCCGACCCTACAAAAAGGAGAGCAAAGGTCAAATGTTGTTCTAATGGTTTCATCAAGTAGAGAATGATAACAGCAAAAATATCAGCTGAATCAATAGAGATGCTTGTTAATAAATGAACTTGCTTAAAAAATTCTTTGAAGGTAAAGCCGTAGCCATGTTGTTCAGCAATGCCAGCACACACCACATTAGCAGACGCACCAATCAGAGTCCCATTTCCTGAAATAAACAAGTCATAAACATCCAGTTGCGTGCGATAAGATACATTTGAAGTAAAGTATAACGTCTGAAGTTTTGATTTTAAAATAACATGCATGTCTTATCAAAATCAATCTGAAAGTTTGAATGAGATTACATACCTCCTAAACATGCACCAAAAGCCAAGGCGAATGTTAGCGGCTGAAGTGCAATGTTTTCAGATGCGCTAATTTGAAGCAGGACAGGAATCTAAATTTGAATAATGCATACATTTTTTCAGTATCATAAAACTCAATTGCTTGTCATTATTTTTAAACTTCATAAGATAATATTTACATTCAGTGTATATTTCCCCATATGTTTGCATTGGAAATCTGCGACGTTCAATTTCCTATGAATACACTTTGCTAATTCATGCGCCATGCACACATATATAAACGTCACCACGTGTTTTGAGTATATCTATTTTTGTAAGATTAAATGAAACGTTCAACCTTACATAACCAATTTGATATGTACTTTTGAAAAATAATCATTAAATTATATCTACTCTCTAATTAAAAAGATTTTTCTCTACAAAGTTTATGGCACTATATTTTTAGCCATGGAAGCATACTAAATAACATGTTAATATGGCTGTTCCATGTATGTTTCATATCCCTGACTGAGAGCGTATATAATGGCTTTACAACAATACACATATATTTCATAAAAAGACATCAGTATGAATATAAATATAAGCATTGAATGCTTGTTTTTGGATGTCGTCGGTCCTATGACACACCAATGCGGTGCAGACAAATTATCATACCGCGCTGACGCGCGGTATTCAATTTGTCTGCACCGCATTGGTGTGTCATAGGACCGACGACATTCAAAAATGAGCATTCAATGCTTAATACAATGTATGAAAATCATTACCGTTTCATGAACACCTGGCATGATGGTTCTTCAAAAAGGATCGAAAATCTAGAACATTTATCATAATCTTAGCGAGATTCATGAGAATTAATCATTTGAACTGATTAAGTCTCAGGGAATCTTGCTGAGATTACATTTACCATTGCTGTTGTATAGGGGATGTTGTCTATGAAACTGGAAGCTATGGCTGACACCCAGAGGACAAGCAGAATAGCTACCGACATTTGCTGATTCTTGTCGTCTTCCAATCCTCTAATCAAATCTGTGACTTGTGTGCCGATCCAATCGATCAATTGCAATTCTGTCAGTGCCTAGAGAAAATCAAAACACTGCTATTTTAGTTCCATAGTAATGAATGGAATTTAAGGTGCTACAGCTTTGCATTATGCAAAAGGCCCGAAGGCCTTAATGGTCATCTGGGTACATTAATCTAAAGAATGGCAATTTAGTAATTATCAAATTCAGCAAAATGAACTGTTAATGAACATATGCTCAAAAAATGTCCATGATGTGACTGACAATCAACCAAAACGTTACATTTGTTCAAAACAAAGTTCAAAATGCACCATTCTACCAGGTGATTAAAAAAGTAACCTATTTATTAAAATTTAATGAACATTAAAAAGTTAATAGATTTATTTAAAGAGGAAATGAACAAAAGTATTTTAATACCTCCATCAGAACGAAGAGAGCAGCAAAGAAGATGAGGGTCGCCCACTCCACCCTGTGGAGAATGTTTTCCATTTCTTTGATGTCTGCCACCACTAAGAGAAAAATGGCTCCCATAACGGCAATCCAACCTATATTGTTATATAGAGACTTACTAGTGCTCAGAAATGAACAAGAATGACAATTATCGTAACATATCGTTGTTTGTTTCGCTATCACTTTTCGGTTAGTTTGTGTACTCTTAAGGAGGCTGGATGGTCAACAAATTAATCATCAGATTTACCTTAAAAATTAATGTATGATACTTTTGGCCGTAAATAATAAAGTAAGTAAAGAAAAAAAAACTTCGAATTTTTAGCAATTTTCCATAACTTTATACAAAGCTCTTCATTTTAAGAAGATTAATATAATCTAAAAATGGACCCGACCATCCACCCCCTTATAGGCAATAATAGCTTCACTGGAGCAATAGAAGGATCTATTCATTGTCTAGAACTTCTCTCTCTCTCTCTCTCATATTTATGATCAACGTAAGTGAATGTTCACGAAAGAAAATTCTTTTAAGAAACCTGTCTGAATAAAAGAAAAAAGAAGGTTTCGTACCCAGGTCTATGTGCATGCCGTCTATGAAAGAGTGGAGAAAGAAGCAGAGGATGACCCCGACCAGCACAAGACTGGTCTTGACCAACAGCCACCGGTCTGTGATGTAATACTGCAACGACAACACTACTTTTTTGATACAACAAACCATAAGAACGGGAAACGTTCGTTTCTGTAATCAATATTTTAAGTAGATTTTTTATCCATAAAAGATGAAACATGAAACTTATGTCTTTGTTGTAAATTTAACTTTACAAAAATGATACGCAAGCTAGCCAAAAGTATACTTTTCCGCCTGGCATAACAAGCAATAATCCTAAATTATCACCACACGTAAATTTCCTAGTTTACAGTATCGACTCAACGTAAAGTTACTGGCCCCGCCGTCACAAACTTTCCTCAAGTCAATACTCAGCCTCAAGTCTGAGTTTTTACCTCAAATTCATGCACTTTTCCTTTAAGGATCTGAGTTGAGGACAGGCCCCACCGTCACCAAGTCAATACTCAGGCTCAAGTCTGAGTTTTGACCTCAAATTAATGCACTTTTCATATAAGGATTTGAGTTGAAGACTGAGTTGAGTGATTTGAAAATTTTGGTGACGGCGATCGAGGCCTGAGTTGAGTGATTTAAAAATTTTGGTGACGGCGGGGCCCGATTGTATTAAATCTTGCCTTTCTTTCTAGCTCTCGCACGTTTTGTTGAAAGTCTTTCTTTTCAGTCCTCCTGCGAACAAAAAAAAAAAAAATCAAGAATAGTGATCGAGATGCATGATCCCTAGTGTACTAGATGTTTATATGACGTATGACCATGACGTCTAATTTTACCTCAATCTGTAGAGCTGCTTTATGAGTGCGTTCTCCCTCTGTACGGCTTTCTGTTGGAACAGCGCCTTCATTATGCTTTCCTCTCTAGACACAACGGACACACGCGCCGCCGCCCGCCGCCACAACTCGATCTCGTGCTTCAGCTCTACGTTTGATAGACCAAGATATATATTTTAACATTTGGAACAAGCAAACCGTATGCTTTCATGTAAGGAAAGCTTGTTTTATGTCTTGAAAAAAAATGTTTTGGGGGTTTATCGCATTACCTGCAATTTCTGGTGGATCCTGATTTTTAAGTTTGTTAATATCACGATACAGTAATCTGAGGGCTCCATATCCAACAAAACCCACGAAAATTATACCGACACACATATGTCCCGTAAAGGTGGCAAAATCGATACCCTGCAATGTGGAGCAAAGTTTTACGCTTTGTTTTGAGGTTGATTTACAAAAGAATGTTTTAGATTTATTTTCATCCTTTTTTTAAAAAAAGGTTGGGGGTGATTGGGATTGGGGATCTTTTGCAAGATCCATTGCAATGTATATCATGAAGCCTTTATATTGTGCAAATGGACTAGATGCGAGGTGAAGTGGTGGATAAGAAGCTACAAATATAGATTTGGTAAGTGAACATTAAACCTACTTTATCCTTCATATCCGAGTTGGACACAATAATAACATTGGGTGGGTCACCAATGGCTGTCGCAGTGCCGCCAATATTAGAGAACAAAACTTCCGCAATCAAAATGTTCTTAGGATCCAAGTTCAACACTTCACATAATCTGGAAAGGTATTTACACTCAAATGTTAATGTAAATGTCTCTGCTTTGTACCTTTTAATGATTCTTTCGTTCTAACATTTTCAAAAAAAGTTTCTCAACCAGTTATTTTTAAAATGTTTCACGAATATTTGTTTCGTTACCTGATTGTTACGGGAGCCAGGAGCAAAATGGTGGTGACATTGTCTAGAAAAGCCGACACTACAGCGCTGAAGACACAGAGCAAAGTGATCAATGGCCACACCTGACCTTTTGCAAGTTTGTAAGCCTATAAAGAAGCAAAAGACACCATTGACAAAAGTTTCCCAATATGGAAACAATATTTTATATCACATTTTCTGAAAATGATATTTATTGAAACCGTAGGGAAAGACCTGAAGTGCGCATGAGTCGAAAAATCCCGTTTCAGAGAAGATGGATACGATGACCATCATACCAAAGAGTAACATTAGTGTCTCCATGTCAATCCAGGAAATAATGGTGGCGAGCTCTGGACGCTTCCGGTAAATAGAGAACAAGAATTTAGCATATTGCAGTGGAGACAATTCAAAGTTGCCGTGAAACCATTACATTGGCTACGTTCAACGCGAAACCATTTCTTTTTTTAAGATACCTTGTCAAACAAAGACAGCACTGCTATAGCAGCAAGAGATCCTAAAATGGCAGCCAATGTTCTATGTACAAGCTGAAGAAAAAAAAAATCACGTTAATTGTTGATACGAGACAATTTTTGTATATAACAATGGCAATCAAATACATAGTACTATAGTTCGAAAATGCAAATCGGATAATCGCAACTCATTCCAACCGATCGATTAATCGGTTACATGTAAAGTATTTATAACACTACATAGTGACACATTGTTTTTGATGGGTTTTTTTTAAACAGGCGAATTTTTATTACCTCGAAAATAATCAGGACATACACAAACAGTAAGATGATTGCTGCATACACGATCTCGGCGGTGGGGAGCTCTTCTCCTCTCCACAGCAAAACCACACTCAGATTCGATGAAAATTCGAACGCAATGCCCTCTTTTCTAAAAACAAACCCATGATGTCATTCGAGTCTTTCTTTGGATTATATGCTCAGATAATTTCAACTACAATCTAGCAAGACATAGATGTATTGAACACTTACGATTCGGCGTTTTTCTCGAACTTGTGCTCCATTTCAACGGTGCCACCGTCCTTCAGCAAGGTGTTATCAACATCCAATTTCCAAGTATCATTTTTACTCTAAAAGTTGAAACAAATAACCGTGAAAGTTGGACAGTCATGTACATAATCATCAAGAGAAAGCTTATGTGATCTAGCTGTTTTTACACACTTATACTTGTAAAAATATGACCTTATGAAAGTCTGTACCTTATCCCCAACTGTAACTCTTAGAGATCCGTTTGTATTTTCCATGATTGGTCCTTTAAGAAGTAATTTCACTGGGTTATTATGGGAATCGAACTTCTGATCTACAATTGAACACTTATAATTTAGTTCGGCTGTTTCTGATAATGACTGCATATATGAATACTGGGTAAGTAAGTATTCCTACACTGAATCTTGTTGTCCACACTGACTTGATGCCATTCCTCTTCTGTCTTGCTCTCACCTTTCATCATAATTCCAATCTACAAAAAATATAAATTCTGAGATATATATTATAAATTTGATCGTCTTATTTTTTATAGCTATGTCAGGTCAATATCATTATCTTTTCCTCAACAAAAATAAATATAAAAATAGATTTTTAAAATAATTTTATTCCGCAAAATTTTATATACCGGTATTTGTATTTCCCCTTTTTTACGAAAGAGAATTTCATAATATTTTTTTAATTTAAGAAGTATTTTATTCAAGTATACAGATACATTGAAATGGATTGAACAGCAGGCATAATGCCTATTTATGTTCTCTCCAGAATTTCATAGTATGTCTATCCGATAATACTATCAAATTTATTGTGATAAATAATAAAGCTAGAATTAAAGGACACGGAGCTGAAATTATTCCATTTTTAATGATAAAAATGCTTAACTAACGTATTTCTAAGGGTCAATCGAAATTTGAATGACTAATTGCGTGTTCCAACCACTAGAAATTGTTTAATTCTTTTCATAATTAACTTGCAAGTGGAACAAAATTAAAGAAGGTGTTGCAGTTCCTATGCTATTTTCTCTAAAGGTGTTGCAGATAAAATGGAAAAATTTACAAAAAGTTACAGAATTCGATGTAAATCTTTTTTTACATGCAACGTTATACATAAAACATTATATAATTACATCTGGAAACTTCATATCAATTCAAATTAAATTCTTTTATTTATTTATTTATGGTATTTTGTTAATTTTCTATGCTTCTAATAGTAATTTTTTTTCTTAGTTTGACATTATATGAAGACAACATATGTACAGAAAACAAATGTATTGACCGTTAAATATAAGAGAAATGAACAGATTTTACATATCTGTTTACCCCAATTTGTATATAGCTTGTAGTGCAAATATGCAATTCGAATCTTTTTAAACATATAAACATATTTTAAACATAACACATTACAATATTTACATTCACCAAGTATGATTCCTTCTATTTCTCACGGAAATTGATTGTAATTCACAGCTCTAAAGAAACTGACAGGACTGAAATCTACACGATCCAGTTCTAACCAGTTTTTCGACCGGTCGAAACCTTCAGCAACCTAAGAAAAATCACGGACTGCACGAAATAATCATGATGTATCAAACTTCAGTTCCCATATAAGACGATTTGGCTATTTCTTTTATCTAACGCACTGATGTACATTAACACTAATTTAATTACTTTTACTTCCTTTTTACGATTATTTCATTAATTGGTTAAAAAGAAAGATGTAAATATAAACAATAAAATGCTTTCTTTGATGGTTTATGCAGGTTATGAAGGTGGCGATCATTGCAGACAAAAATTACATAATCCGCTAACGCTGGTTATGTATTTTTTCTGCAATGTCGCTACCTTCATATCCCGCATGAATCACCAAAGAAAGCATTTTATTGTTTAAATATTTCCGTCATCTGAATATCGAAGAAAATGTCATACTAAACTACATCGTACTTTCATGTTACTTTTCATTCTATTTGATACCATGTCGTTATGATAAGGAAGTATTTTCTATATAATTATTGTACATAACTATAGTTGCATTGTTTGTGTGTTTATATATACATATACAGTATTGTCTATTATTTTTTGCGCATTAAGCTTATATCCCAATCACACAACCTATAGTCATTTATATGGTGTTCGGATAAGGCCATTGCAAAAGTCCAACCGTGTGGTGTAAAAAAGAATCCCTTCACACAACAAGCCATTGCGCTAACACAACAATATACACACTAAGTCGTCGCGCTAACACCACTTTCCATAACAAACCATCGCGCTAACACCCACACAACATGTCGTCGTGCTAATACAACTTCACACAATACACCTCGCGCTAACGCAGCTTTACACAACTCGACAGCCATCGCGCTAGGTCACAATTTCGATGTTTTAGCACGATGGCGTGTTAATCGACGGCGTATTTTGTGATGTTGTGTTAAAGCAACACAGCGAGTTGTGTGAAGTTGTGTTAGAGCTACTTTGCGTTGTGCATGTGTTTATGCATGCTAGCGCGACAGCGAGTTGTGTGAAGTTGCGTTAGCGCGACGATGTGTTGTGGGAAGTTGTGTCAGCGCAAAGGCGTGTTGTGTGAAGTTGTGTTATCGTAATGGCATGATTAATGACAAAGCAACGGCATGAAGGCTTTTCTCAAAGTGCTGTTGAGCCAATCCAGACACTATATATTTATGGAGTCATATTATAAAAGACACAATTTACGAGTCGCCTTAATAACATTATACAACCAAAAAAAGTTAACAATTTCATAGTCTGCAGAAACTGATAATGTATAAAAAATATCAGAAGAGAAAAGTTTCAATATCTTTCCAGCAATTCAAACAATTTCGAACAAAAATTGATATAAAAATCATTTAAACAGAAAAATTCCATAAAGTAACAGCATTTATTTTAATCCATACATACACAGCAAATTGACGTTATGATGAGCAGCACGGCAATCTTGATGTGGTTGAGGATTGTCCACTTGTTTTTCCAGCTAAAGTAGTCCCGTAAACTCTGTCTATCAAATGTTTCCTCTTCGTCGTCTTCTTCATTTTGTGAATACGTGTCACTATGGCCTCTTCAATCCAGAAAAAAGTAATAAATGCACTATGCCCTCTCTCTCACAGCCAATTATCCCTGACGTGAAATTCACGTAAAAAAGCATTAACATGGTTTTCACATGAATATTTCACATGAAATTCACTTCATATGAATTTCACATTATACATTTATTGCATGATTGTGAGGGAAATATGAATATTTATTTCCCCATGGAAAATCATATTTCCCGAGGGCAACGCCCGAGGGAAATATGATTTTTCTGGGGGAATAAATCTTCATATTTATTCAATTTATTCCCCCATGGAAAATCATATTTCCCGAGGGCAACCGAGGGAAATATGATTTTTCTGGGGGAATAAATCTTCATATTTCCCTCACAATCATGCAATAAATTGTTCATTATACCGAAGGACAGGTGATAATTCAGAATACATCGGGTTCTAATCGTTTTTCAATTCTAGTAAAGCAATAACGTAGTTAATGTTTACCGGTTTCTTTCTATGTCAGCTTTCTGATATAAAAAGGATTTAAAACATTTTTTTAATAGAATTAATCATTCAATTACATCGTATGCTCATCCTCGGGATTTTTCATAAGCATGGAATGAAAATTCGAAGGGGTGGGATATGATGAAAAATATGATGATGACAGGGAAATGTGAAGTTTTATTGCCCTGGCACGTGATTGTCTAGAACCAATCAGATGTCACGTTATATAGAATAATCATATTGAGGTATAATAAGAAATTTTCTTACACGAATCCCACGTGAATTTTTGTGTGTGCAGGATATCGCAAAATCGTGTTAAATGCCATGAGAATTACTTCAAACGAATTTCAGGACATTTTCTCAAGTGCTCTTTTTCTGAACATTTCATATGAACTCAAACTTCCTCTGTTGATATTTTTAGAGTTCTACAATGGATGCCTATTCAGGATTATTTTATATACAGAAAACTTTTGTTAGCTTTTAAAATTTTAAAGGGCATGACACCAGAATACATGAATGTTTTTAGTTATGTAAACCAAGTAAGTTCTAGAGAAACAAGAAGTAGTGTTAGTGGATTGTTATATGTACCAAAAACAAGGACTGAATATTATAAGTGCTCTTTTAGAATATCAACAGCTATTTTATGGAATCAACTGCCAGATTGTGATCGAACATGTAACAGCATGGCTTCTTTTAAAACAAAGTATTTACAACAATATTATCTAGCAAAGTAAATTTTATTGATTATGATATCAAATCAGTGCATATACGTGTATTTTATTGATGTCATTGAGTGTATATATTTTATCTACACTATTTATATATATGTCTTATACTTATTGTTGTATATATGTTTTATACAGTACCACAATGTAAACTAGTACATTGTTACTAATTGTGCTATCCTGTCTATATAAAAGAATTTATTATTATTATTATTATTATTATGAACTTCATGCGAGGCACAATTTCCTGGGTATTGCATACGGCATTTACGACTGTTAAAAGGTAGACCGATGTTACAATTCAGTGATGTTACAAATGGTATACTTTTACCTGACAACTCCCACAAGGGGTGTCCTCTCGTCGGCCGCTCGACTATCAAAGGGAACGACAGAGGTCGCCCTGAAAGGCCCCCCGAATGTGGACTCTTCCTTGGACGTTAGGTGGGCGGCGGGCGGGGTCGACTTTGGCCGATTGTAGTGAAGGAGGGTCTGCAGATCGGATGTGGATTTCTCTGAAGCCATGATGGATGGTGTTTATCTGCAAATAAAACCAATACCCATAGATTAACTTTAAGTAATATGGTATTTCATTGAACAAACTCTCGTGTAGAACAAGAGTGTTCGAGAAGGAATTTGATGCTTTGCTTGGATACACGGTACACCATCTACACAACTATATTAAAATAATAGACTCGAATTTTTGGGCTTTAATACCGAGTAATCGGAGAAGTACTGTCTTTTGTTTTATATATTTTAAACATCATTGGTACTTGAAGATTACCAATTTGTTTTTATTTTTCCTCAATCAAGCTTCGCTAATTAATAATCAACAAAAATTCCTTTTAAAAAATCTGGAAATCACCTGGATTTTTTGGATTTTACAATCTTGCGCATGCGCATTACATTCACGCTTAATCATGGGAGGCTCTTTAGTTCATGTTTCCACAATATCACATTTGCATGGATAAACTCAGAAACGATAATACAAATACGTGTAAATTTTCATTGGAAATTTGCTATATATTCTGTTCATCAAAGAAAATACGGGAGATAACTCTAACTCAGTGCATTTGATATGAAAAATCCCGAGAGTTCCGAATGTCAACATGGTGTGAAAAAAAAAAGTTGGTGAAAAAGTGTTGAATTCTTCATTAGTATGAATTAAATTTTCAGATGAAAGGTATTTACAGCCTCAAAATGGTTTGTTATGAATAATTTGACTGTTATTTTCAATGCAGCTTCATTAATTTTCTCCAAAATCGTTTCGGAGCGATTCTGCAATTTTTTGCTACATTACGGGTATATGGGAGGCATTTTAACTGTGGTGAAGGCCTGTCCCGAGACACAGTTAGATTATTCTAACTATAAGCAGAGTGTAGTGAAATTATTAATAGCATTATTGTAGGCCTAAAGCTTGGTTATGTAAATGTCAACAATACGGTATGTCGATGTATCTATTTCGTAAATTTCCGATATCAAATGCAATTTCAACCCGTGCACGCATTATGGGTTTGTACCAAACTGAACACATAACTACCTATTTGTTTAATGATTTGGTAATGAAAGTTGACGGGAATATCTCTCAGAGACTGCTTTCGTCTGTGTTGATATGGAAGACATTGAAATCAGAATGGAACTATTAAGGTGTGGCTTAGAGGCGAAAGTACTGTACATAGAACGGACTCTCACCAGCTTTGTGTTTCAATCAAACCTCTCTGTGACTATACGCATTTTGGGCATTACATCGAAGTTTTGGTGATAATTTACGTGCGTAAAATATAAAAGACGATACATGTATATAGTGTATACAGTGATACGGTCATTGATGGATATATATTTACTTTAAATCTTTATTTTACAAACAACCTTATATATACAGTAAGTTCATGTTTTAAAGAGTTATTGTTAACTACACTGTCTATCAAAAGATTTAAACTTCTAAGCTAATGTTAATTGGAATGATTTTACGCTTCTCGTCAAATATATGAGCCGATTTCTCTTCTTTTTCATGTTTGTAAGTAAATTTATTCAAATTACGCTATATCGTCATACAAACTCTTTTTTAAGTTGTATGTGTACCTTCATGTATATTTGCTATAAAGGTATCTGAAAAACTAGGGTACATCTTTCTTAATACTTTATTTTATACAAAACCAGTCGGCATGTTTCACTCATTTTTTTATGAACCTGTTTTCAAATGTTCTGCATCATCCCCTATGGTATCTCTCACCGAAAAATAGGGTGTGCAAAGAATTTTGTTTGGTCATTTTTGTTGCTGTTCTTTTTAGTTTTTTGTTTTTATTTCCTTTTTTTTCGTTTTGTTTTTCTTTTACCATCTAATTCAAATTTGTCAATAGGACTAGTTGAATAATCCGAATAAAAAAAAAGTCACAAAAAAGTTTTCCATTAGTTATTATATATATTATAATCGAAAGAAGGGTTGATAATTTACCTGGGTCTCCTGTATAGTTTATATACAATTTATTTGTTACTTACCAAAGTCCACTTTGTTGAACACGAGATACAGATTTCCACCTGTTTCTTTTAACCAATTCCTTTCGTCATGTATATGTGAAGTTAAATAATCCAATATAAGTGAAATCCGTAAAATGACAATTGACCTTAGAACAATGTTAGCATTTTCCTGCTATTGATGTCCACTTATACATAATGACATCATAAAAGCGCTATCAGTCACGTGTGACTGTTTTTATCAACATATCATATCAGAAGAGACAGCGGGTACATTGTGTGTATATTAGGGTGTAGATATAGGTTATGATTGGATTGACATACATGGTTTGGTTTTTGATCAATCATAGCCGTGCGTGGCTAATCAATATTTACACTTCCTGAACTTTTTGTTGGTTTTCTTTATATTGTATCTTTTTGTTGTTGCAATTTTGTTGCCTTGATTTTTTTTATTACGCCCTTTTGTATTTAAAGGTTACGAAAGCCCATTTAACTCATTTTCGTACCTACAAAATGATAACTGAAACGCAAAAATTTCGCGAATAAACGCGTAACTTTGACTTCCATTACTTTTTGTAAAGGACCTTCGTTTAACTGATTGCACAGTTACAGAAATCAAATTGACTAGTACACTTTCATAAAAGAAAAGAATTATCATTTATGCAATGAAAAAATAAAACTGGAGGGTGAATATAGCACTATGGTCAATTCTTTATTTAAACTATAAAATGCTTTCTTTGGTGATTCATGCGGGATATGAAGGTGGCGACATTGCAGAAAAAATACATAACCCGCGTTAGCGGGTTATGTAATTTTCTTCTGCAATGATCGCTTCCTTCATAACCCGCATGAATCATCAAAGAAAGCATTTTATTGTTAATATTTACATCTTTCTTTTAACAAATTAATAAATTGATTGTTAAAAGTAAGTAAAATTAACTAAATTACTGTTAATGTACATCAGTACGTTAGCTAAAAAAAAAAAACCCCAGCCAAATCGTCTCTTATTCGAATTTGAGTCTGACATCATCATGATTATTTCGTGCAGTCCGTGATTTTTTCTTAGGTCGCTGTAGGTTTCGACCAATCGATAAAAGGGGCGTGTAGATTTCAGTTCTGTCAGTTTCTATAGAGCTATGAATTAACAATAAGTTTCCGTAAGAAATAGATGGAATCATACTTGGTGGATGTAAATGAATAAAGATTTTGAACAAAACGTCAAGAACACAGATATAACGTCACCGGCGTGCGGCAACTATCCTCTAAATTATCTACCGCTCTACATGTATAAAATATGTTCAGAAATAATTATTTTGCCGTAATTTTATTTATAATAGGTAGATACTTCGTTGCTTTATGTCAAGTTTTCATGATTTGATCGCATGTGTGACATTACTTTAGGATCAACCCTCTTAAATTACCAATAAAATATATCTCGTGATTATTTTCAATGTTCGACCTCTACATCAATGACATATATGAAGTATATGTCATTTAAAAAAGTAAGTTCCAAGGTTTTGAATATATTTCTCGTGCTTTGTATCTATTTTAGAAAAAAGATAATTAACGAATTCCCGTTCGATCTAAAAAAGGAGAATCATCTTTTCATTCAAGTATCCAAATACATGTATATTAATCAATATTCTATACAATGGCTCTTGTCTGAAATAACGGTATTTTTGAAAGGTAAAGTTTCGCGTTTGTTTGCAAAAATTTTAAATTTTCTTTACAGCTACGAAAATGAGCTAATATGGGTTTTTAAAGAAGTTTCGCGGTATATTTGGGAAATCAACGCTTTTTTTTGCAAAATATTCGCGGTTTTCGCGAAAGTAACGCATTTACTTACAAAAGTAACGCTTTTTCGCAAAAAATTCGCGTTATGTCGATATAGTCGCCAAAGTTACGCATTTATTCCAGAAAAATAATTTCTTTAGCTACAAAAATGAGCTTAAAGGTATACATTATAACACATCAAATATTCAGTTTTTGTAGGCGGACAGCGATTCTTTATATACTTGGTTTTTGGGAGTTGAATTTTAAGTTTAATCTCCCTAGGGCGTCACGCTTACACGAAATGTGTTTTTAAATATGAAAATTAATTTTCAAAATAATGTAAAATGAATCCCTCTGTTGTACCATACATTGAAAAGTAGTGCTACTGTCGAGAATTTATAGATAAACCCATTGGACCCAATGGCATGGACCGGAATTGTTTTGCGTCGTCTGATGTGTATTTTTAAAAGCAATAGGTGCATTGCGACCCCCCCCCCACCCCTCCATTTTTTACAATGATCGCTAATTATATACCTTTAATGCCCGTATGGGACAACAAAGAAAACATTTCACTGTTCATATTTACATATCTCTGAATCATTTAATCTATCATCTGTAAAGAAGTGCATATTAAAAAAGTTTATTATTATTTATATCGATCAGCAAGTTACAAAGAAGGAAATATCTTTTTTTTTTGCCATACATGTGAAGGTTACCATGGTTACTATAACTACATGTACTTGAAAGTCTGAAGTTGGCCCGTGCAAGTTAATGAAGTCAGCTTTAGTTTCGATCAATCTAGAAATAGATTACGCAATCCGACCAAAAGTACATCTAATTACGATTTAAGCATTATTTATTACATAGAGTTAATATCTGCATGTGCAGATTTACAACTGTTTGCATGTGTTCAGTAAACATCTCCTGACAAAATTAAACATCGTAAAAAACATTGAATCTGAAAATTTAAATATGAACAAGTTTGCTGGGCACAGAATGGACTAGTTCGTTGCCGAAAAAATAAACTCAGTGTACGTCTCCTTTACACTATCGAATTCACCGAATGATTGATGACAAATGATGAAAACATATTTTTAAAATCAGTCTATTAAGTCGTTTGGCGTGTTGGTTATAATTGATATTCATTGTTGGTTACTGAAGATACTTGTACACTGTCACTGTGTCAGTGTAGTATTGTCCCACAAAGAAAATTCTCGTCATCCACACACACACTGCAGGGATTCTGAACACTGAATTCTTGTGATTTTAATAAAGACAAGACCCGACCGTCCTGATCCAGTAGATGAATAGTGCCTGGACCGTAAAAATCACACACCAGGATGTGACCAAGGACATCAGTACAAATTCCGTAGGGAATAAGCTCTGACCCCTGACATGTGAAGGAGAACCTGTATTGTCCTGATTTGTTCACTACCACTACAGCTTGTTTGTTGAGATCTGATGTACAAATATCACCATTAATGTTTTCTGTGATATAACGTGGATATTCGTACAGTTTCTGTCCTTTGTTGTCCCTCTGAATGTTCTGTATTTCTTTTCCTGTCCTGTTGTACCTGGTGATTTTTGCTTCTTTATCCTTTCTCATTCCCACCAGTATATCCCTGTTGCTTCTGGTGGAATATATGCATAATGGTGTCCAATCTTTTGCTTTAATGAATTCGGTAATTCTATTATCTGTCATCATATTGATAGTTCTGTTGTCTTTGTCCGTATAGATCAGATCCCAATCCTGTGTGACTGTGTGAAAGCCATGCCCGTCACTAGTTTGTATCTTCTGTATCTGATTCCCCAGAAGATCTGTTTGGATGAAATTGAAGTTACCCCTCTCATCACTGATCCAGATTCTGTCTGAATTATCTAATGATGTATGGAGTGCATTATCAACACCTGGTACATTGAACTGCCAGACCTTTGTGACAGAGGAAGACAGAGACGGTGTTTGTTTCACGCCTAGCTTTTTCTCTCCCTCTTGTTCCCCCTGTTTCCATATACGTGTAGATTTAAACTGTGTAAAGGCCGTCCCCAAGGGTTTTATTTTTCGCTTCATTGGATTGTTTTTAGGAACAGTTATTCTACCAAGGAGATTGGTAATGTCATCCTTGCTGTGTCGACCAGGCGTAAATATTGAAAGAACTGGTTTGGTGGTCTGTGGTATTGGTTTTATTTTCAAATTCTTTGAAATTTCGCATATCAGTGTTTGGAGGTCATCAGATGCAAGGTAACCATGGAACTTTTTGACAAGTGCATTAAGATAGGTAATATAATCATTATACTTGATGAGCTGAAGTTTTAACAGTTGAAGGAGTGACTCTTCTAGTTTCTTTACTTGTTCTATATATTATCTGATTTCACCGTATCCACTAAACTTTTTAGAGACTCAGCTTCTGCCGTAATGGATGAACGTATGCTGTCCATGATCTTCTTTACTTCTGAAGAATCTATTTCTGTGGATTTAAGCAAATCCTGTGAAGTTGGGAGGTGATAATCTTCTATTTTTAAAATTTCATTCAGATATCACATCTTTTTGCATATTATGGTTCTAAATCTTTAAAAATGAGTCCCCCATGGTCTCGCGTCGCGCATCTGGAGCAGACCGGAACTTGACATTGCTCACATAACATGTCGACGTCTTTTGTAACATGGATTTGGCATTTGACTTCAGGAAGTTCTCGTCTGCGTTGCCGGTAAGGGACCACTTCATGGTTCATGGTTTCTGGACTCTTCTGATGTTTATCTTTGCACTGTTCACACAATGATCGATGACAATCATTGCAATAAAACTGACAGTTCTCCTCACAGTCTTCCGTGTTACAGCCCAAATAGTGCTGGGCTGTTGTTGGTACTCGGGACTCAGATAATGCCATCTATAAAAAAATATCGTTTATTAAAATGAAAACCTGCGAGACAGCAGCGTTTTTCTTCCTAGATGATGATTATTTTTAAAACTTAGATTTTTCATATTAAATCAAATGTTAAACATATTAAATGTAGTTTGTCTCTGGTTCTGAAATTGGCGAGATATAAAAAGAAAAAGTTAATCCTAAAATTAGCTTCAGCCCATACGTAGCTATCCCAGGAAGTCCCAGTGGCCCTTCATTTTTTGTTATTTTCAGCCGGGGAAATCCTAATCTAGAGAAAACTTTTGGTGGGGGGGGGGGGGGTCGAATTTGTAGGTGGTCCCTCCCTGGATTCAGTTGTCCACAGGGGGGTTATATAAAGAAAGAAGATTACTTATAACAATGTAACAATATATTGTACCAGTACATAACACATTTATGCTGTTAACAGTAGGCAGTAAAATGTCTAATTGGTCTGGAAAAAAAGAAATTAGTGCTCTCTTTCTTTCTTTCTTTCGTTCTCTCTCTCTATTTTTCAAATATAATTACCTGTACAGCGGACACAAATAAATAAATCACCAGTTAGAAATAAATGTAGGCATTGGACTGCAAGACAAGGATCGATTTAAACGAGATTGTTCGAGATTTAGAAACTACTTCCTGGATTTGAGTTTAAATGTCGTGCGGGTACCTGAATGCTTTGTAATTTTGAAATAATCAAATATATTTATATGGTTATTTTGCACTTTGATAAAATATTATTCTTTTAATATACAATGTATATGTACATATGATTTTTCAAATAACTATAAAGTATTAACGATAATGTACATGTACTTAAAATATGATCGGCCATCCAGGGAAGGATCATGTGAGAGTCTCTGTGGGGATATTATCTCCGTTATTCACCTCCTCCCCTAGCTCTGCACACAAAAGATACTTTTTATGTGTACAGGGTTGGGGTGTTTTAAAGAAAAAAATTTTTATTCATTTTTTTTTTTCATTTGAACAGTGTTTGCAGATAATCGATATCATTGTTGATAAGAGAGTCAACCCCCAGTACGTACTTGGATTCTAATAACAATTTTAAATTATTTTTTAAACCCCATGCAAAGGTGGGAGGCCTCTGATTATTGATCTGTTTTAATAATTTGATTTATAACTAAGATAACATTCACGTACTAACGCTTTCTGAAGTTTCTTTATAACCCAACGCCTGTTATTCCGCTTTGTGAATTCGCGTTATGTTGTAATATTTACATTTTCCAGTGTCTTTGTCTATGATACCACTACAAATCGATTTTGTAATGTATAGTCCAATTAATTTCATCAATGACTATTTTGATATTTAATCGTACAATTGCTGAAAAATTTATAAATATGAGTAATAAGGAATCATTCCTTGAATGATGAGGTGATCAAAACCTCTAGATCCGCGCATGAAACAGGGGAAGAGATGTCTTTAATAGATAACTATGTGTCAGTTAACTTTATCGAAAATCAAAACTGTGTGCAGCTTGCCGACTGACTGATTTGTATCACCCAACTAATACTGACATAGCCCATCAAAACACAATGTAAAAACTGTATAAATTTGTGAATTAAAAAATTGGTAGTAGTAGTAGTAGAAGTAGTAGCAGTAGGTAGTTGTAGTTACGAATCGGAATTATTGAGATCGGGCTCGTAATCCTTAATTTAAATCGGGCTCTAAATTCTTTTCAAGAAATGGCTGAACTTGAAGAACACGAGCCACGTGCTTGCTCCTCTTTGCCGTCTTCATTGCACATCTGTTCTTTTACTGGTTGTTCAAAAACTTTTAGTCGGCCTGATAGGTTAAAAATTCACTTAAGATCACACACTGGAGAGGTAAGTGTTACCAAATGAATGAAACAACGGAAGCAAAATGAAAATCGTCAAGAGTTTTAAAGTTTATAGAAGACATAACAACTAGTCAACTACAGTGCAAATTTGTATTAATTATTTATAAAATTAATAAATTCTACTCCTTAATTCCTACTGACGTTCTTGTCACGGCTTTTATTTCTATGGATTCTAATCATGGCATGGTGCGATTTTCTCTTACACACCACATGAACATGAACATGAAGTTTAAGTAAATAATGCTTTTTAGAGGAAAAATTCAAGTTCTTGAAGCATGACACATGAAAAATTTGAGGGGCAAAAGAAGACCAACAAAAAAAACTTTGTAATATGAAGAATGTGTCAGTTATGTACATCTCAAAAAAAAAAATTAAGTACACGCAAGATTACGTCAGTGACTGTACAAAGAACGTACGAGGACAGTGGACAAAAGAAAATTTGCTATTCAATCAGCATTTCTATCAACAAAATTGACTGGATTTTAACTGTTTTTGATGAGCATTTGAATCAACAGACTGTACAAGACATGAGGAAACATTCACTGATTAATGATAATGCTTGTTTACATTTACCGACCATACATGCACATTTTTTATTTGATTGTACATACCATTTGAAAATATACTAAATATTGCTCATTATTCAGTAAAATTCTTGTTAATTTGCTTATTATTGAGTGGGAGGTATGGAGTGACCAGTGACCATATGTTGTTTTAGCGGCACGTACCACTTTAATACCTATGGGTGATACATTGAGGGTGTGAACATGGAATGTTGTTTTAGCGATTGTCACATACTCTGTAGGGGTGGATAAATCCACTAGGCTAACTAAGAATCACATCATCAATCAGAATTTGATGTAATTAACGTTTTACAAACTGAAATAAATTCCAATAATATTAATTTATCATGCTTATATTGCTACACTGTTTAACAAATCTTTAATGAAGTTATAAAAATGAATAGAAACGAAGAAAATATGTACAGAGTGAAATGAAATAAAAATGAATATCTCACAATATTTTTTATTCATTGCTTCGAGATTGAAAGCTTGTTATCGAAACATCACAATTTTTATTAACAAAAGTTTAAAAACTGCAAGGATACAAGCCAGCCATTCTTACTGCGAGGATATAATAGGTCATTCTGCAAGTACATGTATATATTGATTAGCAAACATAATGAAAATAAATTGATTAGTTTCACTGAATTATTCAACAAAAAATAAATAAAGCTAATGTTTTGGTTTTTTTTTTAAAAGAAATAAATTAATAAAGAATAATATTTTTCAACGTTACAAAATTTTTATTAGATTAAATAAATGAAAGTTATCTCTCTTGGATTTATTTTTCCTCAATTAACCATGGTTAACGTCTGATATTTTATATGATTTGATATTTATATGTTTAATAATTGTATAAGGTATTGTAAAAACTACAGTTCATGACATTATAATGGGTATTTCGGTATTTTTTAAGGGCATTTTGGTGTTTTCAATGGGCATTTCTGTAAATCACTGGCATTTCGGTAATTCTCTGTACCGGCATTGGTGCAATTGGAGAGATTTCCTTCACAATAGTGTATAGGATTCAATTCTTATTCCCATTTGGAAAAAGGCATGATTTATTAATTAGATAGAGAAATACCCAGTGGGATTGGCACACTTGAGACAATGACTAATCACTTTATGTAAGAGTTTCCTATAGACAGGCCATTGGTTGCCACTTGCTTATGACAGGCCCCTTCCCACATGGAAGGATACAATTTTAGTACATGTTGGACACAGGCCACTGTTTTGGTGGTTTGACTAACATTTGGTGGTCAAATGCCTATATGGTATCCCTATTTTACCTATCAAAAATTTCGTTTGTTTTGGATTACACTTTACTGAGGAAAAGAACATCATGTTTACCACTGGGCCAAGTGCACTTCATTAATAAACATTCTTTAAAAAAAAACTATGAATCAATTTGCGCTTGGGAGTTTAGGAAAAGTTGAAATGAATTTGATTTCCACCTAAGAAGTTGTTAATAATAAATTTGTTTCTGACTTCAAAAAGATTATGTTATTCAAAATAAGAAATGACCTCATTCCTTGGACATGTACTTTGTATTCCTATCATCTGGGCAAATATAAAACTATTACAGCCACTTGAAAATGTGTTTTTATGCTATGTTTTGATATATTTAGAGACCATTTTGCTGTGAAGAGGATGGATGCACAAAGCAGTATGCTAGGGCATCACATTTAAAGAGGCATCATGAGAAGAGTCATCAGAAGCAACCAAGTCCAACAAAAATCAGGTACATTCACATTGATATGTGTGAGCATCATTGGATAAAAAGTTCTATTACAGAACATGTTGCACCTGAAAACAGAAAAAAATATCTTCAATTTGATCAGATGAAGAAATTAACTAAAGTTCAAGTATTGAACATCAATTAAAAAAAATAAAAAATTTTGAATTAAAAAGTATGAAATAAAATAAGATTTTCTTTAAGACTACCATATTGTAAGATGATTCAGAAAGATGATGAAAATTCCAAAATCCATTCTCGGAGATCTATGAGGTTTTCATGGCAACCTTGTGTTGTGAGGGATGGAGTGAACTCTTTGACCAAGGTTCTCTTGGTTGATTTTGTGACCTCTTGAACTTTGACCTATGATCTCCTCTGGATTGAAGATGAAGAATTGGCTCTGATTTCTGATTTGAAAATCTTTTATTAATAGTGGTGATGGTGTGATTAGTAATATATCCTGGTCCAACTTGTTGTGTGAAGGGAAATCCCTTTGCAAACTATGTGTTGTTAGTTTAATAGTGTGTTGGTGTATAAAAGATTGTAGACAATCGAAAAAAAAATGTTTTAAAATTTGCCATTCAAATTAAATTTGAGATGTTTGTTTATTTCTAATTGAGCTGTGTATAATTCACCTGTGTACACCCATTACAGATGTTATTAATAGATATGTGCATTAGATCTGGGTCTGAGTTACCACATGCTTTTTGTAATCAAAGTTCTTTTAAAGTCATTTAAAAAATATTTAAAAATTGTACAATTTTTTAAAATTCAAATTAACCAACTCACTGAAGAATCATTTCACCGATATATTTTTAATACCTGTGCAGTCAGTTTTTTTGACCACACATGACATTCGGTCCTGTGTAATCAATAAACACACAGGACCGAACCAAATTCGTCAGACCGAAAATCCTAATGTAAAAAAGTGAAACACATGAAAATGCAGAGCCAAGAAATCGCCTACCTCCTCACTATAAGTAAGCCATGGTCAACCATTTTTCCAATCTGTATTGAATCTTCTCGCAGATCGTTTCGACTCATAGTCCTTATTCTTCTCTTGAGTAGGTGCTTTTCTTTTTCTTTGACCAGGGATCGCTCCCGCATAATACCTTGACGGTCTATGCAATTTTAATCACATTCCATGTATTTGGATTTGTGCGATATTTTTTATTTATAACAAACATTTAAATGACTCCACGTCAAAATAGTAATGCTCAAAACCAGACACTGAGACATCGAACATTCTGGTCTGCATCGGACCAGAGGCACTGCACATCGGTCAGGTTCGACGGTTTGATGTCTTTTGCATAGACTGCCTGTGTGTTCCTATTGAAACCATTTAATAACACATGCACTTTTCATTTATTATCTCGGACTTTCCATAGGGGCAAAAAATTATCAGAATGCCCGTAACATCCTGCATACCCTGTTGTCTGCAATCGGTAAGCCTACTAAGCATATCAAAGATTACAGCAATGTATAATATCAAGATTTCAAAATGTCTGCATGAGAAAATGTAATATAAAATTTCAGTACAATAAAATTTCCTCAAAGATTTTACCTACAAATTACCATGATTTTTTTAAAAAGTCAAGATTACTGCTCAATCAAAAGTTTTGGTGCATATAATACACCCGAACTACATTATTACCCTAATTTTCAGGCCCCAAATAGGGGTACCTATTGTACACCAGTTGGTATTATGTTCAGCAAATTACGATAAACTATTCTGATAAACTATTCTGTATTGGACATACATGTGGTTTGATTTAAAGAGTTTCACGAAATACTTAAGTACAGCATAAAAGCATTTAAAATGTTGCAGTGCTCCAAAGTAACCAGATACTAGTACATGAATGTGAAATAATAAGTTGTTTTTCCCTCAAACCTTCTGGTAACACAATTTGAAATTTGATCAGAAAAATGATGAAACTTCCAAAATCCATTCTCAGAGATCTATGAGGTTTTCATGGCAACCTTGTGTTGTGAGGGATGGAGTGTGAACTCTTTGGCCAAGGTTCTCTTGGTTAATTGTGTGACTTCCTGAACTCTGACCTATGATCTCCTCTGGATTGAAGATGAAGAATTGGCTCTGATTTCTGTTGAATGTATTGACTAAAATGGTTAAACTTTTATATTTGTATGCATATTAGTCATTACAGCAAAACTCGTTTATAGCGAATTTCAGGGGACCACAGAAAAAA
>WFKH01011581.1:20728799-20754764 GCA_016163765.1 Magallana hongkongensis | reverse complement strand
TTTGATATCGCCCCTTCCTATCTTGATTGCGCAAAACAACTTGCCTCAATATTCTGGAATGAGTTTGACATCATGGCAATCAGCATGTTGATAAGTACAATTATAGCCATACAGTGGTACAACATGAACATCAGGCGACCCAGCATCTCAGTGAAGGTTTGGCCGTTCTGTATCTTCAGGTCATGCTTTGCAGTAATCCCAAACAGTGACCAATACAGGGTAGCATAGCTCTCACCAAGCCTCAAATAATAAAGCATTATGATTCTAGATGAAAATTGTGCAATCACATCTTCAACCAACATGGATCAAGTAAGAAGGAAACAATCCATTTATAACAGTTTCATAAGCCAAACAATGGTAAGATGTACTGTATACAGGGAAATATTCACGCCCGTTTTATTTTCGCCCCTTTCGCCCTTGTTGTCAGCAGACGAATTTAAGACTCTGCGAATTCAAAACAATTTTCAAATAACTGTGTTAATTAGTAAGAGTATCTATTTTTTATTGTGTCTGGGCAAATTTAAGACTGAGCGAAATGATTTGAAAGTGTAGAAGGGCGAAAATAACACAGGGCTAAAATAACCCCGTATACAGTATTTTAATTTAGGACTCAATAGATTTGTATTTTAAGATCGTAGTTATTATTTTAGTTTTAAACAAAATCCATGGGCTGAACATGAAGCCAATATTAACTTTTACAAATCCTGGAAATGTAAATGGAAATTTGGTTGCTTTCCTGGCCCCAGATTACATTGATTTCTTACACTGTGAAATCTTTTCTACTGTTACTTTATCAGACCAATATGCATGTAAGAGGCAAGACTGGTTTACATGTACTTACGACACAAATGCCACTGGGTCCTCAGGAACACGGCTTTTGTAATAATACCAGTAGAGCTGAGTCATTCCACAGGCAAAAGAGGTTAGAACCAGAAAGAATATAAACAGGAACTTCCCGATATCTATCAACATGCAGCCCAGAGATATCTGGAGGGGTCCTAGATGCTGATTAGCCTGAGCCAGGTATATGATTCGAGAAAAGCTAAACACATTGGCCACTGCGAACAGCCCCTCTGCTAGCAGGGTAGGGTCTACAATGGGCCAGTCTTTCCTAGGAATCTCTCTGTCACCATATCTGCCGGATTCAATTTGAACATATGCAACAAATCTTAGAGAAAATGTTGCTAGATATAGAGAGAGCATCATAAAGTCCAGCCAGTTCCACCACTGTCTTGTGTATGCTTTTAGACCTTCATCCCACAGTTGTTTACATTCAGCCCAAACAAAGCCTGCAACAAAAAGCCGAATCAAATCAAAATCAAAATAAAACAATGTTAGAAAAGTTGGTTTTGTTTTTTTAAGGCTATATAATATGAAGATGCAAATAAATAAAAGTAATTAAACAAGTAGCACTTTAAAAGTAAGCAACTTAGTAAACATACCCATCACCCATAGGAAGATCAGCCACTCCAGTTCCGAGGGAGGGGGTCCCCTGGTATTTCCCCTGTCATTGGGGTTACTGATATTGGTGGAGCACAACACTAACAGAACCAGGAACACCCCAAAAGAAGTGCTGTGGTACAGGAACTTCATGAAAGGACTGCGCAGTAGCTGTCCTATTTTACTGCATGGGAATATGAGATAATACACCGCCATGAACGGAGCGATCAGGATCAGTCCCATACACAGCAAAAACTTGGTCAGACCATTTCTCTTCCTCCATCCCGGAAGACCCTCGTACCAGATTGAGGTCAACAGTTGCTGACAGTGGGGGTGAGACACAAACTGAAAGTAAGCATCAAGACATCAATAAATTTATATAATTGCCAAATACTTTGCCTCCACATGGAATGCTAAATTAACATATACATGTATATTTAAACATTTGACACTGTCTTCAAATAACTAAAGAGCAGAACCAATTAAACTATTCTGTTTACAGTAATTTGACCTTGAATTTGATGAATGACCTTGAACTTTAGCAGTACCTTTTGACCTCAACTTTCAGTAAAGCAGCAATTTAACAAATCCTTACCATTTTATTTCAAACAGGTTGGACAAATTACTAATTCCAGAACTTCATCAAGAAAATTTTCTCTTAACCATATGTTCTACTGATGTATTGAGTAATTCAAGAGAGATAACACTTAAATGAAAATATGCAAAACTTGCCACATTTGCAAAAGGATAGATATCTTCCATTTTCTTAAACACATCTTTCAGTCACATTGAACTACTGGCATATACATGAAAAATAATTTGACACTAGCACCTAAAAGTGCTGATCATTTATCAAGATACTAAATGACATGTCAAGACCCTGCAATGGTCTTAACAAATCTCATAACTGTATATATTTTAACCTTTACAGATACAGAAAATGCATGCTGCTATCATGTTGCTATTTAAAAACTATCATTAAGGAGAGACTTCTGCAATCACATAAGAGGATTCAAATGCTGTAAATAATGAGACTGACTGAAGTGATTGAAGGCTGATCGACTCACGATTTAAGTGCTCATGACTGCCCTCAGATTTTTATTTTCATTTTTGTTGGTGCTAGGTAAGGTAATAACTTTTTAAAATGTTGTGCTTTAAATACAAAAAAAACCCATAAAGTTTGACACTTAAATTGTTTTGGCTTAACATCTTTCATGTAATATCTAACAGATGAACATTAAACAAATGATGGATAGAAAGTGATCAGAATTTAAGAGCTCACAAGCTCTCGGCTCAGCAGTGCTAAAAAGTGGATACTGGCATATTCAATTGAAAAGAACTTCTAATACCTGTAATATGATGGTAAGAAAATAGTCAAGGACAAAGCAATACTAAGCAAGATGGTATTAAGAGTGTCCTTCAGCTACTATGCCAGTCTCCACTACTGCTGAACTATAATGGTCATAACGATACATGATAAATATTTGACATGAGATACAAATATCAGAAACCTACGATATACAGAATATGAAATGCTAAGGAGAACAAAAAGAAGATCAGAAATCAATTAAAACAACATCTCTGATCTTTCATGCAGCAGAGGCATGATACTGAACTGATGGAAATTTTTGTATGGTAAACTTTTGCAATTTCTAATATGTATAGAAACGTTCATGTGTGGGTTAATTTTTAGGGGGAAAATAATAAGAATAGTGAGGCAGCCATGATGTTTTGCAGTACCCTTTTTTTTTAAAACTGTTTGCATGGTGATAGTGGTCATCATGAAATTCACATAAATTCCCCAACTCAAACATTTCAAAATTTCAGATTTCCAGGACACAAATATGACCTACACATTTACCAAAAAAGGGTTCAAGGTCACTGCACACCCCTTACCCAAGGGCACTCTGTGGGTGAAGAATGAGCAGGAGAGAATACAAATACAGATTTTTTAACAAGGTCTGATATGACCTTGACCTTTCACCTAGAAATTTGTTTCAAGGTCACTGCACACCTTTTGACCAATGGCATTCTGTGGGTGGAGCATGAACCAGATTGGGCCAAGGGGAGAGAAAAATATCCTCCAGACAAGAGATGTCAGATGACCATACAGACAGACTGATCACTATAGGGCACCTGCAAAGCTTGGCCCTCTTTTCAAAAGTGAGCACTATTTCAAGATACACAATTCTCATGCCATTGAATGAAAGAAGTTGTGAAGAATTTATTCCAATGGAAGAGATTGTGCATACGAAATAACATTTAAGACAAAAGTTTTAATATATTTCGTTCCATGTACTTCTCCATCTTAAAATTTTGAATTCAAATGTAAAGAACTATATGCGATACGGTCTAATTTCTGCCCCCGTGATTTATAAATTTCAAAAAACATCATATCATAAAAATATTTTGATAAAACATAAAACTGAATATGCTAGTTACAGAAATTTAAAAGTTTTACAACATCGATTATTCCTTGTGCTTCTATGGACCATTTTCCGCATTTTCTTGAAAATTTCATCAATTTTTCTTCATATTCAAGAGTAGGAGGTATAGAGCGCAATGTTGCTGCAAAACTATTTTTACAGATATTATTGTTCATATTATTTTGCATATCATATCAAAAAATGGTGTTGGAGCAAGCTTGCGCTTGATGTTTCCTTTTCAAAAAACTGATAGGAAATCCCCCCGTTTTTGGCTAAAATATGTACTTTCTGTGAAATTAGCTCATTATGAACATATCATATTTCTATTATGACTTCGATTAGACAATTTATCTTTATAAACCTGAACTAGATATATATTAACCTATCTTTTAGCAAATTTCTAAAGCTCTATTCATAACTTTGAGATTTGGGGCATAAAAACACTTTACCCCGCACATAGTTATTTAAAAAAAAATTAAAATAAGTTATTACAACTGCATTTCCCTAAAGTATGGAATAATTTCACATGTGAATTTTCATCTCTCTCTCTCTCTCTCTCTCTCTCAATGCATCATACTTGTACACTTGACTTATTATTCTAATCCTACAAAAGAAAAGAAAAAAAAACCACACTCATGTTGTTGACAATTTTACAAACTCTAATATTGTCATTGCCAGGAGATGTGATATTTCAATATTCCAATAAAGCCACAACATGCAGAGCTCATTATGTAGAGGAAAATTACACAACAAAACATTTTCTCTTATATTTTATGAAGACTTTTGTCATAAAGACTTTGTGCCATCACAAAAACACAGCACTAATGATTCTGGAATTGGAAATCTGCTACTCTTAATACTTTATAATGAACCACATACAGCTAATCTACCCAGCCAACTGGTGAGAAAGTTGAGATATTTATTAGAAGGGTTGACAGTCCATGAAATGCAGCTGTTATATTGTTTCAAATCTCCTGTCACCTACCTAATAAGATCATGCATTTAATATCAACAATAGATTAATGTGTATCTGCAAAGGTTCAGTGTAGTTAGACTGTCAAATACATGTACATGAGGGAAAAAAAAAGTATATGTACATATAGTGATTAAATGCATGATCTTATTGGGGGTTTTTAATCCTAAATAAATTTTTCTATAATAAAAAAAAAAAAATGATAATTACCTGTTTCTGTTCATACTTGAGTGCCAACTTCAGCCTGGACAGGGTAAGCTTCTCTGGGAAAGAGGTAAAGTCCAACTCCTCTTCCTCCTCTCTCTCATCCTCTGAGTCGGAGCTCCGGTTCAGAACAGCCATGACCTCCTCACTGCTCCGACATTGGTCCAACAGATCACAAGCATACTTCTTACACTGGTCACTCAGCTGAATGTAAGTGTCCTTGAACTCATTCTCTGTCAAGGCCAACTTCTGAAGTTCCCAGGACAGCTTGAAGGCTGTGAGGATGGGGTCAGTGCTGGTGAGGGATATCCAGGCAGGACTGGCCAAGGCTTTGTAGGAGTTGATACGGAACAGGGAATGTCTAAGACTGTCCTCATTGACCTTCTCCCGACAACCTTGACATGAGCAAGACAGCATGTGGGGAAACTCAATATTTGCCCCTCTTAGGAGAATCAACTGAAGGATCTCAAATTGATTACAATGGGCTGCCAATATTATTGGGCAGATGTCTGACGAATAGTCTGAACTTTCTTCCCCCCTTCGTTTAGTTTTAGACCAATCTGGTCCAAGCATTTCCAAAGTGATGCTCGGATGATCAATAAGCATTTCCACTATTCTGTAAACCCCTTCTCTGATTGCATACAAAAGAGCATCGCCAATCTTAACTCCGTCCTGCTGCAGAAGAATCTCGACCAATTCCACGTTTTCGTTATCAACAGCGATCTGGATTGCGGACCGTCCAAGCATGTTGGTACAGTTGACATTGACGGGGTCGGGTCCCTGCAGGCACCGTATGACTGTGGGTTTGTCCCCCCGCTCTACCGCCTCCAGAAATACCCTCTCCTGTGTATTGTTCATCTGTGACCGTTTGAGTGGCTCCAAGGGCATGATGACTGGACTCAGAGTCTGGTAGCACCTGGTATGAGGTTGACTGCCAGCCAGCATGTCTTGTATAAGCTACCTGTGAATTCAAGCACATACTGATAATATCCCTCGTATGTCTACCACACATAATTGGCATCATCTTTGCAAAGTATTGATTATGACTTTATGATATTTCCTGTTTTTTATTGGAGTTTTTGGTACAGTATTGTTAAAGCTATATATTACATGCCATATTCTGAGTTCCATTACAATTCCATTGACAAAATGCAGAACTAGAAAAATGAGTATGCAGACAGGCTTGTAAGATTCTGTGACACTTCAAATAAAACTAATGAACTCAATTTCTCGGAGGACTTCCTCTCACAAATGACCAGATAACACAATCTAAGGACACTAAACTAATTACAAACAATATTTCTCTCTACTGCAATATAAGGCACTCTATGATCCCAATAGTTAACCTCTTAAATTCCAGCATAACTGTTTATACAGACTTGTGTACTTTAACCACAAATGGACATTTTTGAATGTAATTTTTTGAATTTCTATCAATTTTAAAAACAGTTGATGAATAGATAACAGACAAACAGACATTTCAATCTATATTCTTTATATATATTCAATCTATATTATTTAGAGCATTGTCTTGCATTGATGTAAGAAAATACATCCCATGTTGTAAGATTTATTTTACAATTTAAAAAAATATCGACAGTTTGATTAAAAATCTCAAAAACTTAACACATGGGCACCTAAAATAGCAAAATAATTTCCCTGGAAGATCGAAGCATCTCTTCCATTATGTAAGATAATGAGGATAACAGTAATACATGTACTATTATGAAGTATCATTTTACATATGCTCGCAAGGGAATAATAAATGTCAAACTTACAATGTTTCATCAGCCTACTTTATGAAATTGACCGACACTTAAATCTTGTAAAGTCTTTTTCCAATACAAGGGGATCTATTAACTCAATTGAAATACTGTCTACTGAATGTTTGTTATTAAATGGCTTGTCAGACACTGAAAGGAATGGGAAAAGCAATCTGATAAATCAGAGAGAGAGAGAGAGAAAGAGAGAGAAAGAACTGCGTCTTAATATTAGTACTGACTAGCTTGAAACACTACACTACCTGTTACAGAGGATTTTACTTTGCTTTGTCAGAATCAAGAGGATTAGAATTCAAAGCGCCTACAGCTCTGATAAAACGTTTGGTTTTTGTGCCAAATAAGCAAGTCAGGTTTTTTTCCATAAGGGTGGGGAAAAAATTGACAGATTCTCACAAAATATGATACAAAAAAGACATGGCCAAATTTCAAATTAAGAGTATAAAGTCAATACAAATCCTCTTATTTCTATACACTAACACAGGCCATTGTAGAGTACTAATGGGCATAGCATGACATCACTACAATAATTAATATATTTAGACAGCCTATTACCTGATCATAACATGCTATTGAGTAAAATATTAAATTCTAGTAAAGACACTTATACATGGTCCGTACAGTTAATACATGTTAATAACATCAGATGTTGTATTATTTAGTATGAGAAATTAATGAAACATAAACTTTGTAAAATCAGAATAATTATAATAATTATTTAACAGAGATGTCATGTTATATTATATTTTTCATCATCAGTCTTATTGTCTGATTTCACACCATAATTTTGAGTAGAACTAAAATAAATGAGACAACCTATAAATGACATTTAATCTAAGAGCCATGAGTGGCACCAAAGGTTATGTAATGACGAGAAATCAATACATATACTTCAAAGACAAAAAAAAACAATTTAAAAAAAATGAAAAAAAATTCTGCTGCATACAGAAGCATTTTTCCCCCTTTTGCTGAATTTTTGCTCCATTAGTCCTCATGGTCATTAAGATGAAGAATCCATTAGTCCCCTTGGTCACTTAGTCGAAAATCCATTAGTCCTCTTGGTCACTTAGTTGAAGAATCCATTAGTCCTCATGGTCACTTAGTTGAAGAATCCATTAGTCCTCATGGTCACTTAGTTGAAGAATTCAAAACCAGGCTAGTTCAAAACTGTCAGCGAATTTAATGCTTTGCCTAGTTTTTAAAATTTTTTTTATATTGAAAACTAAGAGATGAACATAACTTTCAAACACTTAATCCTTTTGATTTATTCCCAAAATGTTGCTCTATTGCTGAAATGATCTTACAAATTATGTAATAATTTAGGAATGCATGGTGATGATAATGCATGAACATAGGTTGTCTAGCTAGTATATCTTCTGAAACAATGGTATATAAATACATACATATGTATTTCTTTAAAACCAATAAGTATAACTGTGACAATTTTAGTTACTTCTTTGCATTACAGCATTCTTTGTGTAAGAGGGGCAGTTGATTCAAAATATTGACAAAACTGCAGACTGTAAATCCTCAATGCATCATCTTATTATATAAAAAGGCAACTTACTATATAAAAGGCAACTTATTATAAAAGGCAGCATGTCTAACAACCTATTGAAATCACCATGTCTAACAATCTATTAAATTAAGCATGTGTAACAAAATGGTTATTGTTTATTAATGGTGATAATTTGCTAGTTAAAAAAAACCCAAAACCTGTAACATAAGATGCAAACACCATAAAGTCTATATCTAAAGCATACTTTTCCCTTTTATTGGGTATAGCGCAGAATTATTATTTTTAACTTTAATGCAATTAATGTGTTGGAACAAAAATAAAACTGCATTTAGTTATTTTGATTGTCACTTGCTGACTGTTTGACATTTATCCAGACAATCAAATGCATTTATAAGTCTATCTTTTATTGGAAAAATAAAATAGATTAAAGTGGGGGGGGGGCTTCATAAAAGATAATCTGAAGCAAAAAGTAATGGTAAATTTCCTTGAGCTAGTCTGTTAATGGTGAGTTTCTGTGTATAGCACTTATAAGGACCTAAAAGGTTAACACACCCTAAAGAAGCTTTTTTTTTCGTTTATACAATTCTAAGAACAGATTTGAAATCTGATCTAATTAATTCCACAGAAAACCTAAAGCATGCATGGTTGCCATACACAATTAGAATAAAGGAACATGTAATTTGTTATAGGAGAATATCCTTTGTCATTTTGTCAGCTCAGTTTACTTTGAAGGTTTCACCAGTAGCATATAGGGAAAAATTCAACTCAAAAGAAAATTCTTCCTAATACTGAAAAAAATAAAAACTCAGCTTCATTTCCTCGAATTCATGAAAAAATTGTCTAACTTTAAGTTAACTTGGACCAGGTCATTAAAAATAATAAAATGAAAAAAAAAAGAAAAAGAAAGCACTCACTGCGGTTTTGTCATTTGATGAAATTATTCACTGGCCAGTTACCACATCAGACACACAATCCTTGGGCAATGGTCCCCCTCCATCTTTCGAAGGCATCTCTTGGCATCAAACGAAGCCGAGAAATCAATATAGACTCCAGGCTGTGAACAACATGCTCTCAGCAGCATCACATCTCTGTCTTTCACACTGACACGCCATCTCTCAGCTGATTGGCCCTTCAGAAAACTTTCACTTGCGTAACTGATCAAAATTCTCAGTTTTTAAATCATAGCGGAAAATTATTTTCTTTAATAAATATGACGTAGTTATTCATGTAAAAAATGAATAAATCTTTAATCAGCGGACATAAAGAGTTTTCACACGATTAAAACAAATATACATATATTTATGATAAAACTAGACATCACTGAGATGTGACCATCTCAAAGGGCCCCTCTAAATAAAAGACATAAAAATGAAAAACAAAATTTAGAGTACTTTGCTAGACTTTAATCTCTAACTTCTAGATGTTACCACATACTATATCATACAAACATTATAAGGATGTAGCAAAAGGCAGATAAAACTAAGAAGAAAAAGACATTAGTTATATAGACAACATTTTACACAGAAGTTTGCTATGACCTTGACCTTTCCAGATAGAAACTTGATTCAAGGTCACTGTACACCAATCAATTACAGGATGACTTATTTAAAGGCTGAGCAGCATTGGGTCAAAGGGAGAGAAATTAAGAATTAAAACTGGATTTCAAAGCCATCTGGTATTACATTAGCTATTGACCTAAGGTTTTGGTTCAAAGTCACTGCACATCCTTAACCCACAAGCAATATTTAGGTGAAATATGGGCAAGATAGAATCAAGGTTAAATAATCTATGATCCTGACAAGGATTTTTCAAATAGTTTTGATATGACCTTTACCTGTGACCTAGAAAGATGGTTGAAGGAAAATACTCACCCTTTATCTAAAGGCTCTCTTTAGGCAAGTATGAAACAAATTGGATCATCAGGAAAGAATGTATGGTCCTGACAAGTATTTTACACACAAGTTTGCTATGACCTTAACCTGTGATCTAGAAAATTGGTTCAATGTTACTGGGCATCCTTTACCCGAAGGCACTCTGTAGGTGAAGTATCAGCCAGATTTAGCAGACAAATAAATTTTCTTTGGTATAACAAATCTTCAGCAATAAACTTGCTATCGTCCTTATAACAGTATATATGTATATAATAGTATATCATTCATGGTTAGCAATGGAAAAACAGACTTTTCTGAAAAACAGACAAGTTAATTGAGATTGAAATGAATCTTCCATAGAAGCATTGTGGGGGTGTGCAATGTTAGAATCCTCTCATGTTTTTGTAAACTTCTAGAATACTGTATAGCTGGTTATTTTTGCAGGATGCTATCTTTGGCTTTCTCTGCAGTTAATAACAAACCTAAAAGTGGTCAAATTGTAAAATAGAGAATTTTGAAAACACTTTATAATGCCAAATATTGCACCTGCAAAAATAACCCCCTTTATGGTATATAGCTACTCCATTACCTGTACATGTAAAGTTCAACAACCTCCGTGATAGCAGATGACATGTGGTTGTTTATTTGTGTCTGTACAATTAGCACATACTGACAAGATTACCTACTGAAGTTGGGTAACTGTTATTCATTAAAAGACAAGAGTTTAACCTTTAATTTATCCTATATTGTTAGACATTACATCAGACTATCAATTACTCATGAATTTAGTCATCCAACTTTGAAAATATTTTGCTTCTAACAACCTACACATCATAACCTACGGAATCTGATCTACATTTCGTCATCATTATCCTGTCACTTCTACAAGACTGTTTTCTTTGAAATGTCCATAAAAAAAATCATAATACCTTCAATGTAGACTTTTAATTATAACAATAAGGCTTTCATAAAAACAGTCTAACAAATAATAATAAATGCTTTGTCCACGAACAGTTTTTTTTTTCCATCACATGCAATATTGTAAAAAATATAAACATACAATTTACAAGAATCCAAAGGTCCTCTACAATCTTGTTTGTAAGAAGACATTTTACAAGCAACAGTAATCAGTTTTATATTTTAACAGGATCTGAAAAGTGAAATCTCAAAACGGAAATTTCAATGGGTTTTAATCAAAATAAAATAAGTTTGGCGACTTGGATCTCTGTCAACGAGGTTAACTACCTATAAAGACAACCAATAAATAAGGGGCATATATAATCATACAGAACTGATTTTCTCTCTGCCTTCTTTTAAGGTGGTATGGAACACCTCCATATTGTGACGTACTTCCATAAAATCAAGTATAATTTTATAATATTTTCTTTGCCAAATTTGTTTCCTCACAGCGTTGCGCAATGGGTTTAAGTATCATCAACGAATCTGTAAGTCATGAGTTTAAATCCCACTGGGGCTTTTATAATTTTTACCATTCCAAAAATTTTTTAAACATAATTTTGGGTCAGATATTGCAAAATTTGAAAATTCTAAAAGGATGAAAGTATTTGATATATTTATCCACATTGAAATCGACAGGTTCCCATACCACCTTAATTTAAGCCTATAAAAACGCCATACATACATTTTTATCAATCATAACATCATATAAAAACAAGCATTCTGTGAAATTTTCTATTGATTAAAATTAACATAAACTCAACTGAACAGAAACTTGCATGTCATTAATACAAAAAAGTCTGTCTAGAAACAAAACAACACAAATGGGCATGCAACCTATCTGCACTTATGCTGCACTTGATGACTTTCCTGTGGTGAACAAACAACAGAGTTAGGTACAGAGCTGCTCTTGCTGGGGCCTGCTGAACTGTCCATGTCCCCAGGAGAAGAGGATTCAGAGGAAGACTGGGTGTGGGAAGGACCCGAGCCTTCCCTACACATGTCTATAGGACTCTCTGTCACTATCATGTCCTCTTCACATGTCTCACTGTCGTTCACTGTCACATGACTCCCAAGGTTTGAGGAGTCCATCGCTAGTAAGGACTCCTGACTTGAATGACAACTGTCCGAGTATGAGCTCTTCTCCAGTGAATTTCGATCTTCCACCATCACAGTCTCTGAGAGCTCTCTAATACAAGATTCCCTCTTGTATCCTGTCAATTTTTCTAGTTTTGATTTCTTTCTGTGTGTGTTGAGTCTGACTTTAGGCTGTGATATCAAAGATTATTTCATTAAACTTCAATGTATCATAAGCAGGACACAAACATGATAGATTTTTAGACTATTTAGATTGTGTATTACCTTTGGCTTACAATACAATGGATCATGAGTTTTTTTGTGTTGATGTAACTTTTGCTGGAAAAAATAAAAACATTTCCATAAATCCACAGAGTGAAAATTTCATTTGTGCTTCTACTATTACCATTTAACAAGGTTTATGGACTACCCATATACTGTTCATCACAAATATTCATTCATCTGTTCTAGTTGTGATGGTTAAAGCATGACAAGTTCTCATAAGGTCCCCTTAATGTGCAGATAATAATTGTTTTCATAGAGTCATTAGTAAGACATTTATGACAGCAGTTCACATTTGACTGACCAATGCAAAGACAGGTTAATTGATATATTTCAAGTTCACATAAGTTGTACCTGAAGAAATCTGCAGTAAAAATATAATATGAATTTTCATATATAAAACTCTCTCTCTCTCTCTCTCCTCTCTCTCTCTCTCTGTGTGCAAAGTACAGTGTATATATTCAAGCCATTATCATACTAATTCAAGGTTGTGGATAAAATAACAGCAGAAATCAGAGCCAATTCTTCATCGTCAATCCAGAGGAGATCATAGGTCAAAGTTCAAGAGGTCACACAATCAACCAAGAGAACCTTGGTCAAAGAGTTCACTCTATCCCTCACAACACAAGGTTGCCATGAAAACCTCATAGATCTCTGAGAATGGATTTTGGAAGTTTCATCATTTTTCTGAATCTCAAATCTCTTAATAAAATGCACAATATAAATACACGTAACTTACCTTTGCAGAAAATTGCTTCTGGCACTGCTCACAGGTAAATTTTTGTCCGTCATGGAAAGACCTAATGTGAGCCATGAGATTTCTTTTGTCCAGGTAAGATCTCTCACAACCATCTCGAGGACATGAAAACAGCAACCGCTCTGGTGAATGAGTTTTCAAGTGCTGATGGTAGATGTTGGATTTTCTGAATATGCTTCCACATTCCTTACAAGTGAACACTGTAACAATTATAAAACTATTAATAATTAATCATCATGCATTCAACAATGGCTGCATGTTTTTGTGAAGTTTTAATTGCATGCCTTTTTTTAACCTAGACTTACAAGATATAAATAATATAAATAAATAAAATAAATAATAAGTTAAAAGATTCATTCTTTATTTGAATTGAAAAAAATCTAGAGAGAGGCAGAAATCAGAGCCAATTCTTCATCTTCAATCCAGAGGAGATCATAGGTCAGAGTTCAGGAGGTCACACAATCAACCAAGAGAACCTTGGTCAAAGAGTTCACTCCATCCCTCACAACACAAGGTTGCCATGAAAACCTCATAGATCTCTGAGAATGGATTTTGGAAGTTTCATCATTTTTCTGCAAACTTAATGTTCTAACTACTAGACAGTAATTGCCAATGAAACAATAAGTCAAAGTGATCTCTTACTTCATGAAGAGCTAAATTTTCAACTACATGTATTGCCAACTAAAATAACATCTTGTACTAAATATTGCCTCTAATTACATGATCAATGGCTAATCTACAATGTTCTGCACCTTTAGCAATCTATAATGATCGAGTTTTGGGTCATTTCTATATTTTGGGTCATTTTATTTTAGTACCAGAATATGACTGAAGACCCTTAACGAATGTAATAAATGAGATTGAATTTTATTGGGTAAGGATTTAAATTTGAAAATAAATATTTACAAATATATCTCTTTCCAGTAACCTGACTAACAAGCTCAACTATATTTAGTTCCATAACCGACACTTTACCTTTGCTGTGATGAAGATGTTTGTGTTTTATCAAGAGAGTCCATGTTTTCATTACTTCAGTGCATCCTTGCACATCACATGGATATCCTAATAAATAATGCATGGTGAGTATTAGAAGGCAGAAGTCAAGGACATTCATTATGGGCTAGCATGATGAAAACAAAATTACATAATATATGTTATCTTATAAAAGTTATGTAGACCAAGCACACTCTGATTAATGTGTGCTGCCTAATTAAATTATGTACTATGTTTCCATTTACTACATATATTCTCTAAAATGGGTTATCAAAGATTTTTTTCCACATTTCTTATGGAATTCCTTTTGTATTAACATATTGTTTGACACTTGCCTTCATGGACTTTTGAATGGCGTTTTAATACACTGGGGAAACGAAAGCTCATCCCACATCCCTCCACAGGGCACCTGTATCAAGGGAGATCAGTGAGGTCAGTCAACTTTACATATCACAATTCATTTGCTTCCTAGCTTTAATAATCAACTACCTCTATAATAACACATGATGCAAAAAATTTCCAGAGAAAGTCTAAATAACGAACAATATCAGTATGTTTAGATTAGGGTTTTCCTTGAGCCATTTTACTGTGTATAAGACCAAAATACAAATTTTTTTCAAAACACCGTCAAATATAAAGCAAAACAGTTTAATTTTCTATTTACGTTTTTAACTCTGCATTTTGAGACGATAAAAAAAAAACCTACACAAAAGGATTGATGTGAGTGTGATCAAACTCATGGACCTTCAGATGCTGGTGTTTAAGGAATGCCTTCCCACATCCTGTGTACGTACACTAAATCAAGATAGGAAACATACAATACTCAAGTAATTATACATAAATCAAAGTACTGAAAGTATTGATAGATATTTACGACATGCTTGTAGAAATTACAAATCAGTTCAATTTTTTCATAAAAATGCGACAGCTAAACAAAAGAGACGGACATTGTCAATAAAGATTTAATCAGCAAACTAGCTCCAATATAAATTATTGCTCTTTTAAAACATTTTCAAAATTTCACGCTATAAAACTCCAATACCTTGTATGGTCTTGATTTGTGGATCCGAATAATGTGTTTCTTCAGATTATTGTATGAAGAGAAAAGCTCTTTGCAGTCATCCTCTTTACATCTAAAAGAAAAATGCAACAATTTGAATGTCTCATGGAACAATCCAATCAAAAATATAAAGTAGATGTACAATAGTACATGCTCTACAGCAGCTCTCCCTGTTAAAGATACAGTCCTTGATCACTCTTGTTGACCAAGACAACGGAAAATTATGGCTATTCATTGATGTTTTCGTATCTCAAAAGAATAATACATGTAATACTAGACATGATCTCGTTGCGAGCAACGAGTGGGTCTTCCGTTTGATTATGAATTAACGATAGGGTTGAATTAATTAAAATGTTGACACTTGGTACGAGTTACTATATTAACCTTTTAAACAAATTTTTGGACCTACACTGCAAAATTAAGATTTCCGGAAAAGTCCATTTTTAAACTTCCATATCTCTGCAATGCGTTGTCCGATTTTAAAACGGTTTTTAGTTTTGTATTCAGTACAAAAATATCTACAAAACGTATATGCTTTTAAATTCCAAAAATCGAAATTTTGAAATCACTTCCGGTGACGACCGGAAGTGACGGACAACCTGGTCATATTAAAATTTGATAAGTTTAAAACATATTCTGATGGAAAAAAATTGTAAATTATTTAATTTGAAAAATTTTTAAAACACAATTTTCCAAAAATGCTGTTTGAGCGGACCGGAAGTGACGGACGATCGTGGTTTTACCTGATCGGCCCTAGGAATTCAAAAATCTATCACTCCTGAAACTTTCAATTTTCTATCTTTAATCGTTTTTTAGAAAAAGGGAGGACAAGAACACTTTTTACAAAAAGAAAAACGAATATAACGGCCGACCGGAAGTGACGTCATCAACAAAAATGTACATGATAAAAGACCTTGATATTTTGTATTATTCGTGAAAATTTCATAAAAATCCATTGTAGCATATTTGAGATATTTGAGTTTTAAGAAAAATGTTAAGAAAAAAAAGAATAATAACTAGATCGTTCTCGTTGCGAGCAACGAGTGGGTCTTCCGTCCGATTTTTGAATAAATGAGATAAAACTCATCGTTTTATAGATAAAATTGTGAGTCTACGCAAAAAAAACGAAAAAAAATTTTGCGGCACTCTGGGCTTGAACCCGGGTCGCCTGGGCACTGTCCACGACCATAACGACTGAGCTAGTCGGGCTCTCGCTTCAGGACTTTGACGCTTAATATCTCGAGAATGCGTTGATCGATTTTAAAAAAAATTACATATTCTGAATTAGAAAAAGGGTCACTATCAACTATAAAAAATTCACAGAAAAATATTAAAAAATAAAAAATTCGAAAAAATTAAATTTTTCAAATTTCCTCCCGGTGACGACCGGAAGTGACGGCTGGCATTCTCTTGACCGAGGTGCACCAGAAAATAGATAGATCTATCATCTCTGAAAATTTCAGCCCTTTATCTTTACTCGTTTTTGAGAAACCTGACAGACAAAATTGACTTTTTAAAATCGTAAACAGACGATAACTTCCGACCGGAAGTGTATTTTCAAAAATGGATAAAAAACAATCAACTTCAGATAAAATCGCGTTAATCTTGAAAATTTGAAGGAAATCGATCGAGCAATCTCCGAGAAATCGTCTGCACAAAATCGGTAAGAAAAAAAAAGAATAATAATAATAAGAAAAGTGAAAAAGAAACAATAGAATAATAGAAGGGTCTTCCGCTGAAGACGGAAGACCCTAATAATAATAGTAAAAAATAGAGAAAAAGAAACCTAACAAAAACAATAGGGTCTTCCGTTGGAAACGGAAGACCCTAATAAGGTGTCATTTCACAATATATACATTATTCATTATAGTGTAACCTGTTATGATTTTGTAGTTTATTTCATGTTGATTATTTATATCAAGCTCCCACATATAATTATTATTGATGTCATTTAGTATTTTCCCCAAATATCTCGTGTTTCAGATTTAACCGGAGCATGTACCCATGTTGATAGCTATTTGTTTATGCTTTACAAAGTTTACAGATTTGATGGAACACATACGATTGATCGTTGAATAACACATAAATTCCGTAAATTACCTTGTTAAACTTCATTTAGGGCTCTATATTCAGTGTAAGAACAATTTCTTGATTTATATTTACATTTCATCTTTCTGGCTTCCATCATCTTTTCATGTGAACTTTGTCACTTCCGGTTATCGATCTTTTCCAATAAAATGTACTGAGTGTTTAATTTAACTAGCCAGCATATCTATTTAACACCATACGTTGTTTCAATAATGAAAGTTGATGTTAACTGCACGTAGATAATTTGTTTATATTCAGTCTTACTCTTTGACTAGGAATTATATTTGTTTATTCTAATGTCTGTAGTTACGATATTCATGCGCTGTTATATTACGTATGAATATAAATTGTGCAAATGATTTTATGAGATGTGATATTAATTAATTTATGTAATTATTTACATGTTCACCACTTAACAAGTGATTTATAGATGATTACTTTAATTATTTATCATTCAGCTTTGTACGGTAGCCCTGTGTGGTAGAAATAGTTCTGTGTGGGAACTTGTGTGGAAACTCAGCTTCCTGTACAGGCTTCTGATTGGTGGATAGCTTGTACAGCATATTTTAATTGGTTATCTCCTGTCATGTGACTGAGAATAGGAGGTTATATAAGGAAGCGCGTACTACGTTACGACAGATTTCAGTAAGTTGTACAGCGGCAACATTTGAAAAGTGCAAAAAGGTGAGAAACTTCAATGTAATTCATAGCCTAGTTAGAAATCTCCTACCACACTGGATGTCCTAAACTTGTATTTCTTAATAATCAGCTGTATTTTTATATCCTGTCTACATAGAAAGCTTGTTGTTATTATATTGTGCCATACAGTAAAACCGGTATTATGCTGAAATGATGTTTATTAATAAATGAGTATGACTGATCATTCATCTTGAGTATTACTGTACAAATAGACAACAAAGAGTGGAATCTGGCCAACATAGATTTAAGAATAATTAAATCAATTACTACTCCTGACAAAGATGAATTATTTACATGAAGAAGTTATGATCATTATACATACTGAGGATTCAGAGATACTAGCAAACCTCCCAGATGGCTTACAATAGATTCCTGAAAAGACTTTTTTCCTTTTATTAAATGATGAAGTTCAAGGATGGTTTAAAATAGTGTTGAAATCAAAGTTCCTTTCTTTTTATATTTTCTTTTGCCCAAGAATTGATTGTAATTTCATTCTGTTCAATTGACAATCTAGATGATTGACGTGAATACTTTCACGTATTAAGTTTGTATAGCATGTGACCCTAATCCCAACCCTATCCTACATATATATAAGGATTTATCATTAGAGTATAAGGATCTTTCATCATCTTTCATCATGTCAACAAAAATTCTGTAGGGACTATACTTCAGAAATTGCAAATTTCTCCATTAAATCATTTCCCTACTAATTAAAATCTTACTAACCTTACAAAGTGTTAGTGGCAGCATCCTTATAATGGCTTATATGCATACAAAAAGTTTAATCACTTTAGTCAATACATTCAACAGAAATCAGAGCCAATTCTTCATCTTCAATCCAGAGGAGATCATAGGTCAGAGTTCAGGAGGTCACACAATTAACCAAGAGAACCTTGGCCAAAGAGTTCACTCTCCATCCCTCACAACACAAGGTTGCCAAGAAAACCTCTAAGATCTCTGAGAATGGATTTTGGAAGTTTCATCATTTTTCTGATCAAATTTCAAATTGTGTTACCAGAAGGTTTGAGGGAAAAACAACTTATTATTTCACATTCGTGTACCAGTATCTGGTTACTTTGGAGCACTGCAACATTTCTCAATGCTTTTATGCTGTACTTAATTATTTCGTGAAACTCTTTAAATCAAACCACATGTATGTCCAATACAGAATAGTTTATCAGAATAGTTTATTGTAATTTGCTGAACATAATACCAACTGGTGTACAATAGGTACCCCTATTTGGGGCCTGAAAATTAGGGTAATAATGTAGTTCGGGTGTATTATATGCACCAAAACTTTTGATTGAGCAGTAATCTTGACTTTTTTTAAAAATCATGGTAATTTGTTAGTAAAATCTTCGAGGGAATTTTATTGTACTGAAATTTTATATTACATTTTCTCATGCAGACGTTTTGAAATCTTGATATTATACATTGCTGTAATCTTTGATATGCTTAGTAGGCTTACCGATTGCAGACAACAGGGTATGCAGGATGTTACGGGCATTCTGATAATTTTTTGCCCCTAAGGAAAGTCCGAGATTATAAATAAAAAGTGCATGTGTTATCAAATGGTTTCACTAGGAACACAGAGGCAGTCTATGCAAAAGACATCGAACCGTCGAACCTGACCGATGTGCAGTGCCTCTGGTCCGATGCAGACCAGAATGTTCGATGTCTCAGTCTCTGTTTTTGAGCTTTACTATTTTGACGTGGAGTCATTTAAATGTTTGTTATAAATAAAAAATATCGCACAAATCCAAATACATGGAATATGATTAAAATTGCATAGACCGTCTAAAGTATATGCGGGAGCGATCCCTGGTCAAAGAAAAAGAAAAGCACCTACTCAAGAGAAGAATAAAGACTACGAGTCGAAACGATCTGCGAGAAGATTCAATACAGATTGGAAAAATGGCCGACCAAGGCTTACTTATAGTGAGGAGGTAGGCGATTTCTTGGCTCTGCATTTTCATGTGTTTCACTTTTTTACATTAGGTTTTTCGGTCTGACGAATTTGGTTCGGTCCTGTGTGTTTATTGATTACACAGGACCGAATGTCATGTGTGGTAAAAAAAACTGACTGCACAGGTATTAAAAATATATCGGTGAAACGATTCTTCAGTGAGTTGGTTAATTTGAATTTTAAAAAATTGTACAATTTTTAAATATTTTTTAAATGACTTTAAAAGAACTTTGATTACAAAAAGCATGTGGTAACTCAGACCCAGATCTAATGCACATATCTATTAATAACATCTGTAATGGGTGTACACAGGTGAATTATACACAGCTCAATTAGAAATAAACAAACATCTCAAATTTAATTTGAATGGCAAATTTTAAAACATTTTTTTTTTCAATTGTCTACAATCTTTTATACACCAACACACTATTAAACTAACAACACATAGTTTGCAAAGGGATTTCCCTTCACACAACAAGTTGGACCAGGATATATAACTAATCACACCATCACCACTATTAATAAAAGATTTTCAAATCAGAAATCAGAGCCAATTCTTCATCTTCAATCCAGAGGAGATCATAGGTCAGAGTTCAAGAGGTCACACAATCAACCAAGAGAACCTTGGTCAAAGAGTTCACTCCATCCCTCACAACACAAGGTTGCCATGAAAACCTCAAAGATATCTGAGAATGGATTTTGGAATTTTCATCATCTTTCTGAATCATCTTATAATATGGTAGTTTTAAAGAAAATCTGATTTCATTTCATACTTTGTAATTCAAAATTGGGGTTTTTTAAAAAATTATGTTCAATACTTGAAGTTTAGTTAATTTCTTCATCTGATCAAACTGAAGAAGAAATTTTTCTGTTTTCAGGTGCAACATGATCTATAATGGAACTTTCTATCCAATGATGCTCACACATATCAAGGTGAATGTACCTGATTTTTGTTGGACTTGGTTGCTTCTGATGACTCTTCTCATGATGCCTCTTTAAATGTGATGCTCTAGCATACTGTTTTGTGCATCCATCCTCTTCACAGCAAAATGGTCTCTAAATATATCAAAACATTGTATTTATACACATTTTCAAGTGGCTGTAATAGTTTTACAGGAATACAAAGTATGAAGAATGAGGTCATGTATTCCTTTGAATAAAATAAATCTTTTTGAAGTCGGCAGAAACAAATTTACCGGTATTATTAGCAACTTCTTGCATGAAAATCAAATTGATTTCAACCTTTCCTAAAACTCCCAAGTGCAAATTGGTTCATAGAATTTTTTAAAAGAATGTTTTATAATGAAGTACACATGCCAGTGAACTTGGCCCAGTAGTAAACATGATCTTTTCTTCAGAAAAGAATTATTAAAATCAAAGGCCGGAACGGCCACAAAGGCGTCGAGCTGAAATTTTCTTTTATATAGATATGGTCAATAACTTGAAGTCGTATATCAAATAATATTAGAATAAAAAGTAATTTAATTATGTTTTGTGCTGCTTTAAAAACAAAAATCAGTATATTTCCTTATAAAATAGGTAGTGATGCGTTTATAATACAATAACTCATCATGGTTACAAAAATCGAAGAAATTTCAAAGTTCACAAAATAAATTTATTTTCTTTCTGCTTTAAACAGTCTTTGAACAATGTTCACAGGTTCATAATTTGAATACATTAACAGTGTGTCCCTAATTATAATAATAAAACATACTTTTATTTATTTCAATTCCCGTTTGAAACAAGATTAACTATGATATGGTTGTTTACAAACAAATCCACACCACGTGCTATCTAAAATGCTCGACCAAACCAACTGCATTATCGTGTTTATTTATCGCATCAAAATCACTAAATACGTTTATCGCTTACATTTATTTTGGAGACCGTGCCCGATAACAAATAAATTTACATATCAAATTTGTTTGCCATCGGGCACGGTCTCCAATTAAAATGTAAGCGATAAACTAAAATAATATTTAGTGAATTTTTATACCTTATTATATTCATCCGCCATTTCTTGATTAAGCAAATTTATACTTATGCAATGAGTTGTCAATAACCAAGGAGGCAAAGTTGGGTTTTTTGTACACAATTTAGTTGATTAAATGGAATTAAAATCTTGTAATACTTTTAATACTTTAAGGAACTTATTTCTTATGCGCATTAAAAAGGCGGTGCAGAATGTGAATTTGGCCAATCCAGACGATCGCTAGAAGGCTGCCGAGCATTAGCTCGACGCCTTAAAAAACCAAAATTGAATCCTGTTTGATAGGTAAAAAAGGGGATACCATACAGATGTTTGACCACCAAATGTGAGTCAAACCACCAAAATGGTGGCCTGTGTCCAACATGTTTTACACTTATAGTACTAAACTTATCCCTCCATGGGGGTAGAACCCGTAGCAACTCATGGGAGTCATACTAAACATGACTGCTAACGCCTGCCTGTTTTTCACTTGCCCAGATTAGGCCTAGCCCGGAGACTGGCATCAAAAGTAAAGAGTATGAGGAATGAGGCCTTGTCATACTTTGAATAAAATCAATCTTTTTGAAGTCAGAAACACACTTTTTATAAGCAACTTCTGGGATGCATTTCATTTCGACCTTTTATTAAACACCAGAGTGGAAAAATCAACACAAAGAATTTTTAAACGAATGCTTTATTATGAAGCAAACATGTCAGAGTAATTGCTCTGGTGGTAAGCATGATGCGTTTTTTCTTCAGGAATCCCATTTGGCAGGTAAAATAGGTATACCATTCAGGCTTTTAACCACCAAATGGGAGTCAAACCACCAAACGGGAGTTGGTGCCCAAACTGATTAAGGGCTATGACAAGTACGTTTGCACAGTAGGAATTAAGAGTATAATTTAACAATTTTATAAATAATCAATTAATTAAAAATTATAAATAATTAATACAAATTTGCACTGTAGTTGTCAAGTTGTTAACTCTTCTATAGACTATAAAGTTAATAAAATGCAGCTGTAAAACTCTGAATAATCTTGACGATAGTTGCATGCGTCGTTTTATTAATTTGGTAACACTTACCTCTCCAGTGTGTGATCGTAAGTGAATTTTCAACCTATCAGGTCGACTAAAAGTTTTTGAACAACCAGAAAAAGAGCAGATGTGCAAAGAAGACGGCAAATAGGAGCAAGCACGTGGCTGACGTTCTTCGATCTCAGCCATTTCTTGAAAAGAATCTAGAGCCCGATCTAAATTAAGGATTACGAGCCCGATCTCAATAATCCCGATTTAGGACGAATATTTTTCAACGACTATACTAGCTTACTACACCTTTTTTTTTTTGTACACAAATTAATACAGTTAGTACATTGTGTTTTGATGGGCTATGTAGTTGTTGGGTGATACAGATCTGTTGGCAAGCTGTATAAAGGTTTGAATTTTTAAATACATGTACATGTAGCTATATCGCTATTTAATTAACAATCCATTGTCCTTTACAAATATTTAGATTCTTTAAAATCAAAATTTGTACATGAAATTTTGATTTTAAAAAATCTAAATTTTTGTAAAGATTTAGATTCTTTAAAATCAAAATTTGTACATGAAATTTTGACTTTAAAGAATCTAAAGTTTTGCCATGGACGTATATACTAGATGGACGTATATACTAGTATATACGTCCCTGGTTTTGCAAAGGACACTTAACGATCGACATCTTTTCCACTGTTTTATATTGAAATGCGTATGTTTTGAACAACGTATTTTTAATATCTGTCTTCTTACTAAAAAAGGATTTAAGAGGAGACGAGTTGTGCGCTGGATATAATGAAATGGGTATTCACACTTTGACCATTGAATTTAACAACTTTTTGCGCAACACCATACATTGTAATAATGCAAAAAAGTTGTAATGCGATAGTTGGCATTTTAACGTAAAACAAGAGAAACCTTTAAAAAAACCCGATAAAGTGCGAAAAATAACCATTTATCGATAAGGGAAATATTATCAAGGGTAATAATGCGAATCACAGAAGATGATAAAATGAACATTATAACGGCATGTACATAGCGCAAATCCAACAGACGTTGTTATGCAAATTCAATACTATATAAGCAAAGATCCGGAAAGCAGGAAGAGAAATAATGACGGCAAGGAAGTGGTCGGCCAGTATTACAGTCCATCAGCCAGAAAGCAGACTGAAACATGCACACATAGTTGGCACGTACAGTAGCAGAGGGAAGGGGAGGACTAAGAAGCAGCCACAGAGAAAGTAACAACAACGAGAAACGTGGGATGGTCCAGGCAGAAATATGCAAAATGGAAAAAGAGCTTGAAGGAAGACAAGAGCAACAGAAATGGGAAGCCAAGGCGTATGGACAAGATGGACAACAACAGAGAGGAAGCTGAAATGGGGAAAGATCTGGCAAATGGAACCACACCGTATTCAGTTCCTATTAAGATCTGTCTATGATCTGCTACCATCACCTACCAACTTATACAAGTGGGGCCTTACAGAAAACATGAACTGTGAGCTTTGTGGAAAAAAAGGCATTCTAGATCTAGAACATGTCTTATCATCTTGCAATGTCTCCTTAACACAGGGCAGATACAGACGGAGACATGGCCAAATGTTGAGAGAGCTAGCAGATATTCTAGAGCAGGAACGGAAGAAGAAAAATTACAAATTCATTAAATTTGTGAGAAAAAGTGACCCAACATCAGGAACAGAAATCCATTCTAGATTCAGCAACTTCTTGGGAGATGCAGGCAGACCTTGGACCTGGTATTTCCAAACATCATTCAGAAAAATATCAGCCCTAACATTATATTATGGTCCCATGAATGTAAGAAGATCATAATGGCGGAGCTTGTCGCCCCATGGGAAAAGAGATGCATGGAGGCCTGTCAGAGAAAGAAAGCGCAGCTAGTACCCAGATTTAGCAGACGACTTCCGTAGCACAGGATGGAGGACGTTGGTGTTCCCAGTGGACATTGGCTGTAGAGGATTCCCAGCCCAGTAGTTAGCAATGGCAGCCCTGTCTGAGAATCAAGCGAAAGGACAGAAGAGCAGGAATACAGAGCCTGTCGACGACAGCTGAAAAGTCATCATGCTGGTTATAGTGGGGAAGAGCAGTGCAAAGCTGGAAGCCATCTACAGACTGGAAATGATTTGGCCAATCATTGCTGACTCACCACCTTGTATTGAGGACGTTCCAGGATAGGAGTCAAAACGACCGAAGACGCGTCGACCTGGCTGAAGACGTCTGTGTATTTAGCAGTTATTACTTCACTGTTTTAGGTATTATAATGTGAATTCAAAAAGCGAAATAACGGAATCCCAAACTGGTGTTGGGTGATAAAGTAACTCTACAGAAAGAGTAAATACGTAAGTAGATAAATTCACAGTTAAACAATTAAAGGCACCTTTACATGGGGTTAAAAAATAATTTAAAATTGCTATTAATTAGAATCCAAGAACTGGGCTCTGTTTAATTTCTGAGTAGGTGGAAAAAATTAATGAAAGTTGCAAGTTTACTATGTCTTGTTAAAGGTGATTGTGAACAGGACCCAACCCCACCCCGACCCAATTGAGACCCTGGAGAGGGGAGGGGTTGACTCTCTTATCACTAAAAATACCGGTAATCTGCAAACACTATCCAAAAGAAAAACAAGAGGCCCAGGGGCCACATCGCTCACCTGAGCAACAATAACCTTAACTCTGATCAAATTATCATTACAGTAACAAAATCAAAATATCTTGACAACTAAGTACAGTAGATCTTGCTAAAAAATTTAAAATATCTGCCGATTTTTATCCACATATTTTTATGGTAAATACCAAGCCCCTTTTGTTGTATTTGTAAGAAGATTTTTCTCTATTCCTATATACCCCCCCCCCCCC
>WFKH01011581.1:20687630-20723372 GCA_016163765.1 Magallana hongkongensis | reverse complement strand
AAAACATTTAATTTGCATGCATGTTTGTATCAATGACAAAAATATACTTTAGCGATTATAATGCAATGTCCCAAAATTTACAAACCAAATAAAAGTGTTGAAACTTTTCTATCCAGAAGCTTGTGTTGTCGTAGATCCAGCTCGGAAACCCTCTTTCCATGGAAGGTGATTTTAATGGTTTTCGTTTCGTTCCCCTGCGTGCCTGATGCCACGAATCTGAAGGTGGAGGCGGGACGATCACAGACGGTGACGATAGGGATCATAGAGGCCGGGGCCAGACCGTCGTCCGTACAGGGGGTGTAGTCCCACAGACACTCGGTGAACACCCGGTAATGGGGCAGCCTGCTCAAGCATCTCTTAATGGATCGAAATTTGGAAAGAATGATGTACCCGGGGCCACAGGGACATTTTGACGTTTGGAAACAGGGCACCGCGGTTACATGTTCATCTATGTCGAGAAGAGAAAGAGAGAACATGTATCAAAAATGCGTTGTATCATTTTGGTTATGAAATTGATGTTAATGTTATCTCATTATTATTATCAAGAAATACCCGTGAATTTCTTAAGGACTTCCTCTCCAATCAAACTCCATGCTAATCGCACGTCTGCAACATGGAGACTGTCAAACACCCTTTTTGACATGAGCATGCTGATACATTTGTGTATTTCATTTCATAATGACGTCATAATATCGTTTCCTTGTGGCGTCACAACAATGGGAAAATATCTTGACGCCATTTAAACGTCACAATACTTATGACGTCATAATGTGCTGAAGTTGACAAGAAAAAGGAAACATGGATCCGTACCTCTATAAAATGCTTAAAAATTGTGATGCCAAGCGTTGTTGGGCACTAGTCAAGAATGTCATCGGTGTTCAGCTACTAGGTTAGTCCATTTGATTACAGAATTTAATAAAGACAAACCAAATAATTCGACCAATGCTATAATTTTCCAATTATTCTATTGTATAACAATAATGCGCTTTATAGTATTTTTAGTTATAAATGCACTAGTTTGTTTAACATTTTTGTTATTGACAGATGACGACGTAATCATGGTACCTTTTCTACAAGAGGGGCTGCATTACGATCTTAGCCGTGTCATAATCAAAGAAGAGAGGTCCCCAATGCAAAAACTGGCACGGGTGTCTCCAGGAGCGATCTCTGTGGGAAGACTGGCGGATTTCGTCAAGGATGAAGTGATTCCCGGCACGTTTAATAGACTTAGTGAAGTACAAAAAGTGGAAACCATCCACAACCAACGCTACGTGTTCGAAGAATCCGATATGAAACATGGCGTGAAGAAATCCGTTCGAGTAGAGATTCTCGGTTGTGACCATTATACCTTGTGGAGCAATCCTGAGTGCAACAGTCTGGTGGTGGATTTCGACAACAGAGGTAACATAAACACAGTTTCTGTGTAGACTGCATAGCATTCATATATTTATCCACTAATATTTACATTTTCCAGTGTCTTTATCTGTGATAACACTACGGATCGATTTTTTTTATGTATATTCCAATACATTTCATCAATCGATTTTTTATGTATATTCCAATACATTTCATCAATGACTGTTTTATAAATCATACAATTGCCGAAAATTATTTACACAGAAAATGTTTCTATGAATTTCAAATAAAACTAATTTTAGAAGAACCATTACGTTTGCTTCATAGATTTAGGGAATAAGAAATCATTCTTTGAATATTATGAGGTGACCAAATACGGTCGGGCGTGATCAAATCTATCGTAAGGCCCTTCGGGCCTTTATTGGAATAGATAACCCCCGACCGTATTTGAAATTCATAGACACAGTTTCTGTGTACATGAAAGCTTCACATGTTAATGTTTATTCACCTTGCAAATCTTGAAATAACGATTTTAAGTGTCTTTTTTAAAATTAGTTTTCATCTGAATTTCACGAGTTGAAACTACTGGTGTAAAACTGTAGTTTGCCAACCATCCGATCAATAAATATGCTCTGTAGGTAAAAGTACATCAATATTGTCATTGAAGTTTGTATCGTCAGCGAAAAACTACCAAGAACAGGCATTAATTAATGAGCATATTGTTATGACGATGTTCTTAACCTTGAATTTTCTGTTTCTATTCACGTTCGCTTTAACTGAAACGAACAGATTTGTGCCTTGTCATTGCTACGAGTTCACGGCATCAAAAGCCTACATAATGTTCCGAATGTTTGTTTTAATCATAAAAATGGGTTTGTTTTGCTGTACTAAAATGTTTTCACAAATTCACTTGCTTTCTCCGAACTCGCATTCTTTTTCCTTGTCGCGGTCAATTTAATTGTTTTAGAAATTAATGCGCACCGCACCTATTCTCTTTTCATGGAAAATTTAAACTGTGTTTTACAAAGGGTTTATATTTTATTTTCCTTTTTTTAGTTGCTATTTTTAGCCATACTACCCTTTCGTATGTTTTTTTTTACCAGTCGGACAGGTGCATATGTATAGAATTTATATTAAATATTTATATAAATTTATATTTATTTTAAAATTACTTGCGAGAAAAACAACAGAACAAATCTAGAATATTTAATTTGATTTTTTTTTAAATCTTAAACCTTTTCTTTAAGTCATTTTGAAGGTGTTACTGAAAAAAAATTATAGATCTTACATAGGACTTTAACATACATATCTCACGCATTGACAACTGATATATTGTAGGATTTCCCTACGTGAAGAAATTCTACCTAATATATGACGCGTTTTACGCTCACCACGTCAAAGTGCACGTCCGTATCAACGACGAAGTGGACGAATTCTGCGTCAACCAACACATCCCGATCGGCTTCCGGCTGAAGCGGTACACGATTAAGCCAAATGGGCTGATAGGGCCCATCAAAGATATCCCCAGCAGTGAGTGGGACGTACACTGGATCAAGAGCTCCATGTTTAGGAACCCCATGGATGCCCTTCCCAGAGTTCCTGACTCAAATGCCCCTAGCACAAGTAGGTGTACTGTTTCTTTTTTGTTTGTCCAATTCTTTAATAATTGTATAATAAAAATGAAACCGATTTGAAGGTTTTGAAAACAATGCTAACTAATTTTTGGTAGTCAAAATGTATAGCTAAATTGATATCAAATGCAAGCATATAACAAGTTGGGACCAATCGCCAAAATGGGTTATAAAAGCCGGTTTGGGATATGATACCACAGACGGGATATACTGATGCAAGTGTGTACATTGCAAAAATGGAAATTTCTTTATTTTTAAGAATGTGGTAAAACAGCATTGTAATAGATAACATGTAACAGTTTTTGTAACCCTACTGTTTAGGAGAATAATCATGATCCCTCAGCAGATCCAAAACTTCTTTTGTATCCATCTTACAAACTCTAGACTTGTAGGAAAACATCCTAACCAATTACGTTGTTGCATCTGCTATATCTTTATGCGGCCTTATATATATACTAACATGCTAACATTTTAGGAACCTTTGTTGTCAAAAATATAAACTGAAATAGTGGTCGTAGAATAAGTATGGCATGATTACAAGATAAAAATAATCAAAGCTACTTTGAATTTTGAGGGGAAATTGTGGAGTTGGGGAATTTGGAGTTTAATTGTTAATAAGAAAATGTTGAAATGAATTGCAACATCCCTGTTGATGCTAATTTAATTGGTTTACTACCATTAAACTCAAGGATAATTTATTAAGGAAATAAGAAACAACATAGAAATGTTAACGATGTGATATGAACTTTGTTGGTCCCGTGATCAAATTACGTGAAGCTCGATGGCTCCCCAGAAGGTTTGACCAAATACCATGGTTGGGTTATATATATATATATATATATATATATATATATATATATATATATATATATATAAAATTTATATGTCTGTTTATATACATAACGAAGCATAAAACAAGCCATGAAAGATTATGATGGCCATTTTGACGTCGCATTTTGACCTTGGCTCATGAAAAAAGATCACAAGGAAATAAAGATTTTTGCTCCTCAATCACTTCTTATTAGAAAAAAAAAATATTTGCAAATGTGAATACCTGTATATGTAAAATAATACTTTTTTTGTCTTCATCAACAGGTCGAGCCCGATGAAGTTTTTCAACATGTTGGATTTTCCATTTCGACATATAATTTGTACTTTTATTTAATAGCATGTAAAAATAAATCTTAATATTTTCCTTTTCTCTCCTTTCAATTTTCATGTACATTCAACTATTCATTTGAAATCCACAGCATCCCAATTATGTTTCATTTATATATTTTTTTAAATCATATAATAGACATGCACCATCACATTCCATTCTCAATATTTATTTATAGAAGTATGATTAAAAGTATACTTTTATTTTGATAGATAATACATTTGAATTTAATGGGTTAGACATTCTTTGGCATTTGCCCTTGTGTCAGAAAACAGCTTCTTTACCCCCATCCCCCCACATTTAATGCTTTGAACATTTAAATGCAAGATCAGATGATTTAAGATTGGATTGTTTAGAAGATAACGTTTCTGAAGTAATTATTTGTGGATTTATTAGACTTACAAAGAAACTATCTAAATGTTTATTTCAACTGGTTTTTTTTAAAAACAGAAACGTTTAGTTCCATGGCTTTTTAAGATAGAATTAACTTATTGTAATAAATTATGTAAACAAACACCAAGAAACGTTAGCCTGTTCAGAAAGGATGTTCTATAAGAAAAGGTCAAACTGTTTTGCTCATAGTTAGAATTTGGATGAGAGAACACGAAATAAATGAGAATTGGGTACAAGAACACTGGGGCCATGCATATGTAATATAGCTTGTCGAGTGAGGGCGCCTGAGGCTGTATATATGTAAACCACCGGTGTACATACGGTCATAGGTCTCTCATTTATCATGTTAAAGAATACATGTACAATGAAATGTCAAAAAACATTAACCATAGTTCCAAAGGCATAAAGAACAGAGATCCTATTTGAAAGCGAGGCCAAATGTTCTTGAATACTACTACTATATATCTACTAGGAGTATCTGGTGCCACATGGATTTGGATCACGTGTTTTGGTGAAGCGGCCGGACGGGACCCCAAAAATAATACTAAGCCATAAAAAATGAACAGGGATGACAAACACTCTGGCTAATTCATACATGTATGCCTTGTTTTATGTTTGACGCATGATCATAGCAGACAAACAACGACTTTACTCAGAGACTACATTTTTATTACGCGCGACAGGCTGCTCCCACTTTAATGACGGTGGAAAAACAGGGAAGTCAATAAAATGAAACTGCATAGACATTTTTTTTTCTTTGATATACGTATTCAGAAAAGACACACAATGTAGTTAGAATTAGTTTTATTGGCGGAAATTCAACAATAACAGTGTTTGAAGTAATACCTAGTAAATGATTCATCAATCAATTCGGCATGTTTTCACTCATATTACATGATGTCCCTGCATGGAAAACATAAACAATCTGTCATTTCTACTGTCCAACTTCTTTATTCTAACAGAGTTTCCTTGGTGCGTGTTTGTGGCTTACCTCACTTACAGGATAAGTGAAAGAAGACAAGCCAGAAAAAAAGCAATTAATACGTCAGACGAACAAAAAGAAACATTACTGGCAAAGTAGACACCCTTGTCTCATTCCAGTAGGGGGATGTAATTAGGATTTATATGTACAGCGGGACCTTGATCATGTAGTGTACTGGAAATACCATGTATTTCCATCACGTCTTAAGTGAAACACTAAATATACTTATCTAGCACATTTTTGTCGCCAATGACCCGCTATGGACTCTCACTCTAGTTCATGCGTACACAAACGTTTATGTTTCTTAACTTGAATGTGTTTTTGTCAGTGTCATTTTTCCACGGTCTATCTCGATGACATTTTCGACATAGGCCCACAAGGTACAAATAATAACATATTTAATGTCTCTGTTCATAACAAGGTATAGAAAATTCACGTATTCGCAAGGTTATCAATCACACGGACAGGAAAACATCTAATTAAGCGATTGGTTTTATGAATCAAATTGCCTAAAATCACACATCAATTAACTAAACAACATTGTACCCTGGATTTTTATGTACAACCATAAGAACACGAGAACAAACAAAAACACAGTCTTTGTTTTTCCTCACATCCGTATCGAGTAAGAATACTAGCATCCACAATTTGGTGGGGGTCGGCAGTTTGACATTGGTTCGGTTTGATCACAGATACCTACAAAAATAATTGGGTGTACTTGGAATAGAAAAGATGGTCAGTTTCGTCATTAAATAACAAAAAATTATGTACAGTACGAAATAATCAACCAAATGATTTGATGAAGTGGTATAGGCACACTATTTAATCAACCAAATGATTACACGTACGTTTATGAGAAGAAAATAAAACAAACCTGGATGGCTGTTGGCGTTGCCTAGAAGACCTCTGTACTGGAGGAAATTGATGGCCCGTGGGTTCATGTTGTACTCCACAAGGAATCTACAGAGGGTCTCCAGGTTGTACTGGGTCGTGATGAGGCCTAGTTCTTGTCCGTTCCTTACACCGTCGCCATCAGAGTCGGCGAGACATAACTGTTCTGTAAATCTGTGACCATTGGCGGCGAAGTCCTACAGGAAAATCGCAGTCGTGAAATATACTTAGACTACTATTATATGTGTTTTGATAAATGCTACACTAATAATAACTGCTACACTAAGACACTAAAATTCAGAGAATTAAAAAATAACTTACACGAACAGATTTAATGTTAAAATATCCTATATTTTGATAATTTTGACAGAAATTTGATTGTAACGGTTAAAGGATGGTGGTTTATAAGTTTAGTGTCTTTAATGTTGTTCAAAATTACAGGTTGTATTTTCTTAAATTTTGCATTGCGATTTTTACTTTTATTGGTAAACATGCTAATAGACATTGAAAATATGAACCATTTTACAAAAAGTTTTATGTATAAATGATTTTGAGTATTTTTTTATGGGGAGGGGGGGGTTAAAATTATGTTTCCCCATATGGTACATTGCAAAATGAATACAGTTGTATTTTCGCAGAAATTATATTCAAAATTAACAGTCAATGAAAATGTGTTCCCAAATTGTATCAAGGAATTAACTGATTTAAACTAATTTTGGGTAACGAGTCAGATACGAAAACGAAATTGCAGAAACTTTAAACTTATATTCAGCGAATTTTGAGACTGTGTTTAAAAAGTAACGTATATAATTATTTTGGTGCGTTACGAAAACAGCACAAAAACCAAGAAAATCGGCTACTCACGGATCCAAATCGGTTAAGTTGGGTTCCAGTGGTGCTTGCGTGTCCGACTCTATCCCATGGTCTTCCCGGACAGCAGGGGTTGGGAACATTGTGTCCATTCAAAATTCGGTCCCTATATTGCGGTAACGAGTGCACCAGACTCACAAGTATACATCCTAGAACTGCGAAACGAAGCATGTTGTCTTTTGGGAACCTCAGGGTAGACTAATGCTGTGATCACGGGCCGGCCGACTAAAAATACCTCTCCCGCTCCCCGCCGTTGATTCGTCCGTCTAAATCTGTGACGAGTTTTCTACCTTACCAGGATATGCGCAATCCCCGCCTGTCATTATAAGGTGATGGACGTCAATCAGAGATCAACACAAATCTGTGTTTACCCTTACATATAATGGTAATTGCTCATAAAACCGCGGTCGGACTTCAATGTCTCGTTAATTTTACTGACTAGTAACACCTTCAGTCTTGTAAATAAGACTGTAATTAATTAAAGCGTTAGAAAGTTCACTTGAGATTTTTTAAACGATATAAAATTGTCATTCTTAGCTCACCTGAGCCGGAAACTTGCCCGCTTGGTGTATGAGAAGAGGTGATAAAAGTGAAACCATCATTATGAAAATGACCGGAAATTCGTATGAAGAGAATTTGCATCTTGTACATGCCCTTGGGTCGTAAGCAGTATATACAAGTGGTGCAAACCCATTGATAATCTTTGTTTTATTCTGTTTTCATAATTCATATAATTCATAATTAATATAAAACGGAATTTTAAAAAGAAAAATATTGAAGCTCTTTTGTATTTTATTACACAGTACAAGCACATTCATTATTATTTATACTCTAAAACATTAAGTTCCACCTTTTTTTTAAAAGAATGCCAAGTGAACTTTTGATAAACCAGTATCAATTGTTTAAAGAGTATTATCAGGTTAGAGAAAATTGTTTGATAAACTAGTAGTTAACATATACAATGGGTAATGTAGAAGCATGAACCATTAATTACAATTGTGTACAGGAAACGGTACGCGTCACTAGCATATGCAGAAATTGAATGTCTGGTGTATGGTGACAGGTTAGGGAAAAAAAACACCCAGAAATTAAAAAAAAACCACACAAGAGAATCCCGGAACAGACACACAAGGACTTATCCCCAATTCCCCCAACCCCCCACCCCCCCCCCCCAACCCCCCCCCCCCCCCCCCCCCCCCCCTAAACCCCCCCCCCCCCAAAACAAACAACACAACAACAACAACAACAAAAACACTACACACTTACCTATTATTGATGGTTGATTGAAAAATTGGTCAGTTATCAGCGTTTTGAATTGATTTAAAAGTTTTGGTTCTAGAAGATGCCAAAGATACACTTTGATCTGATACTTTTATGGAAAACGTTGAGTAATTATGCAACCTTCATACTATGTAACTAAGAATTAAATGTCGCAGAGGATAGAGCCGTTTTTAACAAAGAATAGACTTTCGATGGGATGTTAAGGTGAGCAATGTGGCCCACGGGCCTTTTGTTTATATTTCGTGCTCACCTATTTTTATTTCTGTAGCTCATAAATAAAATTAAGGGTGCACTTCCCCTATCCCTCACCCTTACCTGTTTTCAGATTCATAAAATAATAGTTTTCACATTTAGTTGGGTTTTTTTAACCCTCCAAATGTTCTAGGAAATTGCACATTAACATAATGATTATATCGTTAAAAGACGCCACAGACATTGACAATTAATGACAAATTAAGTCTCAAATTGGCATTAATAGGTCACTGTAGTTCTATGAATAGTAGATAAATAAGAATAAGGTCACTAAATAATGAATTAATTTATCATAGTGATATTTTTCACATTTTGATTACTGAGTAATTATTGTAATATTTTTTACAAGAGCTAAGAAAGGGGCCAAATCTCAATAACATATGAAAAGTCGATACTTTCGAATTTGGGGTGTTATGGAAAAATTAAAGTAAAAATTGTTAAAAAATGTGTAAATCTGTGTAAAATTTTAGTCTGGCTAAAACAATCAGCTATTGATTCAAACGCAGTGAATCATTATGGGATTTGTAATACTGGGACAGCTTGTTAACATTCTTGTTCTTTTTGCTGTTTAACATCCTTTCGAGAATTCCCCACGGATATCAAGACGGCACTGTAGGTCGTTTGATGTCCGTGTTTATTGAATGTTTTGGGACTTAAGTACAATGCAACAACACTTTTCAAACTGAGTTTCGTTTTATTTTGTAATTACAAGCTATTTATGCGTTTGGCTGTTAAGTTTACATAAAATGCCATTATTTCCACATATGTCTACACCTCCAATACGTTTTAAAGTGTGATTATTTTTGGGTGTAAATTCTCCGTTTCCCGGTTTCAATAAATATAATTACTGTATGTCCTTTTTAGCCGTAGAGATTTGCCTTAAATCGGTGTATTCTATTATTACAAATACATATACACTATACATGTATATAGTAGAATTAACTTTCATGTCTGGTCCAAACAAACACAAAAACATACGATTGAGGCACCATGTGTGTAACAGAAATTTGGAAAATTGGAAAACGTACTGCTTTGAAGTACACGCAGGAGTGAGACAGGGGTATATGGTGTCAGATTTTTTTTCATTATGGCGGTATATTAGACCGAATGATGAGAAACAAGAAAAATGTGTTAAGAGGGGTGTACTCTGTACTTGATACATTCTACTATAACTCAAAAGTTGCAGTGGTCATATCTCTTATCCATAACCTTGTGTATGAGACATAAAACTATCCCACTATATATCCACGACAATCTAGTTCGGGGGATTGAAATGGATAGGCAATTCCTCTGTAGAGATATAAACCCTTTTTCGAGGATCTCCGAAACATGTGCCTCTGAAGGGAAAAGGCAAAAGATGAAGAGCAAAGGACACACTGAGAGCGTGTTTTCTCAATGTACCTTTAGTTTTGATCGATCAAGAAATAATTCATGCAAAGTCAACACCATGAGTGCAAAAAAGATAAAAATAAAGTTAATGAAATGAATTAATGTAAACCTCGTGGCTTGTTTCCTAATATTACTGTACTTATATCAAAACCCATTGAACTAATTTTCGTAGGTAAAAAAAAATCGTGAATCAACGCATAACTTTCGAGAAATAACACGAATCTTTACCGAAATAACGCGAAACTTTAGCGTAAAAACACGAAACTTTCGCGACATAAACTCAAAACCATCGCGAATAAATGCGAATAAACACGGAACTTTAATATAAATATTTTTATTTGAAAGAGGAACCATTTGGGTAAAGAGTTTTGGGATGATCTTGAATTAAGGTTCATAAACCCTCAATTACAAAATCACCCAAAATTTTTATAATCTTCTAATATATATTTTCATAAAGCACTTTGCCCTGTGATATAAAAATAATTTATTTGATTTCCTTGTGCGGTTCTCGTATGCTTAAAAATTGATGATCAACATAATCATGATGTAAGGAAAAGATCACACACTTTTCATAAAATACTATATTTCATTATCAGAGAATAGAATTAAAAAAATATATACCATATATAACAACAGTGTATGGTATCAAGAAAATATAAAACAAATCAATAACATCTAGGGAAGCGGTGTTTCTTTTGTCACAATAAATTTCTCAAAAATTCTTCCTACGAAAACGGTTATTTGTAAGAGTTACGTCTATCCTGAAAATACAATGATACGGCAGATATGTTAAATTTTCTATTAGAAACTCTTGCTTGACCAGATATTTTTGTTAAATTGTTGTCCTAATCATTTTTTCTATTCACGATTTATCTCATAGGTTGTGAAGTGACCTTGATCAGCATCTTTAGATCAAAGGTCAAGGCCATAGCAAATCGTGTTGTGAAATACTTGACGATTTATACATGTAAATTCTTCATTATTTACCTATATACAGCTTATCTTTGCTTTAATTAAGAGTTCCAGTGACCTTGTCGAAGTTTCTTGGTGAACTTTAATTCTGTATCATATAGGTCAAGGTCATTGCAGACCCCATAATTAATTCTTGTCCGCAGTCTCCATGCAAAATACGTCTGATCTTATAATACGTAACCCCCTAGTTTTTGTCAATGTGTTCTCTCCTACTTCACATATACATGTATGTGAAACCATAGCTTTGCTTTATTTCTTTCTACTGTAGTCTGTAACTAGGAGTTATCGTTCTTGCCCCTGGTAAACGTCTACATATCCGGTTTAAAACCCCTAAAAATAGACGTAGTAAGTAAATATTATTTAATTTATGATATTTAATCAGTATATTTGATAATTATATCAATATATAGACGAATTTGTCGTTGGACTTAGGTGGGGCTTGCGTGGGGCCTCATTTCCTCCGTGGGACTTGTTTTAGGTATCGTCACACAGCTGTCACATGACCTTTGCAGAATAGTGGAAAGAGAAAGCAGAAAAATATTGTTGATTGCGGACTGGAATTTTCATTTTATGATATTCAGTAAGTAATTAGTGTCATGTCAATTGAATCTGTTATTCATATAGTTTGTTTATCCCATTGCTTTGCTCCCCCGAATTCAATGCATCTTAAAATTATTCATGTGTGTTTGCTGTATAAATGTAAATAGGTAAACACTGATAAACAGATAAACACATGAGACCGAGTAGTTTACTATGTCTCCTTATTAAAACTTAAGTACTGTAGAGAATAAATACTTGTAATCAAAACTTATCTTTGAAAGCTATGAATGCTTTAACATTGTCCCAAAACAAGTGACATATGCATGAGTGTGTGGTTGAATGAAATCCACCTTCCCGCCCCCTTTCAATCCTCAGGAAATTAAAATGAAATTAAGGTTTCAAGTTTTTAAATTAATGTATCCATTGAAGTTTATTTATGGATCATTTTAATTATTTACATGACATATTAACCATCACTGATATAAATGATGACAGCACATTATCTCCACAATGTCAAGGCTAATGTAATGTTTTAATGTTCCTCACACTAATGCCTTGACAAGGTCACTATAAAATAGTCTAGTCCAGTCAAAAGTCAAGTTTTTGTCATCTTTTAGCTAACTGGTTCCTGACAGAGAGCATGGAAGCAGGAACTAATTGGTATCTCTTTTATTCAAAACAATGAAGAGAAGGAGAGAGTGTAATTAAATAAAAATGCTAGTGTATTTGAATTACTTGGCAATGATATGCACACAGTGGCTACATCAACCATTATTAAAAATTTAAAGTGATCAGAGAGGTTAAACATCTTTCATACCTGATCAATTAATCTACCATTTAAAAATGTTTACCCCATCTCACATCCACTGTAAAATTGTCTCAACTCGGTATTATTAGCCAAGTCGAAATAATGATGCATCAATTTTATTGGATGTGGTGATGTATTTTAAGATTAAGGAATGTGTTGTACGTGTACTTTGATGAGCCCGATTTTTGATAGCCACTTAAAAATTTGTCAAGGGTTAGTATGAGGAATGTAACTATAAGCCTGCATTTGACGTGAAGATTACAGCACATTATAAGCTGGTGCAAAGTGCTGGAAAGTATCGATACATGTAGTTCTTAAAGTAACATGAAGCAAAGAAAACTCTTCTAGAGTTTTCTTTGCCTGAATAGGGATGCCATAATTATAAGTATCTAGAGTCTAGATACTTATAATTATGGCATCCCTATTCATGTTCACAAGAGAACCAGATAGATCAATATTTACATTTATTAATAATTTACCATGAATTATAAACTTGCATGCCTGTACTACCCAGGTAAGGGTAAATAACACATTTGTAGGGCAATGATAGCTGTAATCATGCTGTGAAAATTCTCAGTCTTAATAACTGATCAAAAACTGCATTGAAACATCCTTTGTGAGTTGTAATGCAATATCTAGCTGCAAAAGGTCGTCATGTAGCCCAATGAAGTTTATCAATAGTGTTTCAAGCTACATTGTAAATTTACCATGTAATGACTTTTTGACTGTTATGTTAGTCAGTGCAGCATCAGTCTTCATTTTAATTTTTAACTAAAATGCATGGTAGTAGTAACTCTTGGCTTTTCATAAATAAATAAATTAAAATGTACCAGTACACAGTTGTGTGGTCTATACCTATTTGTTAATTTTCTCAATTTAATAACACACAAATTCATCTTTTCATTTTGGATGTTTGATGTATAGGATTTTTGGTAGCATCCATTCATTTTCTGATCTAGCATGAATATGTTCATTGCATCATAAAACTTATGCTGTTTTATTGCTGTGTTATTAGAACCATTTGAACAAGTGGTTGGACTTTGGGTAGTTGTGTCAAACAGCAATGTGACGTAGGCCTGTCTATTTCATTGCTGGCCACTCGGCCATGGCTCCTTGAAATCAACAAGATTTGTCTGGCTTTTGAGCTAAGACTAGCAGTCTATGCATATTTCACTCGAAACCAGCATCATTTTTAACTTGTTAATTGATCCAATAAATAGATAATTATGTCCTGCCAAAATTTCAAGGTCTTGTTAAAATGGTTCTATCATGTTAGTGTACTGAGTTTTAAAATCTTTATAGAAAAAATAAAAGAATGTTTAAGAAGATGGGACTTTTTACAATTAGACAAAAAATATAGAATATTAGATACACTATGTAACCAGGTGTTACTGTAATAAATCTTAATCAATATTCTCTTTTCCAGGGAAGTGATGAAGAAACAAATTTACATTTTCTCAGTATTCTCTTTGGGTAAGATATTGTTGGCAATAAAATATTTTTAAATAATTTTGTCCAGACTTAATTACTTAATCCTCTTCACGCATTTCTGCATTCTCCAGAGACATATGTATTTAGTCATATTTGTCTTTTATTCAGTTAATGGTTTCCTGATTTTTGTTTCACAAATTTCGTAATTTTCATTATGTCTTGCAAACATATATTTCTACTTGTCATTAATATGGTAGCTGCAGTATTCTTGTATGCAGTGTAATGATTTCTTTGATTTATGTTCTTTCAGTGTGTGTGATCGTCCATGCTGTATCAGGTTTGTGTACAATTACTAAAAATCTATTCATTGTAAATGATATTGCATTTGATGCATAATATAGTGAAGTGTTAGGGACTAGTGACTTAAATTTATTATAAATGTAGATTGTTATATTCCTTCAGTTTTTAGTACGATTTAAAGATAGGAGAATCAAACTGACTTAAATTTGCTGCAAGAGTGACTCTACTGTGAGTGTGTGTGCTATAACCATGTTTTACTGTATTTCCATCTCTGATGGTAAAAATTTGAAGGTTGCAACAAGACCCTGACCCTTAGCAATGAGACATTGGTGGCAGACCTAAATGAAACTTGTAGCTGGGTAATCAAGTCCCTCAAATCAACAACGATAGTTTTCCAAGTGACCAGCCTCCACCTGACAAATTCCATGGACAGTGTCCGAGTTGTGGATGGGGAAACCCTTATCGCATCCTACACAGATCTAGATCAAAGCGGTAATATCCAAGCTCATAGGTCAATGCCGTTAATTTTCTTGTCACATAGGACAGAATTCAATTGTAGAGCTGCCATCACATTTGATGTATTAGATAAGAGTATTTCATCATTGACAGCTCTTATACATCGAATAAAATAATGTTGTGCACTTACTTTTTTCAATATATGATATTGGATCAGATGGGTTAGGTTAAAGTGCATACTTAATTTTAAAAACTTGTAATGTTTATGTTTTAATTTGAATAACTTGATCATAAGTGATGTATATTTAACTTATGCATATGGTATTTACCCGTAAAATAGTTTTTCCATCATTTTTAGCTCACCTGAGCTGAAGCTCAAGTGAGCTATTCTGATCACATTTTGTCCGTCATCCGTCCGTCCGTATGTCTGTCCGTCTGTAAACTTTCTACATTTTGAACTTCTTCTCTAAAACCGCTTGGCCAATTTCAACCAAATTTGGCACAAAGCATCCTTATGGGAAGGCGAATATAAATTGCAGAAATGAAAGACTAATCTTTATTCAAAGCGGAGAAAACCTCGAAACTGTAGAAAAAGGGGGGTGCATTTTTAAAAATCTTCTTCTCAAAAACTACTGAGTCAAATTCAATGTTATTTAGCATAAATAATCCTTATGGAAAGGAAAATATAAATTGCAAAAATTATGGGCTAATTCTGTTTCAAATCTGAGTTATTACGAAAATAATAATAAAGGAAAGGCGTGTTTCAATCAGTTTATAGCTTCGGGTTCGGTATTCCATACGAGTCTTGGTAAAATGGGTAGGCAAACCCGGGCCGGGACAAAATAAAAGCCGGGGCAGATCGAGATTTATCAATTTACGTCGATGATAATTAACCAATGTCATTGAAATTTTCAGGATATGTTACAGACGCTGTAAATATTAATAGACAACAATGTGTATTTCGAAATTTATTGACGATTGTTGATTCCCAAGTTGGTAAAATGGGTAGGCAAACCCGGGTCGACATTTTACGGGTTTGTGGACTTATTGAAGAAGAAACTTAATACTTCATGTTTAATTCCATACTTTTAAAACGAGGTTCTTTGTTTAAAGCAGCCATGACGTATGATAAACGGGTCGATCTGACAAAGATGAATTTGTTTGTTGTGCAACAGTTCGCGTGCGAAGAGAATCTTTGAAACATGCAAAATACATTGGTGCCGATTTTGTGAAGTAAATTGAGGTTTAATATTCCAATGCATTGACAGTTTTCACATATGACGGTGGTGTTAGCTTGTTTTGATTTTCGTTTCGTTTTCATTAATAATATTTATACTTTGTAACCTTGGAACTATCGCCTGTATTTTGCAACTTTTACGTATCAAATCAAACAGAGACTTCGATAAATCAGACAGTTGACTGTTCAACTGCGCAAATTAAGCAAAATCTGATGAATTAACAAAGAACTAAAATACAATTCATTCTATCGGTAATTTGGTATGATCTTTTGCGTAATGGTTGATTAATGCAATGTGTTTTGTTGAGATGCTCAGCATTTTCTTGAGTTTATTCAGTTTAAATAGAGTTTAATATCGCTGACGGAAATATGTAGGTATATATATTCATGATTCATTTTGAAAAATAATTTGTGCTCTTTATTTGTTATAGTGCATGTTTCTTATGTTTAATTCTTTACAATTTCTATTTACTAACCATATTTGAGTGTTAAGCTTCAAATTATAAGCAAGATACAGAGCTTTGCTCACAATTCTATGTTTGTACACAGATCTGAGGCCATTTTTTTTGTTTCCATTTTAAATGCTGAATAGGAAATACCAAGTTAAAAATCTTAAGCTTAATGTAATAAACTCATGTGAACAAAATATGACTCAAACCTAGCAGAATTGTGAGCTCTGTATCTTGCTTATAATTCTACGATTGACGCTGATATTTTGGTTGATCATTAGAAATGTCTCGCTAAGCGTTAAATACTTGTACAAAAAAAATTAAAGGATGATATAACTACTCTCTGGGGGCCCCTCTTTATACAATCAATAATATGAAATCTACATCAATTTTGATAGTTTTTCAGACACGAGTAAATAAAAACGACACCGTTAAAACAGTTCTTATATTTCTGTTACGGGGATAATGGCATTATCGCTATTCCTAAGAAAATACTACAGCGGAAAATTATCCTGGTTTGTAGCCATTTGTTATTTTTTAAATTTTTGAATGTTTTTAATTGGAGGAATTGAGCGCATTGAGGTACAATTTTCTTCCTCACATCTATAGGAATTTTTTTTAATAAAATACAATAACTATTATAATATATTTTTAAAAAAAATACAATAACTAGTAAGTAGTTGAGGAAGAAAATGTACCTATATGCTCTCATATATTTTGATCGCTTTATTGGGGGGGGGGGGGGGGCAAAACAAAAATATAGGGAATTGGAAGTTAACATTGTACCCCTACCAAATGTTAAGTTTTATATCTTGCCTAGGATTTTCTTATTCTCGGTAAAAATAGTATTCCATAAAGGTACAATGTCAAAGATTACGTGTCTGCAAAAAAAGTGTCAAATTCGAATACTTTACAATATTTATTTTTGTTATCCTAACGAGGGGCCATATGGCACAATATCTTTTGAACGCCCATTTTAAGTCATTGTTGCTCTGGTGAGCGATGTGGCCCCATGGGCCTCTTGTTAGAATCTTTCCCTTTAAGCACAGTCCATAAAAAACATTTCCTGATATTTTTAATTTTTTGTTTTTTGTGCAGGAGGTTTACTTGTGAGTAGCAATAACTCACTCCTTGTGCTTACAAGTTACAGTGGCAAAGGGAGCTCATCCAGAAATGTCACAGTTTCCTTGAGACCACAAGGTTAGTTCCCTAAATGGCAAAATATTTTAAAAACATTAAAATATACCTTATGAATTAGTTTTTAACTGGGTTTTCCATAGGAAAAATCCAGTTATTGAAATGGTGAAAATGGCGGGCGGGCATTCGGGCGGGTAGCTGCCAAAAGGGTACCCCTATTGTGCGGATAACTCCTCCTACAGTTTTCAAGACAGGAAGTTGTTTTGCAGATCAATTGTACTTATATCTGAGATGTGCATATAACTTGGATTTTGATTTTTGATAATTTATGAAAAAAATCAGGGCATAATATCCCTTGCATGCGGGTCCTGTAAAAGGACCCATTCCCAATTGAAAATTGACTGTTTTTTCCCAAAATCTAATTGAAAAATTCCCAAAATAACTGTGTCATATTGTGTTATAAAAGATAAGGTGCTGATCTTAAAACTTTGCTGAGTGAGACATCCTTATATATTTCAATTTAAATATCTGAGTGTTCTGTTAAGTGTGGTTCATTATGATGAAAACATTAATTTAATGATTACATGTGTAATATGCATTGGAAACCAAGAAAACTGTATTGAATTTTTGTTGTTTGCTAACTTGCATCGAGTCATATTTGTTAACTATTTTTCCCAAAAGCGCAATTTTTCGATGAAAAATTCCCAATTGAAAGGGTACAGGACCCTGTACCAAAAAGGGTCAATTAAGCCCTGAAAATACCAGCTCTTGAACTTAGTCATATTTTCGCATAATAATGCATAAAGGGTACCGTTATTGTACAGATAACTCCTCCTACAGTTTTCAAGATAGGAACTTGTTTTGCAGATCAATTGTACATATATCAAAGAAGTGTAAATTGCTTGGATTTTGAAGTTTGATAATTTATGAAAAAAATACCAGCTCTTGAACTTTTTCATTTTTTCTGCATAATATTGCATATAGGGTACCCCTATTGTACAGATAACTCCTCCTATAGTTTTCAAGATAGGAAGTTGTTGTTGTGCTGATCAATTGTACATACACTGTATATCAAAGATGAGCATATTGCTTTGATTTTTGATAATTTAAAAAAAAAATACCAGCCGTTGAATTTAGATATTTTTTTGCATAATATGGCATATATATAGGGTACCCCTATTGTACGGATAACTTCTGCAGTTTTCAATATAGTAAGTTGTTGTTTTGCAGATCAATTGTACAATATCAGAGATGTGCATATTACTTGGATTTTGATTTTTGATAATTTAGACAAAAAATACCAGCTGTGGAACTTAGTTTTGGGGTTTTTTGGGGGGCAAAATATTGCAAAATCAGTACCCCATTTCTCTGGATAGGTAGTGTTTATCATTTCAGGGTTGACAAATGGATTATGGATACTGTTCACACAAAAGAAAACCTGGTTTGCTGTCACATTGACAGCTTTTCTCTTGTTGATATTGATTTTTTAGTGATACAAATAAATAGGGAGCTTGTGTTTTCTGTTATAGCTGGTGGAGGAAGATACACAGATAATGGACAAGTGAAACTAAATGGCACATCTCTCCCACAAAATGATTCTAGTCCAGTATACTTCCAGTTAATAGCCACCAAAGGCCAACAGGCAAGTCTTAAACAAATCAACTCATGCTTGCATGCAGGCTTTAAATTATCATGCAATGGCTTTGAAAAAAACATTGGTTTAATATATAGCTTTCCTCAAAGTTAAGAATTTATGTAAAATACACAACTTATTGTTCTGATTAATCCCATGTAAAATTTGCTTACCGGGTATTAAGTATTGAGCTGAAGTGGGCAATAATAGAATATAGTCAGTAGTATTCTTATGTTAATGTAACATTCTGAGTGAATGTGTACAAGTTGAGGTGTACTGCTTATTATAAAACCATGCAATAAAGAGAGAAAGAGAGAGTGATGAAGTTCAGAATTTATTCAATTTGACATATAAATATTAAAAAACAAGCACTAGTCTCATCTACAGAATACAGCACTAAGCAAGAGTCATGAAAAATTCAACAGGTGAATGTCTAGTACATACTGTACATATATGATATTTTATATTCATAGCATAAAAAAGTTAGGTTGCCATAACATCTAGCTCTGTTATAAATATTTTGTGCAGAGGTTTCCTTTTTGAGACCAAATTACTTAGTGTTTGTACAAAAGTCATCAAAGTTCAGGAAGAGTTGTTTCATTTGAAGCAGTATGCTCATTTAACTCAATGATTACCGTTAGATTTTTTACACATCTTCCTGGCCCTTTGATAAAATATATACATATAATATTAGTAACTTAAAGTTATATCAAATATCATAAAACATAAACAATGATTTGCATAAAAAATAGACAGTTGAGTCAATAGACTAGACATAATTGTTCATTAAGATCATCAACTTTCCAGTTGCTGAGTTTATATACATTTTAATTGGCACATTTGAATCACCTGATGTCTGACCTCTTGAACCCATTGAATCACATTTGTATTAAACTGAGCTATACTATCACATTATGTATATCACAAGGTCTCTATCACAGGGTCCATGACTGAAATGTGAAAGACTGAAAGGAGGTGTCTCTTAGGCATTAACACATTGTAATGTCTATAACGCTTTGTCACATCTACCAATGCTATGACTCATATGTAGACTCTCCCATGTTTGTTTATGGTTCATCACTCATCACAATGCTGTAGCCACACTGAATGTCGAAACATCCTCCATCTCTTCATCTTCTACGAAGGTGTTCACTTCTTCCATCTCCCCTGACACTTGAATTCCCTGCCCCTCTTCGCTGCCTCCTTCCATCATCACCTCTTCCACCTGACTGACATCGCTTTCGGAGGTCACACTGGTCTCACCCTCTTCCTCGTTCTCGATGAAGATCCCAATGCTCTGGGAAGACACCTCAGCCAGTATAAGCACTGTCATCACTTCTTCCGAGCTGTACGTCGCGAAGATGTTGTTGATCAGTTCCTGGATTTCCGTCCACTTTCGAAGGCGATATTCGTCATACATGTCTCGCATCCACTCCACCATTCCCAGCCGGGAGTGCCAGTGCTGGCGGAGCTGTAGAAATCTAGGGGAGTTCCTCTGGTGAAACAGTCTGTTTTTCATGTCCTGGAGTTTGGAATCTGAAAAAATTCTTTGGCATATTAGTACCCTGTGGTTCACTTCTCATATAATAGTAATTTATTTGCTTTCTTAGTCAAGTACAATAAACCTAACAAAATCTGTACAAGATAAAAATTTTTTGATGGTTATTTGAAAAGAAGTTGGCAAGCAAATATTCTTCCCTTTGCTCTTTGAACTAGCTAGAAAACTGAAAAATAGGTGAACATTTTGCCAAGAAAGTATTCAAAGACATGACAGTGCAATCTCACTTGAGAAAACCTAGATAAAAGTTTGTTCCCTGGACCTATGATTCATCCAATAGTAAAATATCAATTTTTTTCAGAATTCTTATTTCAATTCCTTCTTTCAAAACTCAGAACATGTATTAATATATTTGGTTTGCAATCAATCTACCGGATTTATATTCTGAGATTCAATGTTAATTAAGTGCAAACGCGTTTGTAATTTATGCATAGTAATGTATTAGCTTTATATTAACAATATAAAATTTTATTTATTATTGGTACTTGGATAAGCATTTTCACTCAATGTAATGAACACTATAGAATTACCATATACTATATATACAATTGAAAGTTTTAAAAGTTCACTCATAGATGAACAACTTGCTTAAACAGTTAAAACGGATGAAATTAGAGAAAATAATAATTGGCTGTGAATACTGGTATATTCATGTACAAAATCAGGGGTATCGGAAGGTTTTTGATTCGGGGGGTGGGGGGGGGGGGGGGGGGGGGGGGGGGTGTTGATTGAATCCCATCGAACCTTATGAGAGAGTATGGAGTCTTCCACACTTCCATATTTCATTGGAGGGGGCTTAATCTGTAATCTTAAAAAAAATCATAAAATGGTCTAAATGATTTATTTCAAAGCATTTTAGACAGAACCTAGGTTTTTTTTCTTCTTTTTTTTTTTGGTCTTGACTGCAGCTATGTAGGGTTTCACTGCTGTATAATAAGTTCTTACTGTACAGGGGACTTTTAAAACATTTTAAAAGCGATTGTCAAAATGTAAAAATTATAATTTTCTGTAAGTGATGTATGATTTATTTTTAAAATCTGTAACCAATAATGCTTGTGTTTTTAATAAGATATTTATAAATAAAATTTATCTACTGGTAATCTCTGAGATTTCAAGGTGGATGTATACCTATAGATTTATCAACGTTCATGGATAACACAGATTTTATTCCCAATGTAACAAGCTATGAGGGGATATAATGTTTTTGACCTGTCTGTCAGTCAGTCAATCAGTCCTCCTTTTTGTCAGCGCAACTTCTCTTAAACCGCTGCACAGAATTTTTGTAAAACATTGTAGGTATTTAGGATACAATATGTAGATCTGCATATTACCAGGAAATGATTAGCCCTTTTGAACTTGAAATTCTGGCCATATATTGAATTTTATCAGCACAACTCCTTTTAAACCACTGCAAAGAATTTTGGGACACTTTGTAGGTATTTAGGTTTATTAGGACACAATGTGTAGATCTGCATATTACCATGCAGGAAAATCAGATTTCATTGTTTTTGGGAAATTTTGGCCCCTTTGAACTTAGAATTTTGGCCATATCTGAACAGTTTGTCAGCATAACTCATCTTTAACCGCCGCACAGAATTTTGAGAAACTTTGTAGGTAATAGGACACAATGTGTAGATGTGCATGTTACCATGTAAATCCGATTCCATTATTAATTTTATGGGGAATTTTTGCCTTTTTGAACTTAAAATTTTGTTGTTGTTTATAGCAAAAGTACTGGTATAGACATGCATATTTGCATAAAGTTTTGATGTGATGATTTTTGGGGAGGTGCACCTCTTTATTGTATTATTTTGTGTATAATTATAATGCGTACCCTGCCATTCATTGTGGGTAGCATTGTCATGTATTCGGGTGTGAGGTACATGAGCTTGCTCACTTTTCTTTCATTTTTTACCTTTTATACCCATTAATCAAAGACAAATTTTCATGAAATTTTCATGAATTTGCACTTCCTGCAAAGATATATGTGTCTAATTAATATCATATTAAAATAGTTGTTATCCTATGCCAAATACAGATTAATGTATCCACACCTTTTTATATAAATAATACAATTCAAACTGTTCTATTCCTAGCTTTAATGAGCATGCACTTATAATGCTTTTATTAATTTCTACATAATTATTTTGGTGGTGGCTGCATGTCGTCCCAGCTGTTACCATGCATTAATTGCCTTGTAAATATAAGATAGCATATACTTTATTCATTCATTCATACTTTATTTCCTCAAGACTGAGAAAATAATAACTTGGAGAAAGTTAATTATCACTGTTTCATCTGAGTACCAGTTGCTGTGACGTAAAAACTTCTTATTGAATAAATTACTTATTTAAATGCCTTTTGTGTGTACATGTACATTATATATCTTTGTAAAGTGACATTCACCTACTGTAGGCCTCAGGGTAGAAATATTAACAGATCAAAGACAGTTTCCTGTTTGTCAATTTACAAGTATGCAGAATTAATTCACTTAATGACGTCTTTTTTGCACCATTTCTTTTGTTTAGAAAATGTGTCCTTTTGTACATAGGTACTTCATTTGATTTGGTGGTACTTGTACAAGGGAAATAACTCAATAAAATTTTTGGGGGAAAGAGAAATAATATTGTAACATACATTTTTTGTACAAATAAAGAACAGGGCAATGATAATGTCATTCCCTAAGTCACCTTATACACAAGGTTAAAATGTTAAGTGTTTTACAGAGAAGCCATCTTAATTGAAGAAGTTTTTCTATTATTAAAGGACTATATTTGATATGGTCAAATTGCGCCCCCAATTTTAACAAAATTTTAAATAGTATCGTATAAAAATATAATCTTTACAAATCATTATACAGAGAATGCCTATCACTTTGATATTAGTCATCATTGTCCAATAGCTCTTTATCTATGATATCACCTAAATGAGCAAATTCCCACAATTTTGCAAACAAATGAAAATATTGTCATTATATTTCTTTATATTTTGCATATGAAAGTATAGAGTGCAGGTCTGCTCAAGTACGATTTTTACATATGTTTTTGTTCATATAATTATACACATCATACTTAAAAATGGTACTTGAGCAAGCATGAGCTCAATGTTTCCCAGTCAAAAAACCATCGGAAAGCGTCCATATTTTGCTTCAAAACATTAATATATCAAAATAAGACAATCTTCATGATGTCATTTCTACATTATGACATCACTGTGGTGATAACCTTTTACACACTTATTTTTAATATGGTTTCAACCATCTTCCACCTTATTTTTAAAGCTCATTTTGGAGGCGAAAAATGCATAATACCACATTAATCCTTTGTTGCTAATATATTTTTTTATTAAGGCGTCGAGCTAATGCTCGGCAGCCTTCTAGCGATCGTCTGGATTGGCAATCGTCCAAATTCTCACATTCTGCACCGCCTTTTTAAGGCGCATAAGAAATAAGTTCCTTTAAGTATTAAAAGTATTACAAGATTTTTATTCCATTTATTCAACTAAATTGTGTACAAAAAACCCAACTTTGCCTCTCTGGTTATTGACAACTCATTGCATAAGTATAAATTTGCTTAATCAAGAAATGGCGGATGAATACAATAAGGTGTAAAAATTCACTAAATATTAGTTTAGCTTATCGCTTTACATTTTAATTGGAGACCGTGCCCGATGAAAAATAAATTGATATGTAAATTTATTTGTTATCGGGCACGGTTTCCAAAATAAATGTAAGCGATAAACGTATCTAGTGATTTTGTTGCAATAAATAAACACGATAATGCAGTTGGTTTGGTCGAGCATTTTAGATAGCACGTGGTGTGGATTTGTTTGTAAACAACCATACCATATGTTTCAAACGGGAATTGAAATAAACAAAAGTATGTTTTATTATTATAATTAGGGACACACTGTTAATGTATTCAAATTATGAACCTGTGAACATTGTTCAAAGACTGTTTAAAGCAGAAAGAAAATTATTTATTTTTGAACTTTGAAATTTCTTCGATTTTTGTAACCATGATGAGTTATTGTATTATAAACGTATCACTAGGTTACCTATTTTATAAGGAAATATACTGATTTTTGTTTTTAAAGCAGCACAAAAACATAATTAATTTACTTTTTTATTCTAATATTATTTGATATACGACTATTATAGTACAGAAATTCAAATAATTATTATTGATCATATCTATATAAAAGAAAATGTCAGCTTGACGCCTTTGTGGCCGTTCCGGCCTTTGATTTGATTAGAATTAACTCAGTATTGATAACGTTTTGAAATTAAAGAATAAACAAGACTGACATACATACATTTTTATATATGTACATGTGAATTAATGTGCATAATAAATGAATTGTGCCATTGAGATTTGCACATTTAATGATATCTAAGGATTCATTTTATTTCATGTTATCATAAGATATCATTGCAGGTGAGAGTATTCTCAGTATAATTTACCAACTTTTAGTTTGAAAATCTGTAGATTTTAAAACATAACAAAAACAAACAGTCAACTTTTTTTCTGACACACAAGTATAGTGATTTTCTTTGGAATATAGCCAAATGAAATTTTGAAATTAAAAGATAAACCCTTAATTATCAATTTTGCTGATTTCCTTACCTAAGAGGTACATCTGTTGGACAGCTCTGTCATGGCTCACAATCAAACGTTGAAGTCTCTCAGCCACATCCCAAAGTATCTTGTTGTCCATGTCTGTCGATAGCTGTCTGGGTATGGCCTCACATGGACCCCTTTTGCCCTCTCTAGTTCCCATGCTGTCCTGCTGTTTTGACAATTATAAAAACTGAATTTATTTGCTCTACATTAGCACAGCAGGGGCTTTGAAGTTTGTTAATTGGGAAACCCCTGGATTCCCACTTCAAACACTACCTAAGTGATTGGTGTAACAGGTAATTGTGTGTAATGAAGATAGGGCACCTGCTGGGGTATCTAGGCTTGTGTGCTGACCAGGTAATTAGGTCATAATTACCTAGATTAATCTTGTCACCTCTGTGAAGAGGGCCACCTGCTTGGGGTCCTTTTGTTTATCTACCTGTTGAGTAGGCAATAATTACAGCTTTATCTATTAATCTGCAGGTTTTTTAATTGACCATATTTTGATGTTATCAGTTATTTCTCCAAGCTGACATCTTCTGTAAAATGTATTTTAAGGATTTATAATTGCAATTTTTTTTACATTCCCTTTTGATGTTATCAACATAATTATGTAACATTGCAGTCATTAAATTTCTATTTTCTGTTGTTAATGTACATGTATAGATTTAAACATCATTGTTCCAATTTTAATACAATGTACTTCCTTGTTTAATATCTAGAACACATTAATTGAGTGTTGTAAGGGAAACTAAATAATTGTAGATAGATCGATGATTTAATGAAGAATGAAAAATTTTATAAATTTGTTTTATCAGCTAGCTGATTAATAATAATTAATATGATTATATACAAATAAATTCAATTTTCACAATGTTACTTATTTATCTGTTTATTTATGCATGATTGTATAAAACAATGTTTAAAACAGAAATTTTAAGATTGTGGCTTTTTATTCTTTCTTTTGATCTTAAAAAAAATAAATGTTTGCATATAAATAAAACACATTAAATTTTATTATATATCTATATATGTTTAATTGTAGGTTCAGATTCTATTGAATGATAGTAACCTTACTCCCACCCCCAGAATTGCTTTCTATGATGGCTTGAAACCTCTCCCCGAGAACCTATTGGTGGAACTTGGGTAATATCATTTATATAAACAAATGATTTTTTGTTGTATTAAAATGTTAATAAGACACCATTAAATTTTTGTTAATAAAAAGATAAAAAAACATACAGTAATTTGACAATAATTGTGTACCCAATACAAAAAAAATGCATATTTTAGTTGTTGTATTTTTGTATAAATAATACAAATAATACACTTTTTGATAAATACAATGTATAGATAATGCAATTTTTTCCTGTTTATGCTATTTTGACAGTACATACAGTCAGTTCTTCCCCATAACATCTAGAACTGGGGCCATGTTGGTAGTTGGCAAAGACATAGATAAGCAGGAGTTCTTTTCTGGATTTTTCAAAAGTGTTTCATCTGGTATGTTAAGACTAAATATGCACCAAGTATATTCCATTGGTCATTGGAAAATAAAATTGAGATAAAAGTAAAATAAAATTTCAATATATATACTCCTTGACTTATAGACCCCCAGTCCCCCCCCCCCCCCCCCCCCCCCCCCCCCCCCCCCCGACACACACACACAAGGAGAGACCTGTGGTTTTCACTGAATATTGATCAATCCTATCTCTTACTGGTAATTGTAAATTTATTGCAATGTGCATTTTCAATCAAAAACAGGTGCGTTTTTTTTACATAGTATGCACTATGTAAGAAGCTACACCCCTACCTACCCTGCTAACAATATAAATTTTTTAAATCTTTTTAAAACTGCATGTCTTACAATTTGTACATTGCTTCTCTTCTATAGGATGTGATATTATTCTTACATCACCTACAATGAGTTTTTACATGCAGAGACCGAAAATTGAGACAAGTTGTTCCATTGTGGCAGTTCCAAGGAATAAAGGTACGGCTGGTACAAGTTATACCATATAAATTTTGTTTGTACTTGTAAACACTCTTCTCTTCTCCAAATTATGATAAGCGTAATTTCCAATGAACAGCATATATTGTACAAGTTGCAAATATAAATTATAATGAAACAGTGTTGTAAAATGTTACAGCAATGTTTTGAATTTGGCAATGTTTGCAATTTTAAGATATACATTAAACTAGTGAGCTGAATGGAAATATACCCAATATTACTTATTATTTTTGCTGTAAAAGTATTTTTTTTCTTTAGGAATTACATCTTTTAGGATTGAAAGTCTGAATTTGTGTCAGAACGAAAGCGTCACAATTTATGAGGGTCACAGTCAGTATGACAAGAGGATCGCAACACTAACAAACCAGAGTTCTCCTGTTAGACCGGCTATCTATGTCAGAGCTGAGAAAGGATTCTTGTACGTAGGGATTAGAGTTAAAAAATGAAATGTGTAATACTTTCTGTTCTAATCAACTAGCTGTACTAAACAAGAGTAATTCCTTAATGATTTTGGAAATCTGAGCAATTATAGCTAGAGTAAGAAAATGGTACATGTACACATTTACAACAAGACATTTTTAGCTCACCGAGACGAAGTCGGGGGGGCTTATGCTATACCCCTGGCGTCGGCGTCCAGACCTGGTTAAGGTTTTTGTTGCAGGTCCTGTATCTAAGTTATTACTTGTCCTATCTTCACCAAACTTGCATGGATGATGCATCTGGACCTACTTATGGACTTGAAAGACTTGGATGCTGAATCAGGGCCATGAGTTTCGGATGCTGGAGGAGGTTAAGGTTTTTGGAGCAGGTTAAAGTTTTTGGTGCAGGTGCCCTTTGATAGCAATTTCTAAGTTACTACTGGTCCTAACTTTAAAAAAAATTGCATTGATGGTGCATTTTATGATACTGATGCACCAGACATGCTTTATTGCTGAATCTGAGCCATAGGTTTCAGATGCTGGATGAGGTTAAGGTTTTAAGAGCTGGTTAAAGTTTTTGGAGCAGGTGCCCTTTGATGATTATATCTTAGTTATTACTGGTCCTAACTTCACTAAACTTGCATGGATGGTGCGTCTTATGATACTGATGCACCTGGCAGGCTTGAATGCTGAATCTGAGCCATAGGTTTCAGATGCTGAATGAGGTTAAGGTTTTTAGAGCTGGTTAAAGTTTTTGGAGCAGGTGCCCTTTGATGATTATATCTTAGTTATTACTGGTCCTAACTTCACCAAACTTATATGGATGGTGCGTCTTATAATACTGATGCACCTGACAGGCATGAATGCTGAATCTGAGCCATAGGTTATGGATGCTGGAGGAGGTTAAGGTTTTAAGAGCTGGTTAAAGTTTTTGGAGCAGGTGCCCTCTGGTGATTATTTTTTAGTTATTACTGATCCTAACTTGCATGGATGATGCGTCTTATGATACTGATGCACCTGACAGGCTTGAAAGCAGAATCTGAGCCATAGGTTTCGGATACTGGATTAGGTTAAGTTTTTTGGAACAGGTCACATGTTAAATAAATATTAGTACTACAGGTAACTCTCGATAACTCGAAGTCCATGGGACCGAGGAAAAACTTTGAGGTATCAAGAGTTCGAGTTTTCAAGAGTTCGGAGTTTTCCGGGTTGACCGACGGGTTTTAAAATTAGTCTTACCGGATGTTATGATTAAGCCATTTATTAAGTGCTTACCTTTAGGCACTTGCTTAAACAATGTTTTCTTTTCAGTTAAATATACAGACCTGCATGTTTTAAAAACTAAATAGAAACAAATATTGAATAAATTCATGATACACTGTAATTATTTATTTTATGCATCATATTGTGATCAGATTGCTCAGTACTACTGGACTGCGAGACAACATGTCGTAAATTAGATAATTGAATATCACCCATTGTTCCCACTTTACGGGTCCTTCACCAGCTGTAAGAACTTGTTCAGCAATAATCATTATAATGACAATAATGTTGATAAGCATATTTTCTACAGTTTTATAATTCTGAAATTTTTACCATGGCTCAAAATTATCGTTCCGTCTCAATTAATTTATCATTTTCACTGCGCCTTCAAATTATCGTAAAACGGTCAGTGTTAATCATAGATTAGGTACTGGTATGGTTAATCATTAAACAATTATCACCTGGCAGGACAAGTGTCGCCTGAATAAACAACCCGTGACACGGGTCCCGCGTCTAGCGCCTGGGGCCATTTAAATGATCAAGTAGGTGTTAATTAGGTAACGCTTGGATATACACAGCCACTTCGAGGTATCGAGAGTAAAAAACTATACATTATGAATAACGGGACTGCAGTTTGACTTCGAGGGATCAAGGGTTTCGAGAGATCAAGAGTTCGAGAAATCAAGAGTAAATTTGCTTAGTTATATAGGGAAAAAAATCGGGACCCTAGACTCACTTCGAGCGATCAAGAACTTCGAGCGATCGAAGTTCGAGCCATTGAGAGTTACCTGTATTTCGAACTTGCATAGTTGATTTAGATATAATATAAATGAATCGCAGAGGTAGCTTCAGATGCAGAGCCTAATCTCCATTATCAAGGATGCTAAAAAATATATCTTAGTTATTACTGCTCCTAACTTTACTAAACTTGCATGGATGGTGCGTCTTATGATACTGATGCACCTGACAGGCATGAATGCTGAATTTGACCCATAGGTTTCGGATGCTGGAGGGAGGTTAAGGTTTTAAGAGCTGGTGTTTTTGGAGCAGGTGCTCTCTGATGATTATATCTTAGTTATTACTGGTCCTAACTTCACCAAACTTGCATGGATGATGCGTCTTATGATACTGATGCACCTGGCAGGCTTGAATGCTGAATCTGAGCCATAGGTTTCAGATGCTGGATGAGATTTGGTTTTTTGGAACAGGTCACATATTTTATAGAAAATAGCTTGCATAGTTGATTTAACTATAATATTAATGAACCGCAGAGGTAGCTTCAGATGCAGAGCCTGATCTCCATTATCAAGGATGCTCAAAAAAATCTCCTACCTCACTCAAACCTGCTTGATTGATATGTTTGTTGTTAAATGATATAATATTAGTCCCATGATATAGTATTGTATGATACACTATTATTTTATATGATACAATATTATATCATTATTATATAATATTGTGAAAAGTTATATGATACGATATGATATTGTATCAATTTTTGTACATTATGATATGATATTGTATCATGATATTGTTATGTATAGTATTGTATATTATGATACAATATTGTATAATATGATATTGTATTATATACTATTTTATCACATGCTTTTGTTTCATATGATATTGCAACATATAAAATTGTATCATATGATATGATATTGTATGATATGATATTGGTTTATATAATATATTATTATATCACATGAAAATGTATTATATGATATTGTATAATGTGATATTGTATCATATGATACAATATAGTGTAATATGATATTGTATGATATAATATATCACATGATATTGTATCAATTGATATGATACAATGTTGTATCTAATTATATTGTATCATATGATACAATATCCTATTATGTATCAAATATGATACCATATAATACAATACAATATCATACTATAATATTAAACAATATAATATTATATGTTACAATATTGTGATTTATTATGTGATATGATATTGTATCATATAATACTATATTGTATCATATATTATGATATTGTATTATGTGATCAAATACAATTATGTATAACACAATACAATGTCATATCATATGTTACAATATCATATTTCATCATTATATATTACAGTATTTTATTGTATCATATGATATATATTGTAAGTATCATAGGATGTAATATCGTATTTGATATTATTGTATTAATAAACATTGTATTATATAATACCGTATGAAATGAACATATGATTATTATACAATTTTTTACATATGATATAGTTATATGATATTGTGTCAAAACAGTATCCATGTATATCCAAGATCATTATTAACTATGATTTTCATATAGTATGATAAAGGTGGTCTCATAAAGGTGATTCCCCATAAAGGTAAAGCTTCGTCTCGGTGAGCTTTGTAATCTGTGATTACCTATGTTTTATACATATAAATATCATTAATAGAATTGTTTTTGCAAAGGTGATATGTTAATAGGTTTAGGCTGACAAATTGTTACGTGCAATCTCTTAATACATGTATTTCTTTTATTTAAATTTTAGAATAGAACTAAACTTAAATAATTCTCAGTGTTCAAATGGAACCATTCCTATAGTACTTTCTGGGATGTATTCTGCAAGACCAGGTAAGGATTGAGTTTAAAGGGACTTAGACACGATTTGAGCTCAAATTTTTCAAAATTTATTTTTTCATTTTTAATGTCTAGAATGGTCAATATGGATGTTTTTAATGCTTTGTCAAAATTTGAAAGTCAAATATCGAGATACAAGTGAGTTACAGAGGCTAGAATTCTTTGTTTTGTAAACAAAGCTCGAGTCCTGTTATTGTTTACATATGTGTTGTATTGGTATAAGTTTCAATCTAATGTTGCTTTTTGTTGTTGATAAAATTATTTATGAATACATTGAATGAATTTATCTTGGTTCCACTAGTTATTTTGTCAAAGAAATGGTAATTTCTTTACTTTACATTATTTGTAAACAAATATAAGACTCGAGCTTTGTTTACATACAAACGACTTCTTTCCTCTGTATCTCACTTGTAACATGACTTCTAACATTCAAATTTTGGTAAATCATTCAAAATACACAAGTAAACTATTTAATACATAAAAATCAAAAATAAAATTTTCATCTGAAATCGTGTCTAGGTCCCTTTAAAGAATTCAGTACATGTACTTCATGCTTTCAAAGTTAAAGGGCATGTATAAGATATTTTTATTTTATTCATTTGTACACAATTCTTCTATTTTAGCTTGTGGAAAGACTCTGATATCCCCTGTAGGAACAGTTACAAGTCCGGAGTATCCTAACCTGTATCCCCTTAATGCTAATTGCAAGTGGAATCTTCCAATACCAGAAAATAGTTCCACTTTTGTGTATGTTGCCATGGAAACTGCTGCTCTAGCACCCAATCATACTTTGAGACTCCAGGTTGGAAAATATTTAAATTAAAGCACCTTCTACTTAACAATCATTTATATATGTTTAAGTTCAAAGGAACTAGTGGTGATTACATTGTACATGTGTGGATCTGGAAATTTTTACCAGGGGTTGTCCAAAGGATGCTTGGGGGGGGGGGGGGGGGCCAAGGCCTTTTTTTTTTTTATCTTTTTTTGTGAATTTATAAAGTTTTAATTTTTAATTGGGGGGGGGGAGGGGGGGGGGTTCCTGACCCCCTCATCTAGATCTGCACAAGGTGACATTGTATGAAGATTTTAGTGTAGAGAGAGTATTTAAGTTACTATGTAGGTAAATTCTACATGAATACAGCTTTTAGTCAACATGTATATCCAATGTCAAATGGTAATGTTGCTTGTACACATATCAACAAAAACACAGTCCTGTATATTCTTGTTCAGAAATGGATTAATCTGTTGGTAATGTGATGTGTAGTACATTGAGAACTAATTTTAATTTTATGGCAGGATGACACTGGAACAGCTTTGTGGAAATTTTCAGGAGACCACCTTCCCTCTACAGACGCAGTTGTTAACTTGAACGAGTCAAATATCGCACAGCTGGTCTTTGACAGCACCACAGAATTAGGTCAAGGTGTGGGAAAGGTCAGCAAAGGCTTCAATGTCACTTACAAGGTGCTCAGTAAGTATTAACTTTTTGTATATATGCATATTGGTACAGTGTACTTATACATACATGTATATGTATTATTCACTGTCAGCTTTCATTAATTGTCTCCTCTTTACAAGATTAGGTAAACATTGTTTCAGTTTTCCTCTGAACCTTATTTTTATGACTGTTTCACTCAGGCTTTTGGCAGTTGAGTGCATCATTATTTGACAAATTGACAATTACATTTATTTCTAGTAAAAGAAGGTGATAGTATCTGAAAAATGAAATTGATTGTGTGTGTCTTAGAAAAAAATTGAAGATTTAAATTGATACATTGTATGTTGCAAATTGATACATTGTATGTTTTGCAGGATGTGGTGGATATCTGACGTCCCCCAAATCTACCATTGAAATACCAGAGGGGATCCCTGAGGGGGAGTCCTGTATCTGGGTCATTAGTCTCTCAAAGTCAGGGCCCAATAGCAGTACCAATATCGTTCAGTTCTCCCTCTCACACCCCAAATTGTCTTCAAACTCAAGCATGTAAGTGTCCAATGCCAATTAATGCACCTGTTGCAGAGGTGTTAAGAAAGTTAAACATTAAAGGACTTCAATTTTAGAAGACTTCCAATTCCATTATGACCATCATTTAAGTTATTATAAATTTTTGCCTTGACTTATTCCAAGTATATGATATGCAGTTGTTGGTCTATTTGATGTGAATTTCATTATAGCATATTAACTTATTGTTATAACTTTTTGAGTGAAGTCCTAATTTTCTGAATGTGCATTTGATTGTATATAGAGTTGTGTTAGATGGAGGAACATCAAAGTCTGGAGTCTTCAAATTCAACTCTAAACAGTCCCAGGATTATCTCAGTCGCACCAATGCACTGTGGGTAAAAATGATGGCTCCAACTAAGGTCAAGCTGAGCTATAACACATACAGTAAGTCCTTGATATAAAGTGGTCCAAAAAATAATAATTCTGTTTAAAATGGAATTGTAATTTCTGTTCTGTTAGTTAGTTATCGACGGAAGAATGATTCATCTAATATTAAAGCTTACATTTGTTCATTTGGGAGTAACTTCTTCGTTTTATGGAGTGTGTATTCCCACAAATGTACATGCTTGTTTCTTACAATCCATGAACATGAAAATGAATCATTTGGCAGTAGTACAGTATAAGCATTATATTTAGGTTGCCAGAAGAAGGACCAGTGTAACAATGGGGTGTGTATCCACCCTGATTGGATTTGTGATGGGGTAGATGATTGTGGGGACATGACCGATGAAAAGAACTGTCCCAGAAACTCATCAAAAACTGGATGTAAGTATTCCCTCATGTCTCAGGAGAAAAAGAACTGAGCACTGAGAGATTTATATGTAAACCAATGCATTAAAAATGCATGAGCACTACAATCTCAGAATTGGGTTGATGAGGAAATAAAAGTAATGTCTGTCTGACTGGCCATCTGTCCACAAGCTAGTAACCTTTGAACTCTCTTAGATAGACTTCTCTTATTGGTCATTAAAATGTCATGCTCAGGAGTCAAGGTCAGGGGTATAGGGTCAAGGTCATTGATAGATCAAGGTCAAATTTTTGTCAATGGAACAGCATTATGGTGGGGGGCATAGTGTTTCATTGATATAACTTGTACACAAATCGTTCTTAATTTTCTGTGTATGATGTACAAGTACTGTATATGTATCATGTACTGTATTATAGCTTTTGATATTGACCATTAGTTATATGCATCTGTTACAGTGAAAACCTACTTAGTGGTAATAATCGCTTTGATGTGCTTTGCCTTTGGAGTGGTCCTGACCATTGTGATACCGGCGGTGTACAAGCGGTGTCGTTATCCTAACTACCGCCACCTACAGGATCTGATGGAACCCTCTGTCACGTGATCAGTGGTAGACACACTCCCTGTCATTTAGAACCACCCCCACATTCCATATACCGTATAATAGCGATGCAACTGTTTTCCCTTTAATTTGATGCCATTATGTAGATCAGATTTGAAGAATTTGTGCAATGCTTGGACTTCTTGTCTTTCCTGAGCTTTGAATAATGTGTGCTTGGTAGTTGTACATTAAGTTTAAATATTGTAGAATTTGTTATAATTTTTCAAATCACAAGTATCAGACACAATGTATTTGTAATATTTTTAATGATCTGGAAAAAGTTGAATTTTTTTTTTAACAGTAGATCTGCCAACCAAAAATAAAATCTCCTCTTTTTTAATAAGTTTAATAATTTTTAGGTCACCTGAGTCACTCAGGTGACCTAATGCAATTGGTCTTCGTCCGTCGTCGTGCGTTAACAATTTTACATTTTTAACTTCTTCTTAAAAACTACATGGCCAATTGTTACCATTTTTGGTATGAAGCATCTCTATGGTAAGAAGAATCTGAATTGTGAAATTTATGGCTCTACCACCCCTGGGGTGCCAGGGGTGGGGCCAAATATGCAAAAAAAGCCAAATTTTCAGAAATCTTCTTCTCTACTCCCACACATGTGAGGAAAAAACCGAATGCATGGTTATGATCTCCATGAAGCCCTCAACCAAAATTATGAAATTCATGGCCCCTGGGTCAGGGGTTCAGGCTCTAGGGTGGGGCCACTTTGGCCATATAGTG
>WFKH01011581.1:20670718-20687147 GCA_016163765.1 Magallana hongkongensis | reverse complement strand
GAAAAGAGTTCAGGGAAGTGTAATATAACAGTTAATGGAGTTATCTTCCCTTGCTTCTTCATAATGGAGTTATCTTCCTTGGCTTGTTCATATTTAGTAATTAATCATTAAATATAATGTAATTAAGAAGTATGATCAAAATAGTTATGCAAGTATTTTATCATTTGAAACAAAAACAGTTTTTAAATTTTTTAAAATAAACAAGTAGACTTGTTAATAGTAAAGTAATAAGTAGTATACTAGCCACCTTGTTTTAGTTATCTATAAAAACATATAAACATAAAATCTATTATGTAAGTTAACATACGTGGGATAAACAATTTGAAAGAAATTTGGGCACTTTTTCTATCGTATGTCATACACTCTGTTAAGAAGCTGTAAGTGTTGTGCTAAACTATAGGGTTAAGAGTCCTTTTCGAAAGATATCAGGCAGGGAGGTGGATGTCATTACATTATTATACTCTTCTACTCCATAATGAAACTCAATTAAATGCATTTATGAGACTCCTCGACAATTTTGTGTATGGGCTATGGTACTCAGGTGACCGTTAAGGCCTATTGGCCTCTTGTTACTATTCCTTGGGATTAATTGATCTGAAGTGTTGTTTTGGATTTCCCATACTTTTAGAGGAGGACTTTGTCCATGCTGGTATATACTGTTACTTTCTAATTTGCTTGCAGTTATATTCATTACATTTTAATCATTGCTTTATACAAATATTCAATGCATAATGTGTCTTATGGACTCTCTCCATATTTGTTTGTCTATAGTTACTTGCACATTTTGGAGGATTTTTGATATGGTTTAGTTGAATTTTTGATGTCCTGCAAAACCAAATATATTTAAAAATTTCTGATGCATGTGATATCATTATAAGTTTGTTCGGATACGTGCACATTTAAGTCGTTCCTGTAAGAGTGAAATGATCTTATCGCATGTTCCTAGATATGTATGTTTTTCAAGGTCTTCCTTATATCTTTAAAAAAACCCTTTTTGTTAAGAACAATTTTGTTTTGTGAAATTAGAGCCATTTTAACCAGAGCTTGGACTTTGGGCAGTACGTGACAAAATCCAATTTTAATGAAGGTGGGGTCTTCTCATGGTTAACTGGCCAGTCATTGGCTAATAGGTATGAATACATTAAACGCAACAACATTTGTTCGATTTCATCCAGGGAGCTGTATATTTCAGCTGAAACAGCGTCATGCGATTTCACACAACAGAGCAGATCTTGGGGGTAAAACTTTCCGATTTTGACAGTCTATGAATATTAATGAGCTTCTCTTAGCATGGTCAATATTTGACAGCTTGTGTTGATCAAGCAAACTAGATAGTAACATCCCACCAAAAGTCCAAGCTATATTACACAGATCTGTAAATGATAATGAACAGTTATTGCATCTTTATATAAAAGAATACTCATGATATTTTCTTTATTAGGAGAAAATATGTGCAAAACTTAAAAATTTTGACTTTGACAAAAGTGAAATATTGTTACATGTAATACTCTAGTCTTTGCAAGTTGTTATGATAACAATGGAATCTTGTCTGTGATGTAGAATTGTTTGTAAATGCTCATGTCATCGCTTTGGTAAATACTGTAAACCAACTTTTATTCGTGTACGAGAAATTTTCGCGAGATTTGCATGCAAAAGCCTCTTCATCGCAAATTTTTCTTGCTGTAAACCAGTTCTCAAATTTATCTGGTATTTTATTTTTCAGATAATTTGCATCTTGATCGTGAAAATAAGTCACCGCAAACCAGTTTATCTCTGGTAAATCACAAAATAAAGTTGTCGCAAAAAAAAGTTGGTTTACAGTATTCAACATTATAAGTTACGTTACATATCTGGAGTTAATCTTCCTTTGGTGATATTTTAAATATTTTCTTGTACATGATATGCATACATGCATGTACAATATAATCATGCATGTACAATATAATCTCTGAATTTTTTTTTAATTTGAATTTTATGGGTCATTTAGGTTTCCATCTTTTTGTACAGAATTAGTCCTGTTCTATATGATTCAGAATTATCATTTTCCGTAATCCATGATAATTTTGCCGTCCTTGACTAATTGGTGTGCCTTTAGAAAATAACATTGATGAGTTGTGGTTAAAAAATGACTGAATTGATTATTTGTGAAAATTTATATGGTATTATTTTAAAGAAATAATTAGTCATTCATGCAGCTTTAAATACATCTGATGAATACAGTGCCCCCCCCCCCTTTTTAAAAATAATTTTTAATTGCTTTATAGTAACATTTTATTCACAGTAGAGCCTCGTTAACCTTGACCCCAGTTATAGGCTTCAACTTTTACTGGAAAAAATTTTCAGACACATGTAGAATATTCAATATTTAATGATTATCTATGCAAATGTCATCGTTTCACATTTATACTGGAAATGCTGCACAAAGTCAGGTGTTGGACTTAATATGTGTATTGTGTTTTTCATGTTATGATTTAATCAACATGTTCAAGGCTTGTTACAATTAATGTACATGTATGTGTTTTGTTAATTTGTACTAGGAAGGTATTGCTTCACAACACCGAATTTACTGTGTGAATATGCAGCATCATGCCATACAATTTATTGATAAAATTTGTAAAAAAAAAAAAATTAAGAAAATGGTTGTTGAAATTTTTAATTCGTAGGTTATTCCCCACAAAACTAGAAATTATTAGCACTATGTGTCAAATAAGAACGGCCAATGATAAAATGGGTGTGTTAATCAGAATTTATTGTATGTATTTTACCAGTACAAAATTTTACAAGTACAAAATATGTTCTATTGAATTTCCAAAACCTTCACTTTATCAATGCCCTTAAGTGAACATTGTACGTAATAACTATTATGATATATCTTACATACTTCAAGTGAACAATGTACTTAATAACTATTATGATATATCTTACATACTTTAAGTGTACAATGTACGTAATAAGTATTATGATATTTTTAAAAACTCTACAAAATATACATATAAGGCTGTTAAGTTTTCAAATTATAATTCCGATTCCTATTTTTGGGACATTCCACTTTCGCGGGAGACTTGCTATCCGGCTCTGATCAGACAATTGTCTGAATCATCTTCGCCTTCCTGTGCTGCAAACCCGCCCTGAAGGATACGAAATCAACATTTGATTGAATGACGAAAACAATATACGTACACATGTATATTACATTTCCGTGTTAAAAGGAACAAATATACATCCCTAGTACTTGAAATCAACATGGATGTGACCCAGGTTTCAAATGCATGTTCAATAAGGATATCTTTAACATTTTAATTTCGGCTTGATGTTCCGCTTCTTTGACAAATGTCCTATTGGGAATCCCCTTGAATGGTGACATGTTTAAGAAAATTTGACGACTTTTTTTTTCTTTTTCAAGAAATTTATGAAAATTTAAAGGGAATTTAACCTGTATGGATGCTGACCTATGATTTCTTTATCTCTAATTTAAATTTTCTATTTCATACAAAAATTTTGATCACGTGATCACCTGTGAACTGTTACTGGACGAAGAGATTGAGATACGTCCAATAGTATCGGACCGGGAATTTCCTGGCTTCCTCAACACGAGGCTAGGGTTGAAATTTTGAGATCTATTTCTAGGGATGGCGCGCGGATCCACACAAAACTCTAAAGTTTCACTAGTGCCATTGTCACTCACACTAATTGGAATATCCCTCCGCCAACTGAATTCACCACAGAACTGAACAAAAAATCATTAAAAAAACCCCACATTAATGCTTCAAAATTTGTAAAAAATTTTGGTTGATATTTCATAAATATTTTTTAAAAAGTACCGAGTTATTTGCAAATTTGCTTATAGAGTAGTTTTGTACATTGTTGAATTCTGTGAGGTGTTCGTCTTCCGATACTGATGGAACGACCAGAGTTGGGGCCATATACAGGGTATCGATTTTCCTGACAGCTTCTCTGACGTAGATAACTCGGTGTGGACAGTCCACGAGAGACGGGTACAGTCCATTTGGGCTACTATCCGGAAACTGGGCAAAAAGAACTAATGCAATTAAACAGATTCTGTTTAAAAATGATAACTGTCCATTAATTTTTAATGAATTAATCTATTTCAAGGTTCAAATTATCAAAAGTATTGACACATGGTAGGTATAATTACTACAATTCGGAAACTCAGATACACTAAATGACAATGCAAGAAAACGCAATAAATGAATTACATTTTATTACAGTGAATATCAGTACACTAGATATCTAGAAAAATTTTAAAGTACCCGATACCATACGGAGATGAATACTTTTAGAAGTTAGAGAAGTAACCTCTCTTAATCTGTTCAAGAACACAAATATTTTCCAAATAATTTCTCAACATTCGATATACTTTTAGTTTAGCAAACGCATCACCATGTTAGTATTATATACATAAAAGGAATACATCTCGGCTTATTCAATCACAATTTATACAGACGAAATATATTATTGCTCCTCCCAACTGAAGTTGTAGTAGAAACAGAGATTCTGTCTATATGCAAAGTATATATTCTAATGCTTGAATGAACAATCTCACTGCATATGATAGACACTCGTCTTTTACTATGGGGTAATGACTTTTTGTTTCATGATATGAACTGCCTTTTTCTTCTCAGTTTATATATTATTTGATAATTTAGTACACTGATTCCTCTACCATATTTAATTTATTGTGTATTTACATGACAGTTATGGAATTAACCTCAGGAAAGGAATTTTCTAATCTCATCGTACATTGATCATTCAAAATGTGTTCAATTAATACATGTATAAATTACGGGTCATCAGTTCAATATTCGAGAACCATCAGTAAATATTAGACAATAGATACATGAAATACCAGTTGACCAAAATACATTGATAATGGGAATTCCAGGCTAGGAAGTTGTATAAGTAAACCACTAAGCGTCAAATGATGGGTCTAGACTTTGATCTATTATAGGTACTATCAGAGAATCGTACCTTTTTGTTGGGCTGTTTTTCATAATCTGTTGATTCCTTTTGGGGTTCTGCAGTGGTTTTCTGGCAAATAGGCTGTGCTCTGTTGAGATTTTCCCGAGATATATCGGTCAGATTCTTTTTTAGACCGTTCAGCCCGTTCTCATTTTGTTTGCTGTCGTGTTCAGCATCTGGGGTAACAGACCTCTGAAACCAAAGAAAATAGCAAATTAACCAGTAAAACCATAACGAGTCATCTGGAAAAGGACAAAAGAGGACTCTCCAAAAAAGCTCAAATAATAATAAAGAGGAAAATGCTGATTATATGGGAATTTAATTTAATTGACTGATATCAACTTCTACTATGGTTACCGATTCCCTGTGATCAGGGGTGAGGAGAAACTTGTTGACTCGGTCGAGGACGGCAATATCGTCCTTCCCCTGAACATCTCCAAGCCCCGTCAGACTGACCTAAAGTATGAAAAGTAGGACAGTTAAATATTTGCTGGAGAAACTTAAAATTTATCACAGGTTTAACCAGATGTAATTTGTTGTACACATCTTACCTTGACGATTTCTCTCCTTCTGTTGAGTAAATAGTCTATCTTATCATCCTCATCTTTCTCTTCCAACAAACTAAGGTTTAAAGGCTCTGGTTTAAAGAGCTTTGAGCTTTTCTACAAATAAAAAAAAACTTTATATATATTCATTACTTGTATCAGATTTCATACACTGTAAGTATATTGTTCATATAACAAACTACATTTGAGCATCATAACCTATTGTGGTTTACCTTTAAAAAGCGTTTTTCAGATCTGCTGAACTCCGACGACGGCATTTTGACAACACTAACTACGCAAATGATTATGACGTCACCTTATTATTACGTTGTTATCATAAAACTGTTCAATCATACGATTGTGACGTCACGTTTTGATGACAGTGTTTGAATATAATGTGGAGAGCTTCTAGTTTGTTTTAATTAAACAATAAAATGCTTTCTTTGGTGATTCATGCGAGATAAGAAGGTGGCAACATTGCAGAAAAAATACATAACCCGCGTTAGCGGGTTATGTAAATTTGTTCTGCAATGATCGCTATGAATTATCAGTATGATAGCACAGGTTTAAGTTTTGGGAGAAGTTGCAGTCGGTAAGAGTTTTGGGTCTCGTCACATGTTTGAGTTCCAACCCATTCAGACTTGTATTGTAAGATGCCATGGATATGCAACATAATGGTAGCTTCAGATTCAGAGCTTAATGTCGATCATCCTGAAGTTAGGACAGGTTAAAGGTTTGGGAGCAGTTCAAAGCAGGTTTGAATGTTTGACCTGGTTACATCCACTAAGTATGATTCCCTCTATTTCTTACGGAAATTGATTGTAATTCACAGCTCTATAGAAACTGACAGGACTGAAATCTACACGATCCAGTTCTAACCAGTTTATTGATCAGTCGAAACCTTCAGCAACCTAAGAAAAATCACGGACTGCACGAAATAATTATGATAATGTCAGACTCAAATTCCCACATTAGACGATTCGACTACTTCTTTTATCTAACGCACTGAAGATTAAGAATAATTTATTTACTTTTACTTACTTTTTAGGCAATGTCGCTACCTTCATATCTTTTATATGTTCATATAATTTTTAACGTGGGTTATGTATATTTTCTGCAATGTCGCTACCTTCATATCCCCAATGAATCACCAAAGAAAGCATTATATTGTTTAAGCAAACTTTTGTCCTTATTAATTAAGACTATCGATATATAATCATGGTTCGTGCAACTTTGAATACGTAACACAAGGCTCGCTTCAGATACAGAGCCTGATCTTGGTTATCAGGTTTGGTTAAAAACAGTAAAAATAAAACAAAAACCAACTGAATTTGCTTAGTTTGTAGTGATTGTGGATATATGATATATCATTAGATGATTCCAAATTGGTATATTGCCTCAAAGTATATGTAAATGATTAAATGATTTGTAATGATATTTTGTTATATTGTATCACATTATACAAATTATGATCCAATATTGGTTGGTGCCAAACAACATGACATTGATGCGATACGATCCTCTACGATATACATATGTACATATATTTACATTTCCCCTTATGTTTGCACTGGAAATCTGCGACGTTCAATTTCCTATGAACACACTTAGGTTAAAGATACGATCCTCTACGATATACATATGTACATGTAGATACAGGCACTAATCAGTGGCGTAGCTTTCATTGAAGCACGGAAGCATGTGCTTCCACATTGTTTTGTAAAAAAAATTAAAGGCAAATAAAAAAAAATAAGTACTTAAAATATTATAAATATTGAACACAAATAAATTAATATAAATAAGAGTACCTCTGAGTACCTTTTTAGTCGCATACAACGTTGTCGTATCTTCTTTAGAAGATCTCGAACAACAGGGCGATGGTTAGGTCTTACGATTGTTCGATTACAAAGTTTGATTTTATTGTTTCGCTTGTCGATTTGTTTTATCCTAACATTTTCAAATGTTTGGAAATGCTTGCATGTATGCCCGTAACTTCAGCAACCGCAGAACGCTGTTTCAGCGTCATGCGTAGCTTAAAGACATACCTCAGGTCAACAATGACGGGACAAAGAATGTCGTCTTTAGCAACTATACACATTTACATGGATACCGAAGTTAATGTAGCAGCTGTTATCTCAGATTTTGCTGAGAAAAAGCAAAGACGACTTGCCTTTTTTTCAATAAATAAAAAAATAATAAATTGCTCTTCTGATATTTGTATATTATTATTTGCATACAATTCCATAACCTGAGTGACAGGTTGACGTCACAGAAATGCCATGATCGACGAAATACGTCACGTTTCTTTCACTTTCTTTTATTCATTTCGCAGCTAAGTCAGACAACACGTGACAGTGTAAATCAAGCATCTAGAACGGAAGTGAAATCTCCGCATTCGCTCCACCCATGCGCAAGTCAGCCACATGTATAAGTCCTTAAATGGACCCATCCTTTAAGTTTAACACTGGTGTTACAATAACGCAAAGTACACGCGAATCTCGAAGAGGAAATTCCTATAATAGATACTTCAGTTTCTGAATGAATAGCCACACTAGTTGTGAAAAGTCTGGTTGTTCACAAGAGGATTGGTGTGGGTGTTTCCTAGTGCTTTGATGACTTCCTGAATATATAAAAAATATATATATCCATTTAACAAATTATAAAAATACTTAATGAAACGATTTATATTCTAAAAAGTGTTTGCAAATCACAAACAGGAACAAACTACTCGTAAGAAAAGAACGAAAGGGAAGAAATCATGCTGCTGCCACGACCAAATCTTTCTTCAGTATTATAGGAAGCATTCAAAGTAAATTTGTTTTCTTTCCTTTAAACTTCTCAAGATTACTTTCCAAAGGTTTCGGAACAAAGTTTGCGTATATATGTTGGCATCTTCCCAAATGAAGAGTTTCTGATCCGTTCCGCTACTCACAAACCTTGTGATTAGCGGAGCGGATCAGAAACCCTTGACTTGGGAAGTTGATATGTTGGAAACAACTATTTTTTCGTTGAATTTTTGTTTGTTTTCAAAACCAGCAACGATGATCAAGAAATAAAAAAAAAAGCTGTATTGCGCTGTGCGTATGTAATATTTCCCATGATTTACCGAAATATATGCGTAGCCACGAAAGTCAGGGTTGAATAAAGAGAACAACCCGTTCCAATATTAATGCAGGATCACATCGCCCGAATATAGTAATTCGCAATTACATCAGCTTCGGGATTTCCACAGATGCACCACACGAGCGAGGTAGTGACAGAGTAAAATTCATGAATGAAGTTTATAAATATATCGTTTTGACGCTGAACGTACTATTTCCTCATTATTAAGTGTCGCGTCAAATCTGGGGAAAACTCGGTGAATTCTTGATCTATAGTAAAAGCGACGACACAACATGGTCAACAACAGGCGTGAATCTTCACAACCAGAACTAAGACGGTATAGCATATACCCAGATCGCAAAGTCCATTTCAACGAGGCTTTAGAGTGGGAAGAAGAGACGGACTCCACATGGCAGTAAGTCTGAAATGTATCTTCTCCGATTTTGATGTGAGACGGGTGGTCGAGGTAAATGGGACGAACATAAAGCCCATGGTGCCTCTCTTTTTCGGAGAGCACAAGTTTGGGATTTTTCTTTCTCTTTTAGATCAGGAAATCAACTCAATGGGACATCGTATCCCTACTCGGACTTTACGGCTAACCGGGAACCGTACCAGAGAAAGTACTCCGCCGCCCTCAAAGTACTGAAGCCGCTTCGACCCAGGTCTAAGTAAGATATAAGACTTCAATTATTTGTCTATTTAGGAAATGAGACACCCATAAAAAAGTAGCCATCTAAAAATATTCAACACATGTTTCTTCGCAGGGATGGCAAAATACCAATAAATAAAGCCGGTTTCTTCTCATATCTTTTGGTCACGTGGATGTCCAAACTGATCTGGAAAGTCTTCCGCCATCGTAACGAACCATTGAAAGAGGAGGACATATGGACGTGTCCGGACGAAGAGAGTGCGAATGTTAATACGGAAAGGTCTGCGTGGATTGAAAATTATATATCTCGACACACTTTGTATGCCTGTAACAAGTGATCTCTTTAAAGAAACTCATTCTTTTCCCAAAAATAGATTAACAAGATTATGGAATGAAGAGGTGAAAAAATGTGGAAAAGAAAAGGCATCATTTTTCAGGGTGTGGCTGAAATTTGCGAAGACTCGAATCATTGTCACTTTGGTCATTATAGCCATCAATGCGGTCTCCACCTTTTTAGAATCGGTGTGTAATGTCTTTATAAATAGTAATTGCATACAATGGCAAGAAATTTTACTTTTTTATATTTAAATCAATTTCAAATAAATTTCCTGTTATTATTTTTAGGGATATTTGTTGAATCTCATAGTACAATATCTAGAGTCAGAGGAGGAAAACTTGTTGTATGGAATTAGTCTTGTTGTCTATGTAGCTGCTTGTCAAATCGTGAGAGCAACGTCATTTTGCGTCATCATTATTTTTGGTGTCCAAACAGGTAAGCAAAAATCCTACAGTTGTTCCCTACAGCAATAATTCAAGAGTTGGTTCCCTCACAGCGGTATTTTCAAATTTATCGACTTTTCTCGATATAGGCGTTCGCTTCAGAGCAGGATTACTGGGACTAGCTTACGACAAAATGCTGAGGTTGAAATCTGTCAGAGGAAAGCAGCTATCTGAGGTAAAAAAAAAAATGCACTTTTCCCCAGAAAATAAAATCCTTAAAAAACAAAAAGTGATGTAACCTTTCATTGTTTTTCCAGATGATTACTATTTTTGGTGCTGATGCTTATCGGGTGTTTCTTAATAATGTGACGTTTGCATACCTTTTGGCTCTTCCAATCTACGTGGTTATTGGCGCCATTTATACGTATTATTTACTGGGACCTTGGTGCTTTGTAGCCATCGGAATATTTGTATTTTGTTATATCATTCAGGTGAGCTATATTAACTATAAACAACTGCATAATTATCATTTCAAACCATTTCCATGCACAATGTATTAATTTTTTTTTTATTTCACATGACAGGCAAGATTGACGTCCGTAGTTGCATACTTACGAGTGAAAACTTTAAAGTTTACCGATAAAAGGGTAAGTGGACAATATAAAGAAGAATATTAATTTCATATCAATTATAGTTAACATTATAATCTAAATTACATACCTTCTATGCTTGGCAGGTACGTAAAATGACGGAGTTGATCAACAGCATGAAACTGATAAAGATGTATGCATGGGAGAAACCATTTAAAAGCGCCATTCAAGGTACATCGCCTTTCATAAAAGAGTGATAACTCCCATTTGAATTTCGCCCCGCAAGCAAAACTCACCTACTGTTATGTTAATTTTAAATAAAATTAATATTGAAATAGAAATTAGTACAAATATGTTTTCCTGACTCTATTACAGAGATAAGGAAACACGAAAAGAAGTATCTCTTTTTGTCAGCCATTTTGAATTCCATCAGCACGGCCATTATTCCGGTCACCCCAACGCTGGCCTCGGTCGCCACCATAGCCTCCTACAAAGCGGCCGGGAACGAACTGTCTGCTGCCACGGTACTTGATTAGTCATATTGTTGTTGGCACGGTATTTGTCATGTGAGACTTGAGACTAGAAACATTTTGCGGTCATTGTATCTGTTCAGTTATGTGTTCTCTTTTCTTTAATCACGAACGTCTAAAGCGAGAGGAAAGAGTGAACAGGGGTAAAAGGCTTACCCCCCCCCCCTCCTTTTAAAACCCCACAACCCCCCCCCCCCCCCCCCCAAAAAAAAATGAAGTTGGGGATTCGGATGTTTGGATAGACAGCATGCTACAATGGATTAATCATTCCCCCTATTTAGTGTTGTATTACTAGTATTTGTTATGTATTTTTTTTTTTTTTATAAATTTTAACACTTCTTTCTAACTTAATTTTAGATCATTCGATTAATTCGAAAGTAAGACCATTATAACTGAGGAAAAAGGAAAAAATCGGTTATTGTACATTTAGGTTTTGACTGTATGTGTTATTACACAACATCCATTTCAGGCGTTTGCGGTGATTGGGACTCTGAATTTCTTGCGCGTGATTGTTTCTTTTATACCATTTGCCACCAGGACATTGGGGGAATCCAAAGTTAGCTTTGCAAGGATGAAGGTAGGTAAAGCGGTGTAAAAACCAGGCAGTGGGTGATACATTGATCCCTGGAACACAGAATTTCTATTCATTGGAAATTATAATTTTCATTTTCAATCCGTATCAATTGTGATGTACATGTATACTAACTGTGATATGTACTTGTATGCATATACACTATATATGAGGAAATACATTTAACCAATCCAAAATCATTAATCATTATGAAAAGAATACTTAGGCACATCATAAGTATTGAACAATATTTTGGATGTAACATGACATGTTCTACTTGTAAAAGCATACATGACCTGGTTTTTACACGGACCACTTTATGATAATTATGGATAAATCAAATCTGAAATTTTTTGAGATTAAGGAGGCTGGGTGGTCAACAAATTAGCCATCAGAATTGATCTGCCTTAAACTTTTAAATATGATATTAATTTTGGCCATAAACTAGTATTACATAAACAAAAAAAAATATTTTAGCTTTAACATTTCCCTGACCATCTAGCCCTCTTTTAAAAGCAATTTTAAACAAATTTTCAGCGTCACCTGATTGCGGACGAGTACCAGACACCCCCAGACAACTGTACTGACCAGTCCCTAGCGGTGGAGATCACAGACGCCACCTTTATATGGGACCCTCCGGAATCTACTGACCAAGACAAAAAGAAGAAACAGAAGAAAGGTAAAAGTACAAAAGATATTTTAAAAAAGCCAATTATTTTGCACCGAATTAAATGAATTTAAATATCGGTGAATTATTCGTGTCATTTTCTTTTCCTCAGAGATTGTCTTGACACCCCCAAGTCAACGGAGAGACACAATTTATCTTCAGAATTTAAGTTTTCAGACAAAAAAGGTACGATGTGAGAATGAAATTGTTTGCGTTTGTAATTTTTTTCTTGTAGTGCGTAAACCCAATACGGTATTCAATATACTGATTTGACATTATATTTTAGGGTCGGTTAATTGGAATCTGTGGACCAGTTGGATGCGGAAAGTCCGCCTTTTTATCTTCTATTATGGGAAGAGTAAGCTTTTATTACATGTACTAGACAAAGTAACTTATAATCAAGTGACAATGAAAATACAAAATTGATAAAGTGCGACAGCGCTTTGCGTTTAATGATATTTTTAAAGCAACATAAAGTCATGAAAATAAATCTCTACAGAGGATTACTATATACAACCAATTCTAAACAAATATCCATCTTTAGATATCGATGGCATCCGGGCATTTAGCAGTAAACGGATCTGTTGCATACGCGGCTCAACAAGCTTGGATCTTTAATGGCACCGTGCGAGACAACATCTTGTTTGGGAAGTCATACGATCAGGAGAGGTATAATTGTAATGTGAATGGTAACTGGTTCGAACCTCTTTTATTTTCCAATATATTTAAGTCACGTTGCTTATACCAATAGTATTATTTTTCCCTGTTTTCAGATATCAGAATGTATTGTTTGTGTGTGGACTTCAACCGGATCTTCTCCTTCTGGCAAATGGCGATGAAACCGAGGTAACTGACCCCCTCCCCGGCAAAAATGAAAAAGTTAAAAAAAAAAAAAAGAAGAATCAGAGATCAAACTGTAAAAAGTTTGAATTTGTTTCTGTTATCGAAGGCATCATGAATTAAGTTTACGTACTTTCCCTAGATAGGTGACCGGGGTACAAATCTGAGCGGGGGACAAAAGCAGAGAGTGAGTCTTGCGCGCGCAGTTTACAGTGACAGCGACATCTACCTGCTTGATGACGTATTGTCAGCTGTCGATGTACACGTTGGCCGTCACCTCTTCCACAACTGTATCAAGAAGTTTCTGAAAGGAAAAACCATCATCTTTACAACGCATCAACTACAGGTGAATGCAATTTCGCATTAAATCAAAACGATTTTTTGTATAAACTCAATTAAATAATTATGACAGTGTTCTTTAAGTCGCAATATCAATTTTTTTGCCGGACAAAGTTTGATTGAAACAACATATTTTGACTAGACAATTCTATATAATATTAAAATGGAACTATTTTTTTTTTGGTTAGTTTTACTAGTTTACCTCTCTTGTGAGAAGGAGTTTTTACCGTGATGAATTAGATTAACAACTATTTTAACAGTATCTAAAGCACTGTGATGAAATAATGGTCATGGAAAACGGAGTGTTCGTTGAACAAGGAAAGCATGACGACCTCATAACACTGAATGGATACTACAGTTCCATGATGAAGCAGTTCCACCATTCTACGGATAATCCCTCGAGAGCAACTAGTATGTATCTCAATATCATAGGAACAAGATGACAGCAATATTGGATTTCTTTTTACTCAGTGATGTTTACGCTTTTCTATGTTGTAAGTTGATGAAGTAAAGCGCGTTGATGACGAAGATCAAGGCGCCACTCCACTACAGAAGAAAACAGAAAACGGTGCACAGAACGGGACCACGGGGAAGACACCGGAAGTAGGCCAACTTTATAAGAACAAATCATATAAAGGTGCATTAATTTAAATAATTTTGTTGATTTTTTTTTTTACATGAACATAAGTATAAAACGTCCGGTTTTTTTCTCAGTTTGTTGTCAGGCAAAAGCCATTGAAATAGGATATTCATTATTTGTAAGGTTACTTCTGGCGAGATTCTAAATTTGTAATTTTGTAGCGAAATCGATTAATCAATCAATCCATTGATGAATTTTAATATAATTATACAAGCTTGTAATTAAAGATCACGAATACAATGTTCGAAATACATGGCTTTGAAAATCAATCAATCCATTTATGAATTTTAATATAATAATTATACAAGCTGGTAAAGTAAAGATCACGATCACAATGTTCGAAATTCATGGCCTTGAAGTCTTTCTGGCAAAATAAAGAATATTACAGCCTTTAAAGTTTGATGATTATAATTGGTACCTAGGTTACGTACGACAAAGAAAAAAGCTTCTTTTATCTAAGATCAAAAGTTGAAGGTCGAGGTCATTAAAGATTTCGTTTGAAATCTTAGAGGCAAAGTATATTAAGAAATTAGACGGGCATATTATGTTCTGTTGGCGGAACTCCTGTTTTTGGTCTCTTCATATTTTTTAAAAATGTTTTACTAGAAATTGAATAAAGTTGACCGCTTGTTTTCAGGCAAACTGACCCAGTCTGAAGAAATGCAGGTTGGCGACATAACATGGGGGACGTATTATTCCTACGTGAATGCCATGGGTGGAATCTGCGTAGCCATATTTGTTATCACATGTAGCGTCCTCACTTCCGGTTCTGTAGTGTTCAGTGATTGGTGGCTTAGCATATGGATCAACACATTCTTTGTATGGGTTATCTTCTCTTCATATTTTGAAAAACCTGACAATAACAATGCTTAAAATTACATTATATATTTTTTCACACCCTCTTTTAGACAAATTCGGACAGTGATTTTAAAAACTCATCCATTGTGCGAAACAGTTCATCACAATTCAATAACACGGAGATAACAACGACCAGTTTCAGTCCGTTTTCGACCGAAAGCATGCCGATTATTTCTGAATCCTCTTCAGGACTTGATTTTTATCTAACTGTCTACGTGTCATCAATGGGAATTATCATCGTGATGATGATTGCCAAAGGATTTATTGGAGCCACGGTTTGTATAGTGTTCCTTTACCGATCTCATTAGCTTCATTTCCAAGCGTCAAAATAATCAGCGATGGCAAAAACTTCATCAGAAAGTACAAGTACATGTAGTTATCAGAAACCTTCATTAAGAAAAGTACTTTTATTACAGTATTATGTTCGAGCGGCTTGTAGGCTCCATGACACGGTTTTGATAAACGTGATGAAAGCCCCAATGCGATTTTTTGATGCCAACCCACCAGGAAGAATTCTCAACCGTTTTTCAAAAGACTTAGACGAAGGTAATATATATCATGTGTATAACCCCTGCAATACATCAAATACATCAGGCGTCTTGTACCGTTTTACGTTAACATAACTATAATTCTTATTTGTCGCAATTTGTTAATATTTTTATTTATTACAGCTGATGTTTATCTACCACAACTCCAGGACACACTCTTCCAAATTGGCAACCAAGTCTTGATATCTCTTATAACAGCCATTGTTGTTTTACCGTGGATTGCCATAGCTATAGTGCCTGTATCCATATTCTTTTACTTCTTCAAAATCGTGTCGTCTGTCTCGGTGCGACAATTCAAGCGTTTGGAAAACATTGCACGATCGCCACTTCTTGGTCACGTGAACACTTCAGCTCAGGGACTGACAACGATCGTAGCATTTAAGCAGCAAGCAAACAGTATTCAGAGGTATGCAGTAAGATAACATTTACAATTCTTGGTTATTTCGATACATGTATATCGAAAATATTCAAAAACCAAATGTGTAAAAAAAATTTCAGCATTCGGACTTTTACGGACGTCTCGACTGTAGCCACCTTTCTGATAGACATCTCAATGCGTTGGATTGGAGTGCGGCTGGATCTTGCGGCGTGCTGTATCACCATAGCTACCGCTCTAGCTCTGATTCTGACCAAGGGATCAACGGACGCTGCCCAGGCAGCCTTAGCGCTTACACTCTGTATCAGGGTATTCAATTCTCTTTATTCATATATTATTGACAAAGTATATGTATTATTTTCTTAAACGCGGCCATATCATTACAGCTGTTGCTACCTTATCTGTCCCTAGGTTTTGACATTAAGTTTTTATTCAAAAAGCATTAGTTTGTTGATATTATTGTCCTCCTCCCTA
>WFKH01011581.1:20650253-20661342 GCA_016163765.1 Magallana hongkongensis | reverse complement strand
TTATGAGGTGATAATTTCGGTCGGGGCGTGATCAAATCTATCATAAAGCCCTTCGGGCTTTATTGAATTTGATCACCCCCGACCAAAATTATCACCTCATAATACTCACAGAATGATTCCTTATTCCTTAGTTATGGGCAGTATACTTTATGGGCAGTATACATGGAAATGAAATTGACCTTTTGAACTTATAATCAATAGGGGGTCATCTACCGGTACTATCTGCGATGCATCAACCTATCAAGTATGACGTGTCTAAGTTAACGTATTGTGGACCTGTATCCAAGGGGCACGTAGCATAAACGGTACTTAAGTCTAAGACAGTGCTAAATTAGGACTTAAGTACTTTCTTAGACCTAAGTCCGTAACTAGAAGAGTGCTTGGCTAGGACAATTTACCCAAAACTTAGGCGGCCGATAGAGGTGGCCCAAGTTTATCTTAAGGTGGCTCTATACACCCACAGTTTATTTCAATTTTCAATAGAAGACCACCAAACATATACTTATCAAATATTAAAAAGATGATAGTGATACTATAGGTATTTTTAAAGAATTTTTTAATGTTTTTTCGTGTTTTTGTAAAATAATTTTTAAAAAGTTAAATATCAACAAATTGAAAGAAAACTGTTTGTCAAATGATGGATATTTTCTTCAGACACATAAAAAAAATATAACACTACATAACATTCCAAAATATTATTAATGCAAATTTTTGAGTATTTCCCCAAAACATATAATTTTCATATCTTCTTACTCTGTTGTCATCTGAAAAAGCTGCTTGATGTTATAAGAAAATGTATTTTAATAAATGTGACATAAACAATTGAATGAAAATCATTACAAATAAACACAAAAAAATTTAAAATTCTATTTGGGCCACACCAATTTAATATCTTGTTCTTCGGACAAATGACCTAAAAAAGTAGGGGCGGGCGAGCGATTTGATAATTATAATATTATTATTTTGATATGACATAATTTCCAGGCGGTACATAAAATAGGTGGAGCAAGCGATTATATATTTTTTTATTTTTTACATTTGTAGAGTAAAAAGGACTAAAAATCTATATAAAGTTAAATAATCAATTGAAATATCAAACATTAAATGATTTCCATCTATCTGCATTCAGTTATTGTAGATCAACAATATATTTACAACCTATTGACATGGGTTTTTTTTTCACTGAATTAAACTTTTGAAAATATTGTTTGTTACATACATGACTTTATATGATATTATATGTGATATAGAAAATAAGTCTAAATAAATATAGGATGAGAACAAACTATTTATTCAAAAGGCTTATAGATGTAGTTAGTCTTTCATGTTTGTGTGATCATAACTATAAATAATAATAACCAAAACATTGAACAAATTTACAATACAGAAAGTCTTTGACTGATTCACAATGAATACAAATAGAAGGAAGATAATGTCTCAGTGAAGCATTGAAGAAGCATGTGTCCACATCTCAAGAGCAAGCTAAAGCTCTTCTAACCATTAAAACCAAGCCTTGAATGTTTTTCAACTCTGAGATTCAAAAACAGCGTATTTTATTCAAGTTATCAATGTTTATTCTCTTACTGCTAAGGATTAGTAAATTTCGGATGAATTCTTAACGCAAATGAGATAAAAAATATAAAGTAAAAAATAAATTGGAGCGGGAAACGGAACGAAATTTTCCGGACGCGGGAAATTTAAAATAATATTATTTTTGCACTTTTGTTAAAATACGAGCGCGCGGGTCCGACGAACAAGAAATCTAATTGGTGTGGCCTTGGTATGAAAGTTCCTCAGGTAGGAGTTATCTTTCCTAAATCCCAAGGCTCAAACACCTTGGGAACTTTTCAATTTCTTAGTTGAAGAAAATTTCCTAAATATTGTTTTGGAATGATAAATACATACCGGTACATATTTCATTATGGGCCTATATAAGTAAATATATTCACTTTAATGCAAAACTAAGTCAAATAAATAAAGGGGAAAATTAATTTATAGGATTTATGTATCCCAACCTGAGAGAAATATATCTACATGAATGATATAAACATTATATCTTTAAAAATAATACGGTATTTACAAGTGTAATTGTATTTAAAAACATCGTACTTAAAATAATGAATTTTTCAATTATCAAATTAAATCTATTCAAAGAGGTATAGCGCCTTTTCCCATTATTTCGCCTACACCTATGTATGGACGGAAAGTACCTGTTACTAAATATAGCTTCAGGTACCTGTCGCATTATGATTTTCGAAACATAGATACTGCTTTTGTATTGGTGTCTGTAACTAACAACTGATTTGTCATAAATTCGGGACACCTGCATCGAGAAATGAATATATAGAACTCTGTGTTTAATGTCATTTGGTGTTCTGAACCGTGATAACTTCCAGCAAAATGCAATGAATCTAAGTTTACAGTTGTATATAGAATACATGTATAGTGTTATTGAAGAGATCTTTTTATACTGGGTGTGCTCAGTCATATTAAAGCTGAATTAAACAAGATAATTTGAAAAAAAAATCCAACCGATTAGATACATGTAATTTAAACTATTCTTATCATGCTTCAATAGTTAAAAAAGTGAAAAAATAGTTACTCTCTGGTGGAATCGATCCAGCGACCACAAAATCAAAAAGACCTCCGCGTTACCACTAGGCCACGCATCTAACACTTTCATTGCATGTCTTTTAAATATATATCGCTATATACATGATTGTATTAGAAAAGTCACTAATTGAAATAATTCTCTAATTTTCAGTACGAACACTAAGTATTGAATAATATTGAAAATGTCTGATATTTGCAAAAGTGCTATATTTTAGGCGAAATCGTATATTAAGTGCGCTATACCTCTTTAACAAAATTTTCAAAAGAGCGGTTCCCCTATAATTCGCCCCTGTTTAAATCAGCCAGTACCGGAAATACATGCTTTCAGATTTACTTTTTTGCGTACTGCGTCATCAAAAAGTGGTGTATAGAGCCACCTTAAGTTTGTTTTACATAGATTTAGAAGTTAAATTGTTAATGTTTTCAATTCAGCATTTAAATACAGTGCATTAATCACATAATTCACACAAAATTAATATCTTAATATTCACAAATATCAAATTTTTGGTTTAATTGATATAGATATTAACAGTGGTTTTAATGAGCTATAACATTTTCCATATAGTATGCAAGTGGGCTGCTGAATAGATTGTAAACACGTAATGGCCAGTTTACAAGAAGTACATGTGACTATATGTAACTCGCGAAACTAGAAAAATTAAAAAACAGAACGTTTGAAGACGGAAAAACCCTCAGTAATTTTAAATACGACAATAGCCTCAATTCAATATATCGACTTAATGAAGAAATTATACTCAGAGTATGTGAATTGTCTTATTGGTGAGGGAAGATGTAGTAGTTAAACAAACGATAAAAAGACATCCACTATATTATTCTATCAAGTTCTAACGGCATCGCGATATTACAACACAGGCAGTCTTCGAGAACGACTAAAATAGTGAATATTCGTCAAAAATAAAGAAGGAAAAACAATAGACGGAATACATTGCCTGAGATCCATTGCTTTGAGCTTTTTAAAAATTTTAGGTACATATATATATTTACTTATGCCACCTTGAATTTTGTGTCTGTACTTTTACTTCTACCCCATCTAATATAAAAAAATACCAAGCACTTGTATCTATAAATAAACAAAATATTGATTGAAATAAGATAATGATTTATTACCAATACATTCAAATTCGATGAAAGAAATGAACAATCCGTTTTTACTTTTTAACATAAGCATGACTTAGGTAAGACATCGCTAAGTTTGCTTTATGATACGGTGTAAGACATACTTAGGACTTATGCAGGTCGTAAGTCTAACTTATGACCCTACTTAAGTCAAAATCTTGGCATGCTTTATGTTACGAGCCCCTGGTACCTCAATTCTAGAGCATTTAAGAAATAGTCTTCTACATCACATCTTTGGCCCAAACACATTTTTCATGATATATCAGTAATTAATTTGTTCAACCTTTGCAGAGATAATGAACGGAAAGCAAATAATTGGAATTTCTGTAAGTCCAAGGGGCATAACTCTGTCAAAAATTGCTCGATCGTACCCAAAACATAACTTGACCTAGATATTCTTACGATAAATCTGCATACCAAATTTAATTTCAGTATGTTAAACTTCTGCGAAGAAAATGAACGAAAACTGCAGATAATTGTAATGTTTCTAAGTCCAAGGAGCATAACTCTGTCAGAAATTACTCGATCGTACCAAATACCCAACTACACCTAGATATTCTTATGATAAATCTGTATACTAAATTACATTTCAGTATATGCAACCTCTGCGGAGAAAATGAACGAAAACTGTTGGTTGACCGACCGACCGACAGACAGCAGCAAAGCAATATGCCCTCCCTTCTTCGAAAGGGGGGGGGGGGGGGGGCTTAATAACTAAGATCCCGTTTTATCGGTACACTATGTCGTATTTCTCATGTTTATTACATTACTGTATTTCTTTACCTTTATCAATGCTTACTCTTATTATGTACACACATTTCTGTTCTATTTGCATTAGTTAACGAAACATTTAATGTGCTCGGGTCTTGTTTATGTTTACTTAAAGTAAAATAAGAGCAACGAAGAGCACAATCGGTAATTAAATTAAATACTCAAAGCGCAACATAAAAGTCGACTCCAATTATTGAACAATATTTCTTTTTTTATGAAATGAATTGGTACTTGATGAACTCCTCTCACGAGCGACAAAACTTAATTAGAAAATTTGGCGGAAATTCTAAAAGTGTAGGCGGTAATCAGGCGTTAGCATCTGTTCTTTATTCAAATTGTAACCACATCACCAATAAAAGGGACATGGGGAAAAGTACATTAAATTTTATTCAACTTTTCATAAGTTGCGATCCTTTGTTTGAATAAAGATGCTCGGCTTTGCTTCACATGAATGTCGAAATCAAAATGTCTCAGATATTAATTGCAGTACACACAGTTTTCAAGCGTAAACTCAAACACCCCAGTTTATAAAACTATTCACGATAGACAGCTTCTGGATTAGATTTCTTCTTGAAATTTGTAAACCGGAATACACACAATTATTCCGGATTGTAAAATGCTTTAATAGAAACTTGCTACTCTAGCTAGTCATGTACTTGTAATCTACTTAATCATACTCCGTTATCTCGATTTTCTTGTCTCATTTGGTGAGTTGGTCAATGGTAAAAAAGCTAACTTTTGTTCTAAAGTTATACTATTTTTCTTTCCTTGACTTCACACGGCTGTAGATTTCTCCACAATCCCGACAATAAGGGTGATACCGCTGGATGCATTCTATGACGTCAATACACCGTGACGGCAGCTTGTAGAAATAATTAGTCAAGTCGATAATGCTAAATCCATGGAAACTCAACAAAGGCAAGACGGCCTCCTTGAAATGGTCTTTTGTTTTGTGTCTGAAATAGGTATGTTAAAAAAAGATACTACCTTTTTCAACAAAACCCTATAAATCGTTTTTTTTTTTAAATCATACACGTCATCATTGCATCTCATTGTAAACAATGTTATGCTTTTCAAAAAATAAAATAACTTTCGACTTCTGGAATTGTCATTATGATTACAAATTTTTGCAACATACATATCATCTACCTTATTTCATTGACTTTATTAAAGGACATATTAAAATAAGACTGAGCCAGGTCCTGCCAATTGCGAGGGTTATCCGGGTCCAGCAAAGTAGAAAGGTCATCAACAAAACGAATGCTATCGTTTACTGCTCCTTCTAACATGGCGGCAATGGTTGGACACGATTCTATAGAGAGACCGGGAAAAACACCCAAATTATGTATACAGATACGGGAATTATTAGTAAACATAAACAATAAGCCCACAGGCGTTGACGGTCACCTGAGTACCATAGCCATTAGATGGACCAATGTTTGCATTATAAACTTCATTTGGAGTCTAAACCCTAATCCGAGACTTCTCTGACTGTTACCCAACTTTTATTATTTCCTATTTGCAAACATCAATTCATTTTTTTTTTTAAAGGGGGAGGGATAGTGGGAGGAATCTCGAATTATTCTCGAATTATTTATACCCTAGCTTCAGGGGCCAAAAAATGTAAACGTTTGGTAAAAAGAGGCCCGTATGCAATAGGTTACAGACTAGACTCAAGTGACCTAAAAATACATGATCATTAAATGGCTAAATTTGCCAAGAAAATATAAAATATTGTACATTTTCAATTTATAGCCACATTGGCTCCGCCCTAGGGCCTGAATCCCTGATCTAGGGGCCATGAATCTCACAATTCAGATAGAAAACTTCATGAACATCATAACCATGCATTTAGTTGTTCTCAAATATATAGAAGATATACCGGTAGTTGAGAAGAAGAATTTCTAATACGGTATTTACACCATTTTCACTATATGACCATATTGGCTTCGCCCTAGGGCCTGAGCCCCCGGCCAAAGGGTCATGATTTTCACAATTTTGGTAGAGAACTTCATGGACATTATAACCATGCATTTAGTTTTTTCCCCACTTGTGGGGGAGTAGAGAAATTTTTTTGAAAATTCGGTCTTTTTGGGATAATTGGCATCGCCTATGAGGCCCCGGGAGTGGTATAGTAATAAATTTTACAATTTATATTCCTCTTATCCTAGAGATGCTTCAAACTAAAAATGATGAGAACTGGCCTTGTAGTTTTCAAGAAGAAGTTTAAAATGTAAAATTGTTAACGCACGACGGACGACGTACGTCGCACGACCACGGACGAAGACCAATTGCAATAGGTCACCTGAGTGACTTAGGCGACCTAAAAATGGATTGACCTCAAAGGAATGATATTTTTTTAAAACTGCTTTTATTTTAGGAAAGAGTAAAGGAGCACGAACAGGTCTGCAAAGATAGTAACTAAACACAAAATACCTGCATGTATAAATTCGTTTTGAGCCCGAAGAAAACTCTCCACGAATGCTTTATCCTCTTTCACATTTCGTAAATCCGTTTTCATTGATGAAATGTCCGAAGCATTAGTTTTGTCATTTGAGGCCAACAACTGGGATAAAGGAGGAGATAAATAAGGTTCAACGTTTTCATTAGGCTGATCTAAATCGTTATTAAGAGGAACATTTGATTTGCTCATACAATCCACTCTTGTTCTAGCATTGCTAATATTTAGATTGTTAAAAGTTGTTTCTTGGGAAATATCAATGTCCGTGAGATCCCTAGTTTGCAATGTCCCATTTGAGTCACATGTACATTGGTCTACATTAGTGTTGTTCTGTTCCTTTTCCACATTACTGTAGCTTGTAGACACTTTATATTTTGCCGTATTTTTCGTCACGATGATTTGCTGGTGATCTTCGTCTTCCAGCCCAGCAATATCTACAGAGTTCAGTGCTATGTTGTTGTCTTGGAATAGTGTATTGCAGAGCAGTTTTTGTAGATTATTGCAAAAACGGCATTTAAATTTTCGAAAAACACTAAATAAGATTAGAACGGCTACAGCGAACACAAGGATGATTATTAGTGAAACTTTCATAATGTCCGGGTCTTGTCGATGTTCACCTAAACAATGAAAATAGTGTAGTTAAACACCGTTTTGCATCTGATTTCAAATATAGCACAATCTGACAATGCTCGATTTAACGTACCGGAACTTTTTTCTACGCTACAAGCAGTAAAAAGCAACACTCTGTCCCACTCCAACTTCTCCGTGCATCTGACTTTGACAAGAGTCTGAGTCTGTAAAGAGTCTCCCTTACAGAGTATATGACATGACTCGTACACGGTGACTGAGAGAGGAGACCCAACATTAGGACACACCCATTCACCATCTTTCACGATCGGTAGAGGGCCACACCCTATGAATCAGTAGTATGTCATATAAATCAGTGCAATACAGAATGGACGCTTCGCATTTTTTTGTAGGTTTTCAAACACATACTGTGCTTGTTGCATGCAAGTTTTAGTACATTTTGGGGATAAACAAGAAAAATCATGCTATTTTTATCATAAATGAAGGCAAAAACGTATCGACGTACCTGGAGGGGCGCCGACCGACGAATCAAAGTACGGATACGTCTTGCTTTTTTCTTCGAGCCTTGACAGGTGGTTCTTACTTTGAATGAAACACTGCTCTGAAAACGCCGATTCAAAATTGTTAAACGTAGATGCTCCTCCGTAGTGACACAAATAGTTGTCTGAGGAAACATAGCTGCAAAAAAGTTGTGGTCTGAAAGTTGACACTCTCGGTTATATTATAGACTTGGTGGGAACAAAATACTGGAAATTATACACTACAATATATACTCGTCAGAGTGCCTTTGGATTTACAGTGGGTTTAAAATATTTGTAGTTTATACTCACTATCTTCCTGTCTCGCCATTTTCTGTGTCTATATAAAATTCCGGGGACGGCAGTGCTTTCTGTAAAACATCAATATCTAGATAAAACATATCCTTGTCAAATCTAAGACAAGGTCATAACGGTGTCTAAATGCAGTCGTAAGTGAAAGTACATATTAGTACCCACCTTGAAAATAACCCCATACGTGATAAATTTCATATATTTATCTATCTATCTATCGGTATACAGAAATGAAGTGATATTGATAGTAAGAATAAAAGTAAATAGAATAAAAGAACAGTAATCTTTAAACAGGGGTTTGGTTTACGTCACTTAGATTTTATAGATTTAAGTAAACTGTGGGGGGAAAAAAACAATTTTAAAATTCAAGTCAATTGGGAACTTGTTATTAAATGAAAATCTAAAATTTACTAAAGAAAAAAATAATGTCTCGGGAAAATAAACTCTAATATATTCATTTGTATGCATGAATAAGTACCAAAAGTACCAAGATAATTAACTTTAAAAAGAGTTAAAAAATAAACAACAAATTCAAGAACTATTTCAAAGAAATTTAATACTTACTTTTCCATCCACTATGATTACTGCAGCCACCATTATCAGACTTTCAATTTTTGATGTGAGCATGTTCAGCAAATTTGGTCACTTTAGTTTTCCTGACACATGACATGACAAAACAGTATTTGTCATGTAAAGTTTAATATTCAGTTGGAGGATTCCCAGAATCCTGACAGTGTGACCTTAAACAGGAAGGTGTTTCTTGTCTATTAAAAACAATCAACGTTTAGTGACCTTCACTAGCGTTCCAGAGGGAAACCACGAATTGCATTCTGCAGCAATGATGTGGAGTAGAGAATTTTTGCTATATAATCCAGCAAATAATTGTGATCTAAATATGGAAAAATTAATGACAAAGGTCTTGGTTTAAAAGTTGGACAAGGAAATGTATGTCATCACAAGTAGCGCGCTTCCTGTAAGTATCCAAAATTGTGAGAGTTCAAAAACTGATGATTTTAATAAACGTTACTAAAAACCCTCAAAATCCTGTTGTCAGCATGAGGTTAATAATAAGACCAGAAGGTTCCAGAGTAAAAAAAATTATTTATTTATTAATGAATAAATGAATATGAAGTACAGGAAAGTGTCCGAGCATACCATGCAGAGCAACAAGATAGTTCAACTTATACTGGTAAGTTTAACAAAGATTTGAAAATTCGTTGCTATAAATAAGGTGTTTACATAAAGACGAATTAAATGTACAATTCTCGTGTTAAAAATCGCCTATTACCCCCATCTTCGCTAGCCAAGGGTTTTCGGTCCACTCCGCTCCTCACTAACGGAGAGGTGCGGATCAGAAACCTTTGACTTGGGAAGATGCACAAACATTGAGGAGAAGTGCGGATCAGAACCCTTGACTTGGGAAGATGATTTCCCCCTTATTTTACTCAGACATTTTATTATTGCGTTTAAGAATCTTTTTTTAATTATATCAAAGAAAGATCATTGTAGCATGAGAAGCTGCATTAAAATTTTATTTAATGAATCGGTTAAGTATCTCTTCTGAAATGTTTCAAGACAAATAAAAGGTGTTTATTATTTTTAATGAATTTTATTGGTGTTTGGTTTTTGAAAAAAAAAAGTTAATTTATTTTATTTGCGGAAAAGAAAATTAAGGGTTTGCCGATAGTTTAATAAATGTTTAATATGACTATCATAAGAGCGTAAGGAATAGTCAGGTTTTATTGTGGGGGTTTTTCTTTATTACACACATTCTGAACACATACATGGTATAAATTAGGGATGTCAACGAGTATTCGAGTACTCGACTATCGCTCGCGATCGGTCACACCGATCATCGACTAAAATTTTCTTAGTCGATTACTCGTAATAAAATGAATAAAAATCAAAACATTGCATTTATTTTTTCTTAACGCAGCAGTTTTGGGCTACGAATGAAAATAACAGTTTTCTTATCTCAGCATGTTTGATCCGTAAGTTCACCCTTTTCCATCGGTGTCCCTGGTGTATTTATTTTAGCGGCTAATAATTGATCTCTTTTGATTCACTTACGAAGACATGTACTTGAAGAGAACAATTAAATTTTGTGTTTCTTCTAATCAGTTATTTATTGGATAAGATGTTTGTGTAATCAAAATTTAATCATATCAATAATTATCTGAAGGCGTTTATTTTTATAATAATTAATCTTTGATTGTTGATTAGGCACGGACAATTATTTAACATGAAACAGGCCATACAACTGATTTGCATTAGATGATCGATATGGAGCTCAATTTTGTGTAGCGTCACAAGAAAAAAGGAAAAGCCAGGACATTTGCTAACGGATATTTAGATAAAATACTTTTCAATTTATTTTAAATCAAATACATTCAGTACATATTATCATTATTTTTTTTTTTTAGTTTAAGATAATATGCATGATACAAGCATTATTTGATTTGAAAAGGACACAGAGTTTCAAAAAGATGAACGAGTACTCGACTATCGCTCGACTAAAGCTCCAGATTAATCGACTATGCCAACCGAGTAAAATTGACATCCCTAGTATAAATAAATTCAATTCACAGGAAAGCCACAGAAGTGCTTTTTTCTCTCTCTGTGTGTGTGTGTGTGTGTGTGTAAGAGAGAGAGAGAGAGAGAGAGAGAGAGAGAGAGAGAGAGAGAGAGA
>WFKH01011581.1:20603507-20615710 GCA_016163765.1 Magallana hongkongensis | reverse complement strand
GTTTGGAATCATAGGAGCGGTACAAATTAAGCTTTTTCTGAATTAAAAAAGTTATTAATAATCATACAAATGACGGCATTTTTTTAATAATCATAAGCGATAAAATGAAGTTACGAGGAAATTTAAATAACTGGATGATTTAAGTTGAAATAAAAACTTAGAAAACAATTGAAAATATTATAGAATATATTCTAAAGGTTATGTCACATTTATGCTAACTATTATTGAAAAAAATGCCGATGAATCATATTATCCGAAACATATGACGCCAATTTTCATTGGTCAAATGCGGCATCCAGATTATTTATAGCTAGAAACTGCATATGATAACGACTAACGTTGATTTTGTATCGGCTTGTATGTCCAGGGTTAAAAATGATATAGTTTTAAAATTGTTGACTAAAGAGACAATCACTAGGGGTAGCTTTTAGTGTTAGACTATCGGAAACCCATGACGCGCGGATAGAGTCTGGCAATCACGGTCGTACCTAAATACATGTACTTGTATTGCCTTTCATTTAACTTCATTGAAAAGTGGAGTGTCTTCCCATTTCACTAAAACGGGTAATTTTTATATATAGTTGCTAGTGGATATTTCATTTATCATTAGTATTTGATATTTAAACATGTCCAAACATCGTTCCAAACCTCAAATGTAACAAAATAGGATTTTTATGGAATAATTTTCAAGGTCTATTTGGTCTTGAGCTCTTATTTCATAAAAAAATTATTTGTCAACATATTTATAATCAAATCTATTTCCTAAAATTCATTTTATAGATTAACAGCCATTTTTTAAAAAATTTATGCGCCCACATTGACACTGCAGCAAAATAGTTCGTGTTTTACGGTGATATATCCGCCTGACAAAACGTACCTAATGACCTTTGTTTGCGAAAAATTGTAATATATTTCCAAATGTTGAAAATCTATTTTTTTGTGTAAAATTTCAAGTTTTAAAAGAAAAAAAGCAAGTTACCTTAGATTAAACAAGTCTTTCGAATGCTCATTAATTGTCAATAATTTATAATAATTGGTTGCTTTATATTGATGGGAAGTGATAAGAAAAATTAGAGCGTAATCATCCTTTTTTCTCACGTCATTTCATTGCTAAAAAGTGTATCTATCATTTAAAACCAATTCTAAAATGATTTCGATATTTTCTATTCGTAATTTTGATAATCTTGAATTTTAACGAATTAAAACAAATAAATAATAGATATCTAAAAGCCTGATAAAAAAAAAATGAAGTTAGGGATAAATAATATGCAAACGCGAGTATGGGTGTTATCTAAACCTAACAGATAATTTTTTTTTAATTGATTTTCATTTCACCAATTGTCGTAAGGCGTCGAGGGATGGTGTTGTTTATAGATAATGTTAACAAAAAAGTCTTAATTCCTAATAAACATTTATTGCAAAATTTAAAGATAGTTGAAAATTCTTTTTATTCAGAAAAGACCCGGTAATGACGGTAATGATTGAATTTCCTGATTCTGGGAATTTCCCGTTGCAAGTATTAAAAAGAACCAGATATAAGCCTTCAAAATAATTGGACGTAGGAAGTTTGCGTAAAATTACACGTTTCCTAGGTCTCTAAAGTATATCTTATTTAAAACACATGCTGCTTGGAGATAATAACAACAGCTTTTAGCTGCACATCTTCGGTGATGAAAGCAATCTGTGGTTTTCATCTGGAGTGCTAGCAAGAAGGAAACCATCCAGTTGTTGAATCTTTCAAAACAACGGTTCCATTAAGTTCAAATCCAACATTAAAAAAATGTGAATTCTGGGAATGTATACTTTATTACATTATACAGTCTTATGTGATTTTAAACTTGTTGATCAACGCCTTTTTTAATGCCAGGAAAAGATTACTAAACTGTCGGAAAGTCGTCCACGTATATACAGAATGTTTCCTCAAGGAGGCCGAGTGCCAGGAAAATAACAAAGTGTGACTACAATTCACTGAAGTATGCACAACGCAATAGTGATGGTAATTGCTGTGGTAATCATAGAAAGGGGATGTGTAAGTTATTCCTTTTTATTCGTTTCTTTTCCTATGTCACTTCATACCATACACATTGTATCAAAGTCATGAATTGATTAAACTTAAAAAAAAAAAACCAAGATTTTAAAGGAGCACAGTTGAAATTAATCGGATTAATTCAAGATTTATATTTTTTTTCTCATTCAAAATACTGTTCTCCTTTTCCGTGTTTTTTTTCTCAAGCTCAACCAAACGTTAATTGTGGGTTATCAAGCAACTAGAGTAGCATGACTCACAATTCTTTGTTCTATGCTCGTATTATTATTTTTTTTGGGGGGGGGGGCACATAATTACTTTACAGAAAATTACAAATTCTAAACAAAATCACTATAGACAAAAAATATTGTTCAATTGTGTTCAACAGAAACAAAATATACATGCACAGATGTCAAACTCTTATACTAAACATAACAGTCTAGATCTAGATCAGCATTTGATGGACCAAAGATAGAACAGTAAAGCAAAATTTGAAAATGATAAGATCAAATCGTGACCATACCCTTTACTACATTATCTCCAAATCTATCTTATGTAAAATTTACGTGGAATCTCCCAAATACATGGTGACATCATAAAGACTTTTCTTCCGGAGTTTCACAAAAACCCAATGGATTTTTAAAAATTGGAGTTTGTTGTGTTTTCTTTACTTTATTTAAATACAGCGGCAAACACCCATGACCTGAAATGTATTCAAATGGAAACAATACTGGATTTAATTTAATTATGAGACACCTCCATATTGTGACGTACTTCCTAACGAAATAAACAATATCTTTTACCTTAAGGGATACCTAACAGCGTCGCGCAATGGGTTAGAACATTAATTACGAATCTGCAAGTCACGAGTTCGAATCCCGCTGGGGCTTTTATAGTTTTTACCTTTTGAAATATTTTTAAAACATGTTTTGGTCAAATATTGTAAATTTTTAATATTCTTAAACGGTGAAAGTATTTTGATTATAATAAACTTTTATCCACATCAATATCGACAGGAGGTGTCCCATACCACATTAAGCAATCCCCCCAAAAAAAACTTTCGGGTAATACAGCAGTTTTTGTTTTAATTATGACTTGATTATAACTGCTTTTTTAGGTTTAAGAAATGTGTCAACAACGATACATTTTCGAATTCGATTTTTTTCTTTATTTCACAGAATTCAGTCCCTTCTTCGGAATTTCTCATAGACAAAGACAAAGGCGAAACTGGAAGATAGTGAGTATCAGAAACTCTCTACACCTCTTTGGCTGATATCAACCTCGAATCGAAACTAATGAGTGTATATCCTGTTGCTTTTCCCCTTATTTGTGTTGTCCCGCCCAGGTTTGATAAGTAATATAATACTAATACTTCCTGCGAAAACTTTCAAAACACATCTTTTTTTACAGCTTTGTTTCCTCTGGCCGTAACTATTTGTGTCATTATGGTCGTGCGTCACATATGCACTTTCCCAATGCGTTCTCCGAACAGTGTTACACACAAAACAAGGACCTGCTGACGGAACACGAAAACAGCAGCAAGACATACCCGTACTTTAATTCGTCGGTAGGCACCCCTCCAGGTAAAAATTCCTGATCGGTCGACATGTGAACGATAGGCATCAAGTCATGATTATGAAAAAATGTATATTTAATATATGAAAAAAAAAAGCTTTGACTTTATCAAACAAGCATATTAACATTCATTCTGCTATGAAATGCATGCCCTATTTTTGGTTCATAGGGTGTGGTCCTCTACCAGTCGTGAATGATGGTAAATGGGAGTGTCCTAATGGTGTGTCTCCTCTCTCAGTCCCCGTGTACGAGTCCTGTCGTATACTCTGTAAGGGAGACTCTGTACAGAAACGGACTATTGTCAAAGTCAGATGCACGGAGACGTTGGAATGGGATCACACTTTGCTTTCCGCTATTTGTGCTGTAATAAAAAATTCTTCCGGTACGTTCAATTGATTTATACTATCTTGAACTCAATTTATTTTTGAAAAATCATGTTTGAATGCACGATTTTCATTTTTCAGGTACTAGTATACATGTACAAGACCCCGGTACGTTGAAAGTTGCAATCATTACTGTCCTTGTGTCCGTTATAATTGTTCTAATCGTACTCAGTATTTTCCGAAAACTTAGACGCATCAAATGTCGTCACCTGCAAAAACTGCTCGGCAATTCTGTATCTCCAGACAACACAGTATCATTGAATCCTGTATGTAATGTTGATGTAGAAAACGTTCAACAACGAACTATTGGGAATGAGGATACATCAAAATGCCAATTGTCTACCAGTAACAGCGATGCGGAAAAAGAACAGAACACCTTAAATGACAATGACATAGACCTTTGTGTCTCCAGAGAGACATTCCAAACTAGCGATCTTGCGGACACCGATATTTTTCATCAAACAAATTCTAACAATATTACAGTACCCCATACTACAGTACTAACAGCTGATAGTACGGTAAAATGTGACTGCATTCTGAACAATATGAATCAAAATACTGAAAAGATCGAACTCTCAAACGAATTTGATGTCTTAGAGATTTCAATGCTGACAACAGACAGTCTAAAAAATGTGAAAGAGAATGTGGCTATTGTTGGGGGTCATTCTTGGAAGCAGGGCGGAGCTACACGTGCAGGTATTCCGATTACCATGGTGATGTAATATCTTTTTGTTGATGTCTTTACGTGTGCCCCTCATTTCTACCTTTTATATGTGTTGCTCCTTTACTCTTTCGTAAAATAATTGCAGTTTTAAATATAAATATCGTTTCGTTGTGGTCAATCCATTTTTAGCTCACCTGAGCTGAAAGCGCAAATGAGCTTTTCTGATCACATTTTGTCCGTCTGTCCGTCCGTCTGTAAACTTTTCGCATTTTGAACTTCTTCTCTAAAACCATTTGGCCATTTTCAACCAAATTTGGCAGAAAGCATCCTTATGGGAAGGCTAATATAAATTGCAGAAATAAAAGGCCAGTTAGTATTCAAAACGGAGAAAACCTTGAAATGGTAAAAAAAGGGGGTGCATTTTTAAAAATCTTCTCAAGAACCACTGCACCAGAAATGCCAATATTTACACAAAAGCTTGTATATATAGTGAAGATTCTAAATTGTAAAAATCGTGACCCCGGACTAAAACTGGGGCCCCAGAAGGGGTTCAAAGTTTAACATATATAGGAAAATGTTTAAAAATCTTCTTCTCAAGAACTACAATGCAACAGTTTGGGATATTACTATGCATACATCCTTGGCTATTTCTAGATTCTAAATTGTTAAAATCGTGACCCCCGGACTAATACTGGGGCACCAAGAGGGGTTCAATGTTTAACATAGATATATATAGAAAACATGTTTAAAAATCTTCTTCTCGAGAAATACAAAGTTACAGTTTGAGATTACTACGCAAGGATCCTCAAATAGTGAAGATTCTAAATTGTAAAAGCCGTGACCCCAGGACCAACACTGGGGCCCCAGAAGGGGTTCAAAGTTTAACATAGAAGTATATAGGGAAAGTGTTTAAAAATCTTCTCTTTAAGAACAACAATGCTACAGTTTGTGAGATTACTATGCAAGCATCCTCAAATTGTGAAGATTCTAAATTGTGGAAGCCGTGACCCCCAGACTAATACTGGGGCCCCAGAAAGGGTTTAAAGTTAACATAGAAATATATAGGGAAAATTTTCTTCTCAAGAACTACAGTGCAACAGTTTGTGGGATTACCATGCAAGCATCCATGGCTATTGTAGATTCTAAATTGGTAAAATCGTGACCCCCGGACTAATACTGGGGCCCCAAGAGGGGTTCAAAGTTTAACATTGAAGTAAATAGGTAAAATGTTTCAAAAATCTTCTTCTTCTTGAGAACTACAATGCTACACTTTGTGAGATTGCCATGCATGCAATATATGATAATGTAGATTCAATTGTTTAAAAATAGGGACCCCTGGACTAGTACTGAGGACCCAAGACGGGTTCAAAGTTGAACGTAGAAGTACACATATATGGTAAATGTTTAAAAATCTTCTTCTCGACAACTACAATGCTTCACTTTGTCAGATTACTACATAGGCATCCTAAAATAGTGCAGATTCTAAATTATAAAAGTCGTGACCCTCGATCTAATACTGGGGCCCCAAAAGGGGTTCAAAGTTTAACACAAAATTAAATGTTTAAAAATCTTCTTCTCAAGAACTACAATGCTTCAATTTGTAAGATTACTATGCAAGCATCCTTAAATAATGTAGATTCTAAATTAATAAAGCTGTGACCACCGGACTAATAGTGGGGCCCCAAGAGGGTCCCTAATTTTAACAGAAATACTTATGGAAAATATTTAAAAAGCTTCTCGAGAACTACAATGCTACAGTTTGTGAGATTACTATGCAAGGATACTCAAATAGTGTAGATTCTAAATTGTTAAAGCCAACCATAAACCCCGGACCAATACTGGGGCCCCAGAATGGGGTTCAAAGTTTAGAATAGAAATAGCATATTATGCTACGAAATAGAATGTTACAAGGAACTGTTGTTCAGGTGAGCGATGTGGTCCTCTTGATGGGCCTCTTAATTATGTTTGCTATTAATAATTCCCGTATCTGTAATAACAGAATTTGGGTGTTTTTTTTCGTCTCTCTGAAGAATCTTGTCCAACCATTGCCGCAATGTTAGAAGGAGCAGTGGACGATAGCATTCGTTTTGTTGATGACCTTTCTACTTTGCTGGACCCGGATAATCCTGGCAATTGGCAAGGCCTGGTTCAGGCCTATTTTAGTCTGTCCTTTAATAAAATCAAAGAAATAAGGTACGTAAGGTCATGTGAACCAAACACAACAGTGGCTGACAAAAACATCATAATAAACGAATGTTGTTTACGCTACTATAAGACTAACGTCAAATACAAACATCAATCCTCTTGTCGTTACTTTGAATTATGTACAATTCTAATGTCTATAGTATACTGTCTACAGAAAACTAAATAAGGAGTGGTTATATACAATAGCTTTCCAATATTTATACTTCTATAGACGTGCTTGGAACAGTTTACGCTTTTTTTTTATTCGTGATTTATAAAACGTAAACTGCCAATAATCCAGTTTATATGAATATAAATTGGGTAGGTTTAATGTATCTTAATAAAAAATCTTAAGTTTGATATCTTACATTCATACGTTTAGTTTACAAACCAACAAAATGATATACAAAGAGCATAATACTTGAACTGAACTGTGTTATCTTAAAAAAAGATTCTATCCATTTCAGACACAAAACAAAAGACCATTTCAAGGAGGCCGTCTTGCCCTTGTTGAGTTCGCATGGATTTAGCATTTTTGACTTGACTTATTATTTCTACAAGCTGCCGTCACGGCGTATTGACGTCATAGAATGCATCCAGCGGTATCACCCTTACTGTCGGGATTGTGGAGAAATCTACAGCTGTGTGAAGTCAAGTGACGTCGAATAGTTTCAGATTTACAATAGTTAGCTTGCTTCAGAGACACATAGCTTTAAACAAAATTTAAAAAAATTCCAGGCGTGACGTCATACACTGTCAACAAGAATGTTTTTGCGAGTTTCAGCTATTATTGTTAGCGCCTCAAAAGTGATTTCATAAAATTGTATTATTTAAAGAATGTATTGATACTTATACGGGTATAAAGCAGTACTATGTTTTATTCATTGTTCGTTGGGCACTAATTTTCACGGATTTCGTTGCTGCGCCGATCTTTACCACAGTAAAAAATGCATGTCCTCAAAACTGTGCGCTTGCCACTATCGGCGAAAGTGAATGCTCATTGAAATTAACCATCAACTCACAGTCTACAGATGCTTACGTATAGTTTACAGACAATTGTCTGCAAAAAAATTCTAGGCCATCTAGTCTTCAACATCCACATGACGCGAAGCCAGGAACTTTTATTACTAAAGGTAACACAATTTTTGACGTGGTAATAAATGTTCCCTTACATGAAAAAAAGATTAAATATTTCAAAACTGTATTTTATTTGTAGAAATAAATTTATTGACAAGTTTTTCAGGAAAAATATTTTTTTTTGAAAAATGCAGAAACACCACTAAGTTTTAGAAATAATCATGCACAAAACTAGGTGGGGTGGGTTTATCCTTAAAATCCAATTAGTCAAAACCTGCCGTCTTTTAAGTACATGTAGTTTAAGTACAATAGAGACAAAGAACTTGACAGTTTAAATGAAAGTGTGTTACAATTGGTTAGCTGCATAAAGTTCGATCATAAAAGTTCATCTACATGCAGTCTCAAAAAAATGGCAATGACCTTGTACAAATGTTAATGAATTAATATTCACTCACTTGAGTAACAACCAGTCAAAATCAAATCAAAATATATATGCGATGTAAACATAGAAGTAAAATGTCATGAAAAGATGTCAAATCTAATTAAGTATAATGATAAAACATTAAATTTTATCAAAATTCTTGTTTCCCTTCATTATAAAAACAACAAATGATACAAATTGAACCTAGCTGCTTGTCTAGTACATTTGAGAGTTCGAGATTCTGAAAAACAACCACCTCCAACATATGGCACTCAGATAATAGGGAATGTACATTGCATTGATGTTTACAAAACATTTTGGAAGCACTTTGCTCTAGAGCTGCCACTTTGATTAATATTGCAGCCTGTTTTATGTCATTAAACATGAAAAGTGTGGTGAATGAATCTGTTTCAAAATAAGATGTAAAAGTGAATGGGAGGCGATACAGTTGAAAATCTTATAGTTAAGTCAATTTGATGATTGAGTAGATATTTTTTTTTCTGCAGAGAAAAAGGAACATAAATTTTAGTAAAAAAAAAACAAAAAAAAAAACAAAACTACATGGCATATCATGTTATTGAAAATGATGATAGGTAATTCAATTATGCGAATGACATGAAAATATGAAGTTTGTAACTTAATAAACATGTGTATGAATACATTTGGTCATTCTATGAGAAAATGTAAAAAAGAAAACAATTTTGATAAATTGTTATTTCCTGATATTTCATAAAAATAGTCTTTATGAAATAAAGTAATTACTAATTTATCACCCATAACATGCATTATCACAGATATACACACTTCAACAATTTTTTGCATTAAGAAGCAAATTCAAGTATTTTATGTTCACAATTTTTTTCCCCATTTGTATACATTTAAGATGGGTCAATGTAATAACATTGGTTTTGTGCTGTCTAAACTGGTTCAACTGGACAACAACAGCAGGGTCCTTTGGTATAATTTTTCATGAGAACAGCTGCTAAATTTGTATAAAACAGTCCACAGTGAGACAAATACCTCGGTACACAGTGAGACAAATACCCCGGTACACGTATTTGCACGCATAGAGATTTGATATTCATGGGAAAAGATAGAATACATCTTCAGTGCTTGGAGATCTGAAATCTTTGGATGTCTTTAGAACGTGTTATATAAGCTTCTATTTCTGTATCTCAATGTACTGGTATCCATGCATGACACTAGCAGTCAGAGTTTTCATACAACGGTTCCGTTCGTGGGATAATTTATGAGCCTCTGTTACATAACAAAGATTGTATGCTCTGTATCTTGACAAGCCAGCAGAGTTGATGCTGATGCAGTCTTTGTCTTCATATTCCCCTCTGGGAGAGAAATGGCCACTTTCAATTACTGGGATTCCAAGGAGACACTTCAGTAGCAGCCTTGATAAGTGTGATACATCTTGAAGATCAACATCCACAACTGTATAGGATGGGCAAATGGCTGCATGCTTGAAGAACTTGAACCTATGTGTGATGCCAGGTGTATGGATCTTGGGTTACCACTTTCTGGGGGGATAATGGCCATTCACCTGAACTTGCTCTGCATGAATTAAAGCAGCAGAGTGCTTTGGTTTGGAATTTCACTACATTTCATTTCATCACTGGTACATGTATCACAGACAATCAGGACTTTTTTACTGTCTCATTCATTTTTTTAAGGTATCCTTCAGAGAATTAACAAATATTTTATCACAGAACAAACATCCAGAATGAGTTTTCTGAATCAATTCCAGCACATCTTTGCGAAAATGATCATCACGTGAAAAATGTAAAACCATGTGACCAAGCTTCTTCCCTTTTGCCTCCAAATGCGGTAAAACTTCATCCTCAAAGGGTTTTTTTGTCCTGTGTCTGTAACATTGTAAAAATGCAGTGTAAAAATGACAAAAGAGATATGATGTCCTTATCACAAGGATTACAAAAGGAATACAAAAGTATAAATATCGAGAAATTCTGTTTTTCCTTATCACTTAATTGAGTGATTTATCCAACAATGCTTACTGTATTGCAACAATTTTGGAAATGTTTAATTTCAGAACATCCTCTGCAAAACTCTTCCAGCTTCTCCTGTTTCCGTAATATTTATGGGGATCCAAAAAATCCCCCAGATCATGAACATACTTGGCTTCTACTGCTGAAGTGAAGTTTGAGAAGGTGCAGGAACATTCTTCTGGATCTACTTAAAGAACATTGTTTTGTATTATTATACCTCAATATGATTATTCTATATAACGCGACATCCGATTGCTCAAGAAAGTCACATGACAGGGCGAACAAAACATCGTGTCTCCAGGGGAATAAATATCATATTCCACCTCTTCGGAAATCTCGGGATTTTTCAAAGGTATGAAAAAGCCGATATGAGCATACGATGTAGACAAATATGATTAAATCAAAATTATTGAATCATTTTAATTCTCTTTATATCACAAAAACCAATTTTACTATCTATGATTCAAATTTATGATAGAAAAGAGAGACAATAACATAGAAAATCTAACAATCTCCTTATTCCTTTCGAAAAGTCGAAAAATTATTAGAAATCAGCGTATTTTGTATAATCATATGTTGTTTGGTATATAAAAACATTTATTGCATGAATGTTTGGGAAATATGAAGATTTATTCTCCCAGAAAAATCAAATTTTCCTCGGGCAGAGCCCTCTGGAAACATGATTTTTCTTGGGGGAATAAATCTGTGTATTTCCCGAAATGTATAATATATCTGCTACAATAACAATGGATGACACATCCCTGTTATTTCTGTAGTACAAGATCTCTCCTGACTGTGATCTTTATACAACTAGTGTACTCCAAGTCATTTATATTAACAGAAAATGAAAGAATATTTTTGTAAAGATCATTTTATGCCAGCACTGTTTATAAGGCTTCAGCATGCATGTTAAATAATGCAATCCACAGACATTTATTTGCTTAAATCAGTACAGTGAGAAATCAGCTGTACAAAATGTGTACATCAGCTGAGAAAAATGAAGGGCAACTGTCTTAATGACAAAGAGAATATATGAGGCAAAAATAAAATGGGAACAAGAATAGAATTCCTGAGTCCCCCGCCGTTCAAGCAGTATACTAGTATACTGTACTGTGGAATCATTAAATTTCGTGGGGGCCAATTTTCATGGATTGCTTAAATTTTACAGGTTCGTGGGGACGTAAATTCGTGTACTCTCTAAAACCTACAAAGGAAATATGATTTTATTACCCTTATTTATTAATTCGTGTAGGATGTTAAATCGTGGATGAGAGGTACCCACGAATTTCACGAAAATTGAACCACCACGAAATCTAATGATTTCACAGTATATGAAATTGCAATATTTTCAAACATTCAGGGCTGTTCCAGAATTAAAAGTGTGGGGAGGTTGGGAGGAACATTTTTTTACCCCGACCACCCATTTTTTTTTCTATTTTTCCTGTCGCAAATATATCCAAATACTACAATCTAAAATCAAACAAATACCTATTAACATATATAAGTTTATTTAAAATGTACGAGACAATATCACTGTACAGTTTTTGTTTAAAAATCATATTCAAGTTTCATACTCTGGTTTACATACTGTATAAAATCACATCAATTTTTGATATAATGAAGTAATTATTGTGGTCAAAGTCCCATAACTCCAACAAAAAGTATCGACCAAGGCTGATTTAAGAATTTAACCAAGGTATTAGTGGTATAAACATTTGGTATAAATTTCATGTAAATCCATCAAAATTTGTAGGCATGAGAGCGCTTACAAGGTTAATTTTTGGATAAAACGGAGTCATTATTGTGGTCAAAGTCCCATAACTCCAGCAAAAAGTATCGACCAATGCTGATTTTCGAA
>WFKH01011581.1:20590397-20603497 GCA_016163765.1 Magallana hongkongensis | reverse complement strand
ATTTAATGAAAATCCGTCAAAATTTGTAGGCATGAGAGCGCTTACAAAAACGCACGGACACACGGACCCACAGACCCACGGACACACAGACCCACGGACACACGGACGGACGCCCGGCATTTCTATGTCCCCGTTCCGCGTTGCGGCGGGGGACAATGAAAAAAATTCTGAAAGGCAGTAATTTAACTATCAGTGCCTCATCCTATGTTAAAGGTCTTCACACAAGATTGTATATACCTGTAATCAGACACCCAGCAGAGTCTGGTTTCCTTTAGATTATGTATCCAATTTTGATTAAAACAAGGTTTTAAATGTAACTAAAATAAGTTTCAAAAGTAAAGACAACATTAAACTATTAAGAGCTGTTATTTCATAGTAGCTTTTGATTATGCTGTACCTGGTCCGTTAGACTCGTATTTATTAGGTTACATTTAAGTCACCGATTAAATCTATTTATTATCTCCCTTACATGCACATTGCTTCCATAGTATTAAAATTGGGATTGTCTTGACTTAGTTGACTAGTTTGGGAATTTATTTATTTTCCATTGGGAATAGTCCCATTATTGGACCTAATTCAGGGAGATTGACAGATTGGGTTGACTCAAGTCCTGGGAAGGTATAACCATTAAAATAATTTAGAAAGTACACTGTAGACAGCTTTGTGATAAAAACTTTGAAAATGTTTATCACAACTTAAGGTGGTATGGGACACCTGTCGATATACATGTAGATAAAAGTACATTATAATAAAAATAATTTTACTGTTTTATAGTTTTTAAATTTTACAATATTTGACCAAAAAAAATGTTTTTAATATTTTTGGAAATGTAAAAATTATAAAAGCCCCATCAGATTTAAACTCATGACTTAAAGATTCATAAACAAGAGGCCCATGGGTCACATCACTCACCTAATCAACAATAAGTATTATAAAATCAGCTTTATGGAGTCATATACAAAATATTTGGACAATGTAGTATAAGGCCATATAAAATTAATACAGGTAACTCTCGATAGTTCGAAGTCCATGGGACAGAGGAAAAACTTCGAGGTATCAAGAGTTCGAGTTTTCAAGAGTTTGAGTTTTCTGGGTTGACCGACGGGTTTTAAAATTAGTCTTACCGGATGTTATGATTAAGCCATTTATTTAGTGCTTACCTTTTAGGCACGTGCCTAAACAATGTTTTCTTTTCAGTTAAATATACAGACCTGGATGTTTTAAAAACTAAATAGAAACAAATATTGAATAAATTCATGATACACTGTAATTATTTATTTTATGTATCATATTGTGATCAGATTGCTCAGTTCTACTGGACTGCGAGATGACGTGTCGTATATTAGATAACTGAAAATCACCCATTGTTCCCACTTTACGGGTCCTTCACCAGCAGTAAGAACTTGTTCAGCAATAATCATTATAATGACAATGATGCTGATAAGCATAATTTTTACTGTTTAATAATTCTAAAATTTTTACCATGGCTCAAAATTATTGTTTCGTCTCAATTAATTTCTAATTTTCACTGCGTCTTCAAATTCTCGTAAAACGGTAGGTGTTAATTATAGATTAGGTATCGGTATGGTCAATCATCAAACAATTATCACCTTGCAAGACAAGTGTCGCCTGAATAAACAACCCGTGACACGGGTCCCGCGTGGAGCCATTTAAATGACCAAGTAGGTGTTAATTAGGTAACGCTTGGATATACACAGCCACTTCGAGGTATTGAGTAAAAAACTATAGATTATGAATAACGGGACTGCAGTTTGACTTCGAGGGATCAAGGGTTTCGAGAGTTCAAGAGTTCGAGAAATCAAGAGTAAATTTGCTTAGTTATATAGGGGAAAAAATCGGGACCCTAGAATCACTTCAAGCGATCAAGAACTTCGAGCGATCGAAGTTCGAGCCATCGAGAGTTACCTGTATTAAGATTCTCATCCTGATTTGCAAAAAATATGGGGTGGGTGGGCCGATTTTATTGATTATTTTTTATTTTTTTAAAAACACCTTTTTCACTGCTCATGTTCTAGAAATGACAGCTCTATTCTTTTAAGTTGTTAATGCTAATGTGAGTACACAAACCCACTTGTAATCTTTTAATTCCATTTTATTTTGACTCAACTGTTAATGCATGAAGATATTTGTAGCCTTATGGTAACAAAAATGACTTTAATTAAACGGTAATCCACATGTTTAGGCAGTCATTAAAATGTTTTGGAATTTTTTGTATACCAAGCCCGATTTTTTTTCCCGAAATTTTTTTCCACACAATTTTTTTTTCAAAATAAAATAAAATGCATTGAGGCGGGCCATTTTCAGAGGGGCGGGCGGGGATGAGAATCTAAAAATTAATTTTATGTGGCCTACTACATGTAGATCCTGTATACCAGTAAATAAAAATCCATTTTTTCCCCCTGGATATTTTTATGTTTGTAATTAAGCCCCTTTTCTAACAGGATGATTTTATAGTCATATCGTATATTGAGCACTGCAGTTCTCAAAAAGATCCTAAACAATTGTTTATATATGGGATATAAACCTACATCAAACTTTGATCCCCTTGTGAGGCCCAAGAATCGTCCAGAGGCCAAAGTCTAAACAATTCTAGAGATATGTCAAAAACTCAAAATGCTTGCATTAAGTAAAACCATATATAATAACATTTCAGTTTTTGTGAATAATTTAAATGTTTTCCTTTGTAAAATTGGACCCCCAATGTGGCCCCACCCTACTCCTGAAGATAATTATAATTTTAACAAATTTGAATCTACCCTACCTGAGGATGCTTCCAAACAAGTTTCAGCTTTTCTGGCCAATCGGTTTCTGAGATGAAGATTTTTAAAGATTTTTTTCTATATATTCCTATGTAAAAATTTGACCCCCATTGTGGCCCTACCCTACCCCCGGGGATCATGATTCGAACAAACTTGAATCTACCCTACCTACCTAAGGTTGCTTCCACACAGGTTTCAGCTTTCCTGGCTGATTGTTTTCTGAGAAGAAGATTTTAAAAGATTTACTCTATATATTCCTATGTAAAAATTCGACCCCCCATTGTGGTCCCACCCTACCCCTGGGGATCATGATTTGAACAAAATTGAATCTACCCTACCTGAGGATGCTTCCACACAAGCTTCAGCTTTTCTGGCCAAATGGTTATGGAGAAGAAGATTTTTAAAAAATACCAACAATATTTTAATAATTTTAATTATCTCCCCTTAAAAGAGGGTCTGGCCCTTCACTTTAACAAAATTGAATCCCCTTCATCCAATGATGCTTTGTGCCAAGTTTGGTTGAAATTGGCCCAGTGGTTCTGGAGAAGAAGTCGGAAATGTAAAAAGTTTACAGACGGACAGCAGACAAAAAGTGATCAGAAAAGCTCACTTGAGCTTTCAGCTCAGGTGACTAAAAAACACTCTAACTCATTGCACTATGCTGTTTAGTAACAATTTTGGGAAAGTAAAAATTCATAAAATTATACTATTTAATTAGGGGTTTTTTCCCAATCGGAAGTACATCACAAACTGTAGGTGTCCCATACCACCTCATCTTCGCTAGCCGAGGGTTTTTGATCCGCACCGCTCCCCACTAACCCTTGGCATATCGTGCTATCAAAAGTCGGGATTTTTTTTGTCACGTGATCAGCCAGCCTATTTATAAATCGGCCAAATAATGAAAGATGCCGTACTTTAACGTCACTGACTGGTGCAGTAATGGCAGCCTCCATAGACAATGATATTGACATGTTGAAAGAACCTTTTAATGCCTAGCAAATTCAATAAATGGGAATATTGTTAAATGTTACATATAGATCGGATGGATTCATTCGAAGGTTGTAAGACTTGGAGCGGTAAATCCTTCATCTATGAGTGGTCGACCGGTTTCAGTAAACCCCAATCATAATCCAGGAAAAAAATCCCGGCTTTTGATAGCACGATATGCCAAGGGTTCGTGAGAAGCGATGCGGATCAGAAACCCTTGGCTAGCGAAGATACCACCTTAGTTATCTTCCCATATACTGCAAAGGTGACAAATACACAAGTGTATCTAACTACCAGTGTGACCCCTTTCATTCCAGCATCCTTTTCTAGTGTTAAAACAATTATTACAACTAAAATTAGGCTTTTCTTTGTAGTCTTACCTGGTTCATTTTCTACAGATACTGGTATCTCTACAGAACTGTCTTGTTCAACACTTTTTTCTGAAATGTCTGTAAGAATGCTTTTCAGCTCCTCAACAAGAGTAACTTTTTCAGCACCAGTGGATCTTTCCCACTCTTTTACAGTATCTCCCTCTGATACTCTTCCAGAGTCAACGGAATCTTGGTTACTGTAGTTCCTTTGTCTGGACCTTCTACCCTGGGAAGAATCTTGACTGCTTTGGGAAGATCTGTTGGGAGAATCATCACCATCAGACACAGTGGAACACGTTCCTGTCTCTGACCCTTGACCAGAATCTGACCCTGGGGCTTTCTTTGAGACACCGCTTCTTGACCGCTTCTTTGGGGCATTTTTGTCCACTTCTTTTAGGATATCATTACCTGATTTCCCCAAATTTTCAAAATCTGACCTCAAAGGCGAGCCTGATGCCTCTTCACCTAGAGAGATAGGATCTAGATGTTCTGCTTCAGCTAACTCCAAACTGTTAAGAGGAGACTCAAATGATTGCACATGTATGGGAGGTGTTGTGTTTGATAGATCGGGAGGCTGTTGTGCCAGAAGGGGGCTTGAACAAGTGGATTCTTCTTGACAGTTATTAACTTGATCATTTGCTCCACTATTCCTCACAAGAACCTTCATTTCTATTGAATTTTGGTCCTTTTGTGAAACTCCATCAATCCTTCCTTAATTTGAAGGAAACATTTTTTTTTTATTAAGTATTTGTTAAGACAGTTGCATACCAGTATGTAAACATAAATAAACTATAAAAATAAAAATGGACACTTGCACAATCAAAGTTCATTAAACTTTAAGAAAAATAAGCAACTGATGCTGATACCTTAATATGTCAGTGAGAGGCATTTTACTATGAAAAGAATTCTAAAGTTACCATTTTGACTTTTTCTTTTAGGATGCCATCTTCTTTTAAAAACATGAACCATTACAAAACATATACATGTAATAGCAACTATAACTGCAGCAACCAGCCCAATAATCAGCCCATCAATTGAAAATGTTGTTGTAGCTGCTAAAATGACAAAGAAATGTAACAATAAATTTGAAATTCATAAGAGTTCATAACCACTAGTAATATTTGGTTATTTGGAATAATATTACAATAACTGAACAATAATGTCATTACCATCAGGGCAATTCATAATAATCTATATAGGAATAAATTCTTCTTAACACTAGAAACTATATACATGTGTGTTTGTTTGTTTATGGGATTCAAGATAATTAGTAATCCAAGAAGTTGAGGATGACCCTCCAGAGTTTATGACTCAAGCCATTACATAGGCCTTAACAGGATTTTCATGAAGAAGCATAAAGAACTATATATGATTTGAGTCAAATTTGGTCCCAGTAATTTGCAATTTTTAAAAGTGTGTCAGCTACATTAAATTGTTATATTATTCTTTGATATGATATATGTCTTATGATATATATGAACAAGATCAAACTTTTTGTCACTTTTAAGTCTTGAATAGATACATCTTTCATGAAAATATTTTGTTTGTTCAAGCAAGATGCTAATTGTTTTATGAAAGAAAAACTGCTTGAAAATAAGCTGTTTTATGTTAAAAATGCGAAAATGGCGGGAAAAGGTTAACTTTTTGATGTCATATTTCAAAATTTTGGGCATGTAGATCAAAATGAAAATTATGAAAAAACTTCACCAGTATATCTGTACAAAGGAAGCAAAGAATTACAGTAAATTGATGATGTTCATTTTAGGGGGCTATATTGGGCTCATATCATATATAGTCCTTTGGTAAAGTTGTTTGATCATCGTTTACGTGATAATTTTCAGACCTAAATACTGTACTGATTAGTTTCATAGAGACAAATTCTTTTCTTACCAATATCATTGTTGTTTTTAACTCCATCACTCTTTTCTACAAAATGAAATAGGTTATTTTACATACAGTTAAAGTAAAGCCAATGCCAGCATTCATATCTACATGCTGTGTCTATTGGTTACAACATCAAAGAGAAACTTTGAAATGATCTCTCATCAGAATATGTTAACTACGATTAAAATATATCGGTATTAATTGAATATCAAAATTTCTCAGATTTAGCAAGTTTAACAGGAAAAAAGAAAACATTGCAAGACAATAATCTTCAGTTTCTTAGGCCAATACATTCAAAATATATGGCAGCAGACAGATATATTATTTTTAGTTTTTATTGTAAGTATTGCAATGGGGAATAACTCAATTTTCATATTTTAAGTAAAATTTAAAAATTGAGTTACTGTGGAATGATTAGATTTTTTGGTGGCTCAAATTTCATGGAATTCGTGGGTACCTCTCATCCGAATGAACATCCTTCACAAATACACAAATAAATTAGGGTTATAAAGTCATATTTCCTTTCGTAAGTATAAGAGAATACATGAAATTACGTTCCCACAAACCTGTAAAATTTAAGCTATCCATGAAATTGTCCCCCCGAATTTGAATGATTCCACAGTATTTCTCTTTTCAATGTATCAGTATCGGAGAAACAAATTATTAATATTTCAGGGATAAATAACCTTTCAGTGAGAAACACAAATAACTTACAAATTACCTTGCAATTTTATATGAACAGGTTCACTCTGTAAACTAATGCTATTCTGGTTAAATGCAGCTACATTAATGGTGTAATTCTTCCCAGTCTCTAACATGGACACCACTAGACTGGTATCTGATGTGTTCAGGGTGAACCAGTTGTCCCCATCTGTGATGTTCACCATAAAACCAATGACAGAAGAGTCGTTCAAAGGAGCTTCCCATCTTATGTTCACTGCGGTGGTGTTCACTTGGTGAACACGAACAACTTTTGTTGGGGAAACTGTTTAAAAATTTAAAAGATTTCAAATTAATTGAGGTTTTATAAGATTTTATTTATTTATAGTATGTTTGGCTGTTTCAACCACAACAAAAAGTTTGTCCTTCTGGTTAAGGGCATTTTACATTTTGAGCAACACACTTGAAATTGACTGCAACTACTCGGGCATGTTCAGCAGAGGGGGTGTTCACAAACTCTTGCCAAAATTCCCTATACCTACAACATTAATATTGGCTAATGCTTTTGTGCACCTGCTCTACTGAAAATGCCTTTGTGTTACTTTAAAAGAACTTACCAGTACACAACATATAGATTTATAACAGCAAAGAGACAATGGAAATATATCACCAATGAAAATGATGGCTGAATAATGTCTATTGACCCATTTGTGTTTACTGAGGCATTAAAATAAAATATCTTATTTTGGAACCTAAAAATCTGGACTTTAAGCTGAAGGACATATGTGAAAATAAATTCATTTGAAAAATAAAGGACATAACACTGTAAGGCAAAAACAAATTATCTTTAGTTTCCCAGGTCAAAATTTCAAAATACAAACTTGTATTAAGCAGTCACCTGCGGGAGGCACCCAAAGTGACCTCTTAACAGAGGTGACCTTTGAATAGAGACTTGTGAATTTGCCAACATCAAATACCTTATTAAAACAATTATTCAATTTTATATTAATTATATACTTGATATTTAGCATTATGTATCAAAATGATAGATAAAGTAATTGATTTTATGTTTTTTTATAGTATCTATTATATTTACAAATAAGTACAAATACATAACAATGCATTGTGCATGCAATTGTTATATTTTTTTAAATTATTGAAAAAAGTCATTACGTGGTAAAACCTTGTCGCTGACATTTTCACAATTATAACACTAACTATTTTCGTGAGTACCGTATATATAGGAAACAAACACTTTTAATACAAATCAACAAGTAAGTTTTTAACAGACCGTATCTGATCTCAAAATCATATTATTAAATTGAGCAATTTTCTCTTGCCTCGCCGCAGACATTTTTGACACCTATTTCATTCATGTTTATAAAACAAAAATTGTTAATACATGTTTAAACAATTCACTTGATTCCCATTCGTTTCTGATCTGCCAATTATGTATTATAAATACATCGATTAATTTGGTTTCTCTCGCCTCAGGCGTATAATTATTGTTTACATTTATTACCCGACATTCGGAAGCCATGTTTAAAATCCCCGGGTGTAAATCATGTGACCGGCCAAAATGGCCGCCTAATGCATGTCGATTGTACAGTTTCTGATCAAAATACGATGACCGCTGACCGCGTTAGACAGGTGACCGCTCTTTAGAGGGCAATTATATAGGATTTTTCATCGGGAGGAAATAAAATGACCGCATACGAAAGGTGACTGCTTAATAGGGGTGGCCGCTTCAGCAGTTTTGACTGTATAATGCACCAGACAGATATTTTATTTTTAGTTTTATCGCAAAATTGCGTAGGGGAATAATTCATTTTTCATATTTAAACAAAAATTTAATTGAGTTATTCCACTTTTCAATATGGTGCTAAATGTATCTATGCAGCAGCATTTGACCTGATGCTGCAATGCTTGAGAAACAAAACATTAATTCTTTGGACTTAACTTTTTTCAGTCAAGAACACAAATCCCTGTTATGAATTACCTGGCAGTTCTATATAAACAGGTTCACTCTGCAAACTTCTACTATACTGGTTAAATGCAGCTACAGTAATGGTGTAATTCTTCCCAGTCTCTAACATGGACACCACTAGACTGGTATCTGATGTGTTCAGGGTGAACCAGTTGTCCCCATCTGTGATGTTCACCATAAAACCAATGACAGAAGAGTCGTTCAAAGGAGCTTCCCATCTTATGTTCACTGCGGTGGTGTTCACTTGGTGAACATGAACATCTTTTGCTGGAGAAACTGAGTTTAAAAATTAAGAAGTTTGTTTATATTTTTAATAGATCAGTTCCATAATCACAATGAGGAGGAACTAGATTACATTGAGATGGTGACCATCTCAAAGGGATCGATTAAATAATGGACAATAAAGGAAAAGAATTTTAGAGAATTTTGCTTTGACCTTGACCTATAACCAGCTGGCATAGAACTTCTAATTCAATCTTATTACCCCTTACATACAGACATTTTGTTTAATCTGAGCAAGATTAAGCAAATGGGAAATAATCTACAGTCTAAAACTGATTATAAAGAGATCTGGTATGACCTTCACATTGACTTGGTTCAAGGTCTCTGCACGCCATTAACCAAAAAGCTCTGTTTAAGTAAAGTATTAGCCAAATTGGGCTAAGTGGAGAGTATATATATGCTCTTAAAAAAAGGATTTTTGTGTGATCCGATATGACCTTGACACTTGACCTACAAACTTCATTCAAAGTCATTGCTTACCCTTTGATCAAAGGCACCAAAGTATGAGCCACATTGGACCAAAGGGAGAGAAGATATTCTCTGGACAAGGATTTTTCATATAATTCTGCTATGACCTTCACATTTGACATTGAGACTTTTCTCAAGGTCACTACACATCCTTTACTCAAAAGCTCTGAGCCAAATAGGGCTAAGCAGAACGTATATATGCTCTGAAAAATGGATTTTTGCATGATCTGATATGACCTTGACCTACAAACTTCATTGAAGGTCACTGCACACTCTTTGACCATAGACACTCTGTGAGTGAAGTATGAGCCAGACTGGACCAAGGGGAGAAAAGATATGCCACAGACAAGGATTTTATTTATAATTCTGCTATGACCTTAACTTTAGACCTAGAAACATGGTTCAAGGTCACTGCACACCCTTTACCCAAAGGCACTCTGTGGGTGAAGTATGAGCCAGATCAGGCTAAGGGGAGAGAAGATATGCTCCGGACAAGCGATCTCGGACGGACAGATGGACAGACCGATCACTATAGGGTGCCCGCAGAGCGGGGCCATAATAAACTTACTTTTTTTTTTCAAATTAAGGAGTATCGCTGTTTCAATTTTTTTTATCATTTACATTCATTAAATCTCTCACCCCTTGCAGCAGATCTAAACTTTCCTGTTGCGAGCTCCTTCTTCTGATTAAATAGGAAAACTTCATAAGTCGTGTCCAAATCAACATCTTTTACAACCATGAAGGTGGTGTTTTTCTGTAGTCTTTTTGTGAGGTTTTGTCTGGGGCCAATCATTACGAATGTAAAGTTGTGATCTTGGCAGGCTGTTGTCACATTCCATGAAATGATGACTTGGAAGGGTTTACTGGTAATGAAGCTCAAATTCCAAAGCTGACAAATATCTACTAATTAAAAGACAACACATACATGCAGTCAAATGACATGAACATGCATTTGCTATCAATAAATTGAGCATTTTGATTGGAATTTTAATAACATAGAAACTTCTACCAGCAAGTAGACATTGATGTTTGAACTCTAAAATTTGTCAATTCAGAACCAGGAAAACACAGATTAATACTGGTACTCAAAATTTGTTTTAAAAAATGTCAACTATGTAAATGTACATATATCTTCCTTAACTAAGATGTGCATGCTATAGTCTGGCTCATGGCTCAAACTGTTACTGCATAAAGTGCAAGAATAAAGACAGCAAAATATGTATTGCTGATGAAGTTCCCAAAGAGTGTCACAAAATAAACTGTTTTAACGTAAATATGTTAAGGTTGAATAATGAAGAAAACTTTTACCATTATTGATGACGCATTGAAGATCAGCAAAGTTTTCCCACTGTAAAGATTCTGGACAGCGAACAACAATTTCTTCCATAGGATTACCAGTGAATCCATGGAAACACTGAGCAACACAAGAGGCATACACCTCCACAGAGTTTGAAAAGACATCGGGTGGACACTTCCAGTAGCCATTTTTTATTTTAGGGAGAGGAGGACAGGCTGAAATTAATAGATACAGCATTGTTTAATTCTTGTTTTGTTAGTTTCAATGTACCAAATAACACAACAATAATGGTTATATATGTGGTAAAATACTTGTGCAATATGGTGTGCTCATGCACAGCAAATTGAATATATATTGTCCATAAATATCAAATACAGTAAAACTTGGTTATAGTGTAGTCCCAGGGAGCAGTGGATTTACTTCTCTATATAATAATAAGTAACGCGCATTCCTTGTCAATGTTTTCTTCTGCATGACTATCATTTATGCTTACTGAGTTGTATGAAATAAAATCACCTTCTTTGGAAACATTTAATAATTGGATTGTATGTTGAAGGATTTACATGGAAATAAATTCATTCAAACAATTATTTCAATTGGTACTGTTAACTTTTAAAACCATTCATTGTAAATATTCATTTACAAGAAATTATTTTATAGTTTTAAAAGTTATAAAAGTAATTTATTTTTTAACCTCTACTGGACACAAAATCAATTGATTATGACTGTAAATTCATCATAAATGAGTTCACTATAACCGTAACATTTTACAAGGATTTGTTAGGAATTTTGCTAGGAATCAATAAAAATTTGCTATATTCCAGATTTCACTATATTCGGGTTCTTACTAAACAAGTTTTACTGTAATAATCATGTATTTCTACCTTTATATTTAAATGCAAGACGTTATGATACTAGTTTTTATTTAACAACTAAAAAAAAATTTCACATTTTAAAGCACAAACATCTTAATATGTAGATTTGATTATTTTAAAAGAATCAACTCCCAAACCAACTAAAGTTGAGAAAACTGTGTATAGAAGTTTACAAACCTGGATAGCTCTGGCCCCGATACATGTATGGCAATTTTACTGGTTTATCTTTAGAATATTGTGAGTTTTGATTGTAGCACTGATTAGACAAGTCGGTGTTTGGTTGTCCATCTTCAAAATAATGACAAATATATGGACTCCCAGCGTTAGTATGCCCCAAACTGAAAAAAAAGGTATGAGCTTATTGATAGTTAAATTTCATTTTTGGAAATTCTGATTGACTAACACAAATCCACAGTATTATCAATTCCTCTTCTATGTGAATTTTCCAAAAGCACTGAGTTCAATTGTGACAGCTCCGCCAACTTTAACAATTGGTCAAATTTGCAATGTGCCAACTTTTACATTTGGTCGAATTTGCAAAGTGCCAACTTTTACATTCGGTCAAATTTGTGCATTACTGGATGGTTTCTAGAACAAAGTAACGTAAAGATTTTCATCTATTGTTCTTGCTTTTCTTCAAATTCATGAAATATCAATAGTGCATGAGGCTATATTTTGGCATTTAACAAATATAGCTTTGGTAAATTCAGTCACTGCAAGCAACTGTTGCTGGATAAATTGCAGTTTAAATCTGAAGCTACATGTTTTGTATTATATGCCCTGAATAATGGAAGGAAATGAATTAAACTCTAATAAAGCAGACGAATAAATCAATACAAGGAAATCGGGAATATAATGCTATTGTGAATACAAGAGCAGCAAGTAAAAAAAACCCATACTTCACATATAAAAAAGCACACAACTTGTTTCCAAATAATATTTCTTGGTTCGAAATACTATTCTTTACCTGTTTTGGCCCCCCCCCCCCCCCCCCATTCATTACTGATTCACAATATATCTTTTGAACTTCTTTTGGTTGAAATGTATAAAATATGGAGACTAAGTTGTATTCAGAATAAAATAATCACAAAGCAGTGTCTGTTCATAACAAAGTTACAGAGGAAATATTTACAGGAAAATAAGTGGGTGGTCCTGGGGCAGTTAGTTTAAGTGAACAACAATAACCAATTTGTAAGATTGAAATCTTGATTTATTACTTCAGCAAGATGTATATGGAACTGATTTACATCCTTGTTTATATTCTTATTTTTTGAAACATTGTATATAGCTTTTCGTGTGGTATTTGTACCAAATTCAAACAGACTACTGAAAAGATATTAAGTATTAATATAATGATATATAACACATAATGATGTCTGCATTGTCCAACATAAACATAGCTCTCGATATGAAAATGAATCATCAAACCAGAAATTTAGTTTAAACAGGAAATTGACAAAATACTAGATACTGGGAGGAGGAGGGGGGGGGGGGGGGGGGGGGGGGGGG
>WFKH01011581.1:20536027-20575470 GCA_016163765.1 Magallana hongkongensis | reverse complement strand
TATGTGTCTCACATATGAAAATTCATGCTGTGATATTTTTACAAATAACTTTTTAATGGCATTTTAATAAAGTTTTACGGATGATGCCCACAAAGTGAGAGGGGGAAGCTTATTTTCTATGGTACAGGAAGTGGTCCCAGATACTGCTCTAAAGTTGTACTCATTTCTGAAATGGTCAGTCTCTGCGTACCATGTTCATGTGTATGAAGTATCATGCTTCATAAATGTTATTAATAAATTTCAATTGCTAAAAGGAGAATAAGAAGATTTTTTTTCACAGATTTTGTTTTTACACAATTTTTACAAAATTGGGAATACAACTGCAAAGTTTTAAATGTACATTGTGATAGAGTATTGGTTGACTGCTCGTTTTTTAAATTGTCGTTATGATACAATGTAACATGCATTTCCATTCCGCCAAGTAATATTTAAAGTAAAAAATGGGACCAAGAGTTCATTTTTGTTTTTCGTTGAAATATAGAATTTATTTTTTTTTACATTTACTGGTAAGAGTTCCCAATAAACTAAATTAAGTGCATTGTTTGCATGTGGAACTGTAGAATTATAATTCACAGAAAAAATCATTTTTTACATTATATTTACATGATACATTAGGCTAATTATTACGAATTATCATATTCATAGTTGTAAATGTCTGAGCCAAGATTGCTGGTTTTGGATGAGATGGCTCTTTCAGCATATAATTGGGGGAGGTTTGAGTTTGTTTAAAGGGGGGACACTTTCTATGCCCCCTTTTGTGATTTAATCAGCGTCTGGCCTACCTTTTCGGAGTAGGCTGATTATAAGGTTTTATTGATTTAAGTTTGTTTGGAAAATGTGTAAATAAATTTGACAGCCAAAAGAGAGAGAGGAAATGACTAATGAGCAATGTCATCCAAATCTCTGTCAATGTCGTTTCGGCACACTATGGGGAACAAACTATAGTATGGGAGATTTTGCGGGGACTAGGTGCTTGTTAAACCGCTATTTATTACCCTCGCTTCTGAAGTAACTCACTTGCATAACAATGGCTGTATCCTAGATTTTATGGAGTCCTTCTTATTCAACTAGAACCGTTTTCTTTCAGATTTTTTTTTTTGGTCGTCTTGCTTCTAGGTCTGATAACTTTCAAAACATGTCAGTTTTAGGGGGCTATATTGAAAAGATATACTCAGTAGGGGAGTACGCTGCTAACTGAATATAGAATCAATCTTTGACGTTGGGGGAGCAAATTAACTTTTCTTTATACATGAAATGTTTTTTCGTGTGACATTCTATCCATAAGGTTTGGAAAGTCAAATATTTGATAGTATAAGAATAAAGGCCTTATTTTTTTTTTTACATTTCATACACATTAAATGCAAAATATTAACATCTCCAACATGTGATGTGCTTGGCATATGTACCGGTACATCTGAAATGTTTGCTCTAAGGTTTAATTGAAGCACTGGATTGCTATTTTAATCTCTTGGTCCCATTTTGACAAATTGACACAGTTTATATTTCTCCAAATAAAAATTGTAAAAGGCATGTCAGATGACAAAATTATAAGGCCTTAGAACTGAGTGAAATATTAGCAATCATCTGAGTGGGAATTACCAGTAATAATGGCCTGTGGGTATAGTCGGTCAAGTATAAGGATGTTTGGAGTAGAAGTTGAGTAAGAGGACTATGATTTAAGTATCTCTCCTTTACGGTACCTGATCCTTCTGACAAGAGAGGTAACTCTTTTAAAATACTTACCGTAGATAATTTACTTGTAAGCTATCAATCTTTAACAAAATTTCCAAGTTATAGGATAAATTCGAATTTACTCAGGTATGCTAAAATTGTTTTCATTTCAACAATCAAAAGAATATCAGAGGGGCATAAATATTATATGAGTGTGCATGTACATTGAAATCATAGACCATACATTTGGCATTTTAAGAACATAGACAATACCGGTATGCACTAGCAGGTAGATTTACCAGTATACTGTTGATATGCAGTATGAAGCAATATCATTGTCTATTTAGCAAATTCTGCATGAAAAACTTTAATAAGACAGACAGGCATACAACATAGAGCCAGTTATATAATCAAATAACTTCTATTACCTCTGCAGGTTGACCCTGAAGGAAAAGGTCATGGTCATCTTAAGGCAGATGATTATATTCTGGCTGTAAATGGCATGGCCCCAGAATCTCTGAGTGAAGGAGAGCAGCTAATTAAGGATGCATTCAGAACCTTGACCTTGACTGTGTGGAGGTAAGGTCATATATAATACATGTATAGCCATATTGCAACTTTCAAAGCATACCAGGCCCAAAAAACATGAATTGGATTAATAAATTAACTCTTAAAAAAATCATGTAGTTTTGATATATGTGAGAGAGTCATGAGTTTTACACAGTTACCCATTGATTAGTCATACAATCTCACAGCCAATTGAAATTACTTTATATTATCGATAAAAGGCCTGCAGAGTTTTATCTAGTAAAATAATTTTTCAGTTTTTGGTGTTTGGGCCAATACATTAAATGAACACATGTAGGGTAATGCATGCACCTGATGGAAACATTAGAAATTGCCCCCTCTGAAAAGACCAAAGTTGACCAAGGTGAAGCATCTATTAGGATGACAATGATTTTTTCAAGGAGTGATATTTTCCAACAAATACCTTCAATAGGATGCAATATTTATCATACTTGTATCATAATGCATTTTATAAAATGCAATCATTATTTTAACGAATCAATATAACCTATCAAGGTTGATGACATCTGCACTGCCAAACTCCTTGTTTCAAACACTCTTATGATACCAGACAAGAACTGTAGCTTTGGTGAATTGTATGCAGATTGATTTTGCCCTGACAATATTTGTTGGTTCTATCACCCTTTTGCATGTAATATTGACAGTTGCAATGTTCTATCCCCCAGAAGATCGATGTATCGATCATCATTAATTTTCAATGTTTCTAATGTAATTTATGAAATTTATATGCTTTTTTTTTAACAGAAATTTTATCAGGAAATTAATAATTTTTACATTTCCTTCCTACATTAAAAAAAAAAGAAGATCAGAGAATTTATATATTATATCCTTGTATTACAGTTATATGTATTATCGTGTACGTATTCATACTCTTTAGCTATAGGCTTTCTCTTTATAGATATATCCTATTTAATTAATATAGAATTTCATCGTAATTCCAAATCCAAATATTCCTCACAAAAATACCCTTAAAATTTGGGATGATATAGAGCATAATGTATTGAAATTTTTTTAATTTTTCCTAAAAATGAATGTATTTAAGATAATCTGCCTACTTTTTCGCTTCTTTACTTGAAACTTCATTGCACTGTAAAGCACTTCCTTTTATTTCTTTTTTTGCAAAAATTGTATCATAATTGAAAAAGTATTCGTACATTGAAAAATTGAAATCATCGCAGAATCGGCAATGTGTGTCGATCTCTCAATGTTACAATTAAGCTAGTCTAATGCCAAATTGAAAACAAAAATGACAATTAATGCATGGATATTATGAGCAATCATTCCTTAATTCAACAAAGTTTCCTTTACAGAAATATTTTATATGAATTTTTCCTTGATTATCAGTACTGGTGAATGTACGTACGTACTACCCATAGTAATGCAAATAAGGGGAATAACTCTTTTGTCTCTCAGACAAGATTTAGCTGATCCGTCAACTTTCAGTGATATTAACTGTGTGACTATATCCCATCTTGCATGGTAACCAGTCAACTGGCTGCATGTTTATTAAACATCATCCATTTAATCATGGAAATTTAGAAGTTGCACCATGAATACACTAGCATTTTTGTTATGTTGTCAGATTGAAAAGGCGCTCTAAACAAATAAGGTTTTATCTTTTTGATTTTTAAATTTCCATTCTTGAAATGAACTGTCTGGCCTGTTGATTTCTTAATAGCGTAGGTTGCACACAGAGACCTTGGAATCAAGGGGTTTCAATAGAATTAGTTTTTTGATCATAATAGTTTCTCTTTGTGAAGGTTTTTAATACGAGATCTCGAGTTATGTGTGCATTCCCTGAGTTTTCAAAATGGACATTATCGATAAACTCTTGTGAGTATAAAATATATAATTGTGAATTTTTATGTATTCCATGGTTACCAATCAGGGGAAAAACATTTTTTTTTTGGAAAATGTTTGAACTGAATGTTGCAATCGGCAGTTTCCTTGACAATATAATGAATTTAAATGGTTTCGATCCGTAATTGAATTTAATGGAGTCTCCCTTTGTATCCATGAGGTACATTTGAGCATGTGTTCTGATGTAATTGAGTTGTTGCAGTTTTTTTGAAGTATGAATATGCACTGGTTGACCAAGGACAGACATGTCTTTGTTGTTAACTTAATACTTTGTCAACTAATTACAAACTGTTTGTTCAGGAATGTGTACATCGGGAGTTTTATTGAATTCCCAGCCCCGCTTCGAATCGTGGCAGTCATTCAGACAGGAATTTTATTAATTCAGATGAAAATTACAGAAATAAAACTCCTTGTATGCCTCTAATTTACCCAGGTGAAAGTTATGAGATTTCTTTGTCATAAGTGTAGACTGTTTGAGTGCTAGCCATTCAGGTTAGAACTGATGAAAAAAAAAGCCTGAGTTCGGTCCTAAACACTATACACCTGGAAAATAAATGAAGAGAAGTAGGTTTTGTGTCGAAAGATCCCCTTCTACTAAAGTACATATTGTCACATTCCTGTAAGATTACAATAGATCAATTTCAGTGTGACAGTCGAATTGTTATTGATTTGGTGTAAGGTAGGCATGTGTAAGGGAGGAGATTCTTCTTACCTAGAACCATTTCATTTGAGTCGAAATATTTATTTGGTGTGTGTTAACGTGAACGTAGAAGGTGATTAAATGCGATTGTTATAGCCTTATCTGTGATGGAAAGAATTTACACTGAAAAGAGGTGGGTATAGTGTATGTAGGAGAAAAAGTTATACATTTTTTTGGGGGGGTGGGGTGGGGTGGGGTGGGGGGTCTTGAATGTCTGTGTATTATTTGCATTTAATTCACATGATCATCATAATTACTAATGGATTATTTAAATTTGATATAAAAACTTGCTATAATATTTGATTTATTACCTGCAGTAATGAAAGTCTTAAATAGATTATTATGAAAATCGTTTAAAACTACTATTACTGCAAACAGCAGATGAGAGCATTATGAAATTTTTAAGTTCCATGAAATTTCGATGTTAACCCTTCTGTTTTAGCTCTCTCTGTTGAACCTCTCTCTCAATCCATGCAGAGGGGAAAAAAAAGTCAACATTACAATGTATATGGATGATTTATTAACTCAAAGTACTGTCATATAATTTTTCTTTGAAAGATTTTTTTTATACGCATCATCTTTAATACGTCCTTCAGTTTTTGTTTGGAAGATATTAATGGATTAGGTAAGAAAGAATGAACATCAAATATCTAATGAAATTATGCTCTGACTACCTGATGTGTTGATACTAAGCTGATAATGCCCAGTCTACCAAAGAGTTATCTCCCTTAAAATCCTAAGTTATTTCATTATTCTTCTATTTTTCCTGGGTTTTTAAAAAAAATATTTATCATTATTTAATTGAGTTTGTAATATAATGCACCCAATTCTGAGCTGTCAATTTATGCATCTTCTCCCATTTCAAAAGACCCTTTTCAGATTCTTCATTGGTTGTCAAAGTGCATGAATTTGACAAAAACCATGCAGACAAGAGAATCATTATGAGTTGTATATGGGACGTTTCATTCTTGTATCAAATCGGTTCCTCCTCTTAATAAAATTCGGATATTCTTTTGTACTTGGATCCGTTACTCTAACCGAATCGTGGCGTCTTTTTAAATGACCCTACATGCTGTGTTCAAATTTTCACAACATGGGGGCTATCAGAATAATCCTATTTTCTTCACTAATTGTTTCAGGACAATAGACCTACTTTGTCCTAATAAGCTTATCAGTTAAAAAAGTGCAGTGGCATTGTGAGTCTTCATTCAGACTTGGTACACATGTGTCTGTTTGAATGAAAATGAACCTGGTTGTGTATTGGGTTCTGTATATTCCTGTTCCCAGTAATACGTGTGCCAAGACAGGACACCTTGGATTATCCAGTCATTTAGTCCAAAGGAGACATAATTAGATTTAACGCTTAAGAATTAATATTATGGATAAAACAAAATGGAGGACATTGTTTGAAGGAGTTGTGAATTAACTGCATAATAATTTAGTTTGCAAAAGTCTTGCATGGACTTTGGCATTAAACAGAAAACATCTTACGATAGTAAAAGGGAAGTGCTTGGTAAAATGTTGAACTACAGAGTCTTTAGCTGTTGGATTTATACGTGCTTCAGAAATTTCGATTTGTAAATATGGATGGAGGTACCAAACCAACTCGCCTTTTGCTAAGTCCTCCTCCTCTGAAGGTTAACTATGACCAGCTTCCTGTGAGTCCAAGGACTCGAGCGAGTTGGTCAGGAAAATCGGATAGGTGAGTGAGAATTTCAAACTCTTCAAAAACTGTAATAAATAATGTCATCATGGACATTAATTGTATGAGGATGTACAAGCTGGACATTAATTGTATGAAGATGTACAAGCTAGAACTTCTGATATCTCTAAGTAGGGGTGTTTCCATTAGATATGGTGTTGTATCATAAGTATATAGTCACCAGTTACACTTGGGGATTTTGCTGAAAAAACCAGCCAAGGTGATGCAGATTGATAAGAAATTTAAGATTGGGCTGGATATTTCTTCTGGCAGCTAGTGAAAGTATATATAAACTCTCTGACATACAGAAGTTTTACCCGGATATGATCTATGCTCCAGTTTGTTCCTCGTAAACCTAGCAACCCCAGCCAAAGGTTGCCATGTTGTCTGATATCTGGTGAGCTTTGCCACTGATGGATGAGTAAATGATAAAATATTACTGTATAAAGAATCCCTTCACCACAGACATTGTAGGTACTAAAGACCATTGATCCTGTTCACTGTGACTCAAAACTGAGATTTAGGCATATTTCATACAAGGAAATTGTTCTGCAGCTATTCATTGAAGTTTGCTTTTGAAAAAAACGAGAACAATCTATCTAAATAAAGGAAGGTGTAATTCAATACAACAAAAATCATTTATTATATCACCATTGAATATTAATCTATTAAATGTCTTTTAGAAAGGAACTCTCAATCATAAGTAGACAGTTATGAAATATTGCATGTCAGTTTATGCCCCGACCATTGCTGTGTTCTCAAGGATTAAGTCTTGCAAAATATCCTTGAGCAAGGAAGAATTTTACTTTCCTAACCTTTCATTTTGTCCAAATACACAAATAAATGAAGTTGTCATTATTTTTTTATGAATTTTAATGACATTGCACAAAGTGTGCAGTATTCCTTTTTTAAAGACTCAGTGAACCAAATCCGTTAAATGGATATTTATCATTAAGTTGGTAGAGCTAGGTACCATGATTCTAGAAATATCCAACCAACTTATATGTTGGAATTATGGAATCAATTACTCTCTAAGGTTTCATTGATACTTCTTTATAAATTTTTGATAAAGAATTGTTCCTAGTGATGTTTTGAAATTTCATTAACCTCCTTCCCCCTCCCCCACCTAAAATTTTTTTTATTAAAAAGAAAGGTATAACAAACTTGGTTAGAAGCTCCAAATACATCTTTCTTCAGGGTTTTTAGTCCGTTCTACTCTTAAAAGGTTTTCATTGGACATAAAAAATAGTGAGTGGAGAGAGAGTGGACTAGTAACCCATTTGATTTAGCAAAGATGCTTTGAGGAAGGCCATTTAAGTTAGACAAAGCCATTTTGATCTTAAAACACAGGTCTAGGATTGGAATACTACTAGAAGAAAATCAAGTTCCATGTACTTAAAGGTAATGGCCAGTCAGAAGCAATCAGACTGCATGAACAATTGCATTCATACACAGTGCCGGGCATTTCATCACTCAAAAATTTCTGCAATTGATTCCTTTTTGGCCTACAATGAATTTATATGGAACCAGCCAAAAGATATACCTCCAACAAGATGTATTTCAACAATTTTTGTTGATAATTATTCAAAGCAGATCGAGCGATATAATTCAAAAATAGGAGTTGTTCCCCTTTGGTTGTGCTACGTTTTATATCATTGAATCTGCATGCAGGCAAAATCTTGATAGATTCATATCTCTCCAGGAATCCTTTGATGCTTTACTATAGAATTAAAAACCATAATAGCATTATTTGCATACTTGTAGATGGGAAGTAGATAAATTGAATTTACATTGGCATTTTTAGCAGTATTCAAAGATGATGATAGTATATATAAAATTTGAATTTTCATTATCAATATCAGCAATATATTATGCACAATACATTCCATTAACAAAGAAAGGAAAATTCTTCAAATAATTTTTGTAGATCATATATACATGTATAACTGAAAAGGTTTGCAGAAATTATTAAAATTTTGAAACATTACCCACAGATATTTTGAAGACTTGAAATATATATAGTTACCGGTATCAAATGTATAATTATTGAGCAATTGAAATTTTGTCAGCTCAGAAGCAAATACTTGTTTGACATTTCCAGGGTGCGGCAACAAATTCTGAGCATTCCCTTTTACTGATATTTTTCCCAAATCAAATACGGATAAATTGATTGCAATTATTGCATTTAGTGCAATACATGTAAATGCATGTATTTAAAAAGTTTATATGTAACCACAGGTTATATACCGGTATGAGTCTAGTAGAAGTTAAAAGAATTGAAAACTCACTAAAATGTAAAGCATTGGAAAACAAAGAAACAATTGTGTATAATGGGGATGGAGATTAATTGATATTATCCCATCAAGCTCAGGTTTGAAGTAATACACTGTATATACTGCAAATGTATTTGATCTATAGTGTAGCATATTATATCCCTGCCAGAATACTCACCTCTTATCAAATTCAGTTGCCATGGTTATTCAATATCTTGATGGATAGACATGGCCTGGATTTGAACCCATGATCTTTTGCATGTATTTTAAGTGTTCTCCCAATTCAGTGATGCTATGGTAACACATGGTATATTGATAGAACAGCTAGTTCATAGAAAATGTATTGAAAATGGACAACTACTAGTGATGAGATCATAAAAACAAAAAGACCCAAAACCTCAAACTGTAAGTGGTACAGTAGGAATATTGGAGTCCTGTAGAATGCCTGCCCTGACCAATACAAGGGGTGAACTTTTGTCCTTTCCCTAAGACCTTTGAAGATGTTTCCTTAGGAAAGTTTAAAGCTGGTGCATCAAGGAGATCAATGAAGCAACAGATGTTGGCAGGCTTTATCAGCCATTGTCAGACATCACTTAAGTCCAGTTCAGCTTCCTTCTTAGGTGGTGGAGGGGAGGGGCCCATTTCATTGCATACAAGTTAACACATCAAGGCATTAGCCACCAAAGGTAAGTGGGGGGCTTGCAAAACCATGTGTAATTCGGAGCATTCCTTTTCACGGTTGACTGCCTCTCGCAATGTAAGCTAGTGTCTGCCCAAATATTAGTTTTCCGTGACATCTATTGAGTAAGGATAAAAAAAGTTTTCGAAAAAAAAGAAACCAACCAATTATTTGACAGACATATCCTGATCTGATCAGGTATTGCCACCTCTGGTTTCTAAATTGAAGGATTTGTACAATGTCTAAAAGTACATCTGCTTTGGTCTGTGTACCATGGGATATGTTTACCCTAATTAAATTGAACTATCTGCAAATTTTATCTTGCTTCTTTCTTTTACTCATGGCTGACATGGTAGGTGGCAGCTTCCAATCAATTTCTCAAGGTGTACATTGCAGAACAAATCAAATAAAAAAAGAAAATTTATATCTGTCAATCATTCAGCATTTGCAGCTCTTTCATTAAGGTAAAGTCAATCATTTGTTGAGATATGTATCAGTTAGTATAAATTTTGAAAAAAAGTAGGGCATTAATGCTTTATCAGCAAAATTTGAATGGTATGATTGTGCCTTAGGCAATATTTTTTTCTTTCCTATTTTTATACATGATGCAATGTCATGGTCTCATTGTTTTGTCAGAAGAATTATTTAAATGATTATTACCATAATTGTCGTCTTTAATTTTAAAAGCCATTGTTTCAGTGGTTCCACAGGTAGGAATTTTTAAGTCATGTTTGAAACATGCATGTAATTAGTTAACTAAGCCTTACATCGGATGTCTATATATTCAGTGAAACTGCACGGTTGTAGGCAGTTTAAGTCCTTAATTCAATTCCTGCTGACTAGAGAAGGAAAATTTTTGTGCTGTAGATTTTAAATTTATAATATTTAGTACAATGATATTTGTCAACTTCATAAATCAAATTTGCAAAGCTTTAAAAAAATTGGTTGTAAAATATAGTTATATATTCTTTAAAATTTATTCATTATATCCACAAATTCTTTATATTAGAATTGTAATGTCATAAATTCAAAATCGAGAATTTTACCAGGTACTCCCAAAATTTCACTATATATATTAAAGATTTGCTTATCCTTCTTTGTACAAACAAGTTTTACTTTACATGTTTATGGTAACCTTCAAACAGAATATTAATTTATGCCTATAACCTAGCAATCTATAAAGAGCTACAGAAAACAATTGATCAAGAATAGCTAGCTGAATTAAGTTTTGAATTCTAAAAATGCTGCACTTTTGCTTACTTATTAAGTTTTCCTTTGGTATGTTTTTTAAAGTATTACAAATATAGGTGCAAGTACATCCTAATTTATGATTAGTTCAAGTTGAATAATTTACAGAGTACAAATGTTTGTTATCAAATTTAGTCAATATATGTACTAGAAACCTTTTATACCTTAAGCCACTGGTACCTTCAGAAAACTCCACCCCTTTTTAAGAGCTTATTTGAATCGATATCATCTTCATAATGAACATGTATTATGCACTGCACCCCTCATTATTCAGACGTACCATAGTACTAGTAATGCATGTATGTTTTTTTTACCGTTTCTTGATCTATGGCTTGTATGATGATACTTCTTTTGACTGTTTTTGATTTTCCTGAAGCTAGGATCTCAGAAATCAGATGTATATGCATGTAAATTAGTTAAAAAAAAAAAATCTTAAATATCAGATGTTTAAAAGGGGTGGAAATTACATAACTTTGGAATTCATATTGTATAAATGGTGGCAAGGTTGAAGAATATTGAGTATTGCTGGTAAACAAGAACTGAAATTCATTCCTTAGATCAATATTTGCATCATTATAGGCAATAAATGCGGCATAGAATGAATTTCTCCATGTATTTAATGTGCCAATTAATGTAAACCTTGCAGTGCTGTTGAGGTGCATTCAGAATCAAGTGATTTTTTATTAGCTCAGTCTTCAATGCAAACAGTTTCACTGTTGTATTGCGCGCCTCAACTGAGTAGCTTAAAAAATAAAAGCCGACAAGTAGAGAAGAAATTCCAATGTCTTGTCCTGTTGTCAGAGCCATGACTAAGTGCGTCAAGCATAGCATGCACTGTGTTGTCGAAAAATGCACATTTTATATTGGAGACTTGATGTAGGCAGGAAATGTTATGATTCTTTAAACAAGGACACAGCGTTTCTACGTACACGGGCTTGACATGGCTGTCATTACATACCAATCAGATTAATTGCTATCTCTAATGTTTGTCCATCCAAAAAAGATTTAAACGTTCTTGGTCGAGGGCAAGAGAAATATGCATCAGGAGACTATATAAACTGCCGTGAACACCACTTACTTTTCAGCGTGATTCATGGTAACATGCATGATGTGGTAACTTGCACATTTAATGGAGACAAATTTTTAACCACTGGAAAACTTTGATGGCAGTGATGAAAGTCTTCTTTCACCTGTTTGCAGGGTTCACAATCATCAAAGTTGACCAGCACGCAATTCATCTCTTGCAGGTTTTCTATAAGGGTCATAAAATGACATACTACATGTCGAGTATGAAGATTCTCTCCTTGAGTAGCTTTATGATTTAGATATTTGTTCTTTTTAAACTAGTATTTAGTAATGTATTTGAGCTTTAAATTTTATAAAGCGTGTGTATTATAATTTTGATGTAACAAAGTTTTACAGCATAGATTTGATGTCTTTAATAGCGGAGGAGGTTTGTGCAAATCTTAATTATTGAGATTGAAATTCGGAGAAAAGACATATGCATAATGTTCAGTGTGACAGCTAGTCTATAAGGTAGAGACTTAGTGAAATGTTTGAATTCTAATGCACTGGTTTGTGCTGAGGCTCCTCTGAAGTTTAATTCAAAATAGTTCAGTCGCTATGTCCTTTAAGTATTTATTTGTATGTTATACCAAAGAGTTGCATAACGTGTTTTGTAATGAACAGTTGTGCATGAGTCTGCTCCATTTGTTGAAAACAAAGTCTGGTAAAAAAAAAATTTTAACTGAATACTTCAGGTGTTCCAAACACATTGAATCTGATATATTTACTGCGTTTATCCCTATCTGTACAGAAGTCAGCTGTTGGGTTTGATGCTTTACCAATCTTCATTGTCATTGGAATTAATTAACAAACAGTTGGTATCTTTAATCTATTTTCCTTCTTTCTTGTTTATTTTTTTTCTCTCTCCTGGTTGCTTGTTGATTAGATAGGTATCTTTGTTAAATTCCAATGTACATTCAGGTTTGTTAATGGTGCTTTTTAATCTGGATTGACCTCAAAAGGTGCAACAACTGTGCACCGTGACTGTCGACATTCAATTAAAAGGTTTGGTAGATAAATATACTTGGCAATGCATGTTCAGACCAGAATTTTAGTTAAGTCTGCAATAAAATTTAGGATTAATCTAAACATAATGCAGGACTTAGCAGAAATGTTTTCTTTATCTTGAGGAAGGGTTTAGTCCTTTAGGGCCCTTTCTTTGACAAATTGATAAAAAAGGTGGGGGGTGAGGGTCGGGTGGTCATACCCAATTAGATTACTGCAAAGTAATCAAATGATCAGGAGCTATAATTGGTACTTGACATCACAACAAATTTCTTCTATAATGAGCAAATATTTGTTCAGCAAAACTTTAAAAGAAGAACAGCGATGTTTTCCTTAGTACTATTTCCAATCTATTAACATTAGATATTTGAGACATGTTAAAAGGTTAAGGGTATTAGAATGGAGTTTGATATTGAATTTCATATCAATATTTGGTTATCCTGTAAGATTATGTCAGGCCATTTACCCCAACATGAAGTGGTTTGACCTGGTATTGCAAATGTGTTAATATTTTCAGGTGCTCTTAGAATCTTGCTACCCATTGCAATTCTTTGTTGCAAGACTTGCAAGTGTGTAGAATCATTTTCACAAGGTAAAAAAAAATCTATTTTGATTTATCTATTATAATTGTATATATAGGAAATGTATAGGTTTTCTTTCTACTTCAGTTTGAAATTAATGTATCCTTTAATTGCTGTATGTGTTAAATCCTTGCTGGTGCATTCACCAGTGTATAATACCTAGACCAATACATGCACAGATCTAAAAAATCAAAGTATTAAACTTTTTGATGATATGAAAACAGCACCTGGTCAAATATTTTATATGATATAGAATGTGGAAGGTTTTAGATTGTGGTTTAATGGATTCATGTTCAAGAATGCATACATTTGATATTTAATAGCTTATTGAATCATATCTCAAATGATTATGTACAAAAGCTTTGAATTTTATTACAATTATATAATCTACTGCTTTCAGATCAAGGGCCAAGATTTTTAATTACATTTTCATGGATGATGCTTAGAAATGTTTGATTAAAACATTGATTGCAGGTGCAGTAAATATTAACTACGGTATTTTATCAAACCTTTTGAGATTTCCCCCTTTTAGAAGTTCACACTGTTTAGCCACAATTGTACATAACTGCCAAAATTTACCAATTTACTTTGTGCTTGGCATAAGACACAAATTTTAAAAATCCTTCCTTTAATAATTGATTTCTGAGATAAGGCCATGCAAGGTGTCGTAATTACTGCTTCTTAATTGGGACAATATATATTAAAGTAAGTGTCAACATTTGTAAAACTTCAGAATTCCTTACACATGTGTATACTGGTACTAGAGCATATAGTTTTATAGTAAATTTAAAAAATATATTTAAATGTTTATTTGAATCATAATGGTATATATACTTAATATTCAGTGTGTGGTCATATGATAATGAACTGCTGTTTTGTTATGTTCATTAGTGTCTTAAAATCAGACCATAGATGTTGTTACTTGGAAAGTTTTTACAGCTTAAGGTTTATTCATACTGATGAGCAATTCCCTTAAAGTTATTTTTCAACCTAATACTCTAAATGACCTTAACAGTTGTCTGCATTGTAATGAAGACCAAAAAAAAAAAAAATCTTTTTTGAGACTTCAAGCACAATTGCTTATTATTCATTCAAATACTTTTTGGATTAGCTCATCCACAAATTAGAAAATTGTTTTCGTTTTAGTATCGAGACAATTAGCAACCCAAATGATTTATTTAAAATTTTGTGGATTTGAGGTGCGGCATTTCGAAAAGTCAAATTCTACTGCTAATACTGAAACACTGTTATGCCACTATACATGTATATGGTACGTAATTTGTTTATATCATCACCATTCCTTCTGAAGATCAATTAAAACCATGAAAATGAGAAAAGGTCTTGGTGGGAAATTTTTTAAAGGGGGGGGGGAGGGGGGAAGGGTCAGTTTAGTAGCACACCTTAAGAAACTTTCTCGGAAGAAGTCACTATAGGACCTTTTGTGAAATTGGTAAAATTGTGATCAAATATGTACGGTTAATGTGCCAATCTCTTTGTTTATTTAATGTGTTTTGTTTTTATTTCATTTAATTGTTTTAGATTTTCATCTAGAATTCAATCTTAAACTTCAAAATCTGTAATCAATTGTTTATAGAACCCTCTGATTTACTTCAACCTGAGAGGAATAAACTTTACTGATCAATATTTGCCCGTTATCTTTCTCTTGTGTGTTTGCTAACTTTTTAGGATACATTTAACTCCTAAGTAACAACAAGGCTAGTCACCAATCTTGTTACAAATATTCCCTAGCTAGCTGTCCCTTGCTGTTCTATGTGTTCTTGCAATAGCTAGTTCACCTGTCCTTAGAATTTCCATCTCTGCAATTAAGCCATGCAAGAGATTTTATCCTGTCCTTGGTCTGCTTTCCTGCTTCTTATATACAAGGGAGCAGCTAGAGTACAAGGACACCAAACCATAAAGTTGATACAGTTTTTAGCTTTAAAAAACCCTCTTTAAGGGAATAAAATATATATGACACACCTTTGAACCAAGCAATTCAAAGAAGAAAAAAACCCCAGTTGATACAGAGTTTTGCTTTAATTCTTTTATAAGGGGGGGAATAAAATGATTAAAACACCTTTTGAACCATTAGCAATTCAAAGAAAAAAAACAGCCTTTTTGGGGTTCTGAGCCTGCAACAACATCCCCCCAGACTGAAAGACCAAGCATATTCAGTGATGACAGAGTGTGTCTGTTGAAATATAGTAAGACAGGAGGGGGAGGGGCATGTTTGTTATCACTTTCAGCTTTGTCATCTTTCTGGTCACAAATAACAAAGCATACAGTTCAACTCTTAACAACTAGATCCAGTAGCATGACAGTGAATGGGTGTCCAAACCCTATAAAGTTACTCCAGTTTGATACATACATCTACTGACCAATTGGAAGGTAAAGAGGAAAACAAGTTTAATGGTACATTTTGTGTGGGGATGAAAGGATATTTCAGGGGTCTTCAATTTAAATGACACTATTTGTGTGACTTTATATTGCCACAGCCTCTTGTAATTGATACATATATGTTACAAAAACTAGGACAACAAATATTTGTTACAAACCTAGAAAAAAATGGGGAAGTTTGGACAGTGAAAGAGTGAAAGAAGTTAAATATAGCCCCCTGGTAGAGCAAAAAGCAGAGCTATTTTCTGTTTGTGGAAGATTGAATAGTCTTTTTAAAACAAAAGCTGATAACATCACATTTATTTAGGATTTTGCCAAAGTCGAGGACAGATTGTGTCACCTGGAATATTAACACTGCAGGCTTGGTTTATTTGGAATTAAAATTCACCACTGTGACTTAGGCAGCAGACATTGAAATTGCACTACTTGAGAAATCTAGATCAGGCTGTCATCGAATGTCAAAAAACGGAGAACTTTGCAATTTGTTTGCCCGCGATTTGCTCTAAAATATGAAGAGGCAATCTAGTTTGAACTATGTGGATTATATGAAAATGATCAGGTGAAATTACTGTTTAATGATTGAAAAAAGTTTTTTAATTGCTCCATGCAAGTTTGTATAAGGAATTTAGGTCCATAAGATTTTTTGAAGTGCACTGTCATGATGGTATTCAATTATATAAGAGGGTTCTTGGCATGATCCTTGAGCCCTTTATACAGAAAATAACTGGACCACAAAGAATCAAGTGTTAGCTTATCAGAAAAGTTTTGAAATGCAGACACAGAGAAATATTACCAAGAGAAAATTTTATATTCCGTGTAAATGTTGCAAACTTTTGATTTCATTTTGAAAATTTGATGAGCAGGTACATTTGTATGTATCATATTCTGGTTTTGAAAGCCAGTCACTTGATATGCTAAGTGCTGGTACCAGTTTAGGGTTGATGTATAGAATATTCAATGTACTATAGATTGTATTGCAGGCCTGTGGTGTGTTGTTTCTTTTAAAGTTGATTTACATGTAATTTGGGTTGAGTGATATGTTGCTTCTTGACTTATGCCATTGTAATGTATGCTAGCATTATTTGTCAATTTTTGTAGACCATGTTTTGAATGTAAAGTGGTCGCATTGATATAAACCGATAACCAGTTTACTATGGGTGTTTTTTACTACTTAGAAGACAGTGAAGCCCTCAAGTTTAATTCTATGCAGTTGTCATTGTGTTAAGAGTCAACATTCTGATTGTGCCAAAGAGCTGGGCTCCTCGATAAACAAATAAAATGCTATGGTTCATCTATTGTGTGGTTTTGTGGAACCCAAAGTGGGTCTTCCATTAGAATTAAGTTTCTCTATCATTATGGTCCCACCTTGTCTAACCACAATTAGACTTTTTAGCAGCAGACATGCTCTGATATATAAACAGAATGATTTTCAATTTTATAGAAAGTCTTTCATAATGGTTTGACAAAAGATTATCAATACACTTTGTAATAAGATCTGCTGCTATTGTGCATGAATTTGTTCATAGACTATCAATATCTTTCTGTCGTGTATAATCACTGAACTCTTCGAGTACCTTGATGTCTTCTTGAAATCAGTCCACCTGCCTTAATGATGTAGTTGAAATTGTTTGTACGAAGTAACATATTTTTATCTTTCCCTCATTTCACCAAGTTCAAAGTGCTTCTTAAGATATCTTGACGACTCTCAAACAACGCCATTAAAAATTTGAATTCTTTTTCTTTCAACACAGGGGAACCTCCAAACTTGAGTCCGGTGTCAAGATTTTGAGGTCTTCCTCGTTCCTCCACAGGTCTCGAGAGGGGCAGGAGAGAGAAAGGCGAAGGTCAGGCGATCAGGATGAAAACAACATGGCAGAAAACCATAGGTCATCTGGAGAGAAAGTGATGCCCAGGCAACGAAGGGTGGAGAGTTTCCAGTACGTTAAACTTTTTCTTAAGAGGGCTCGATGGTTGTGGCCATTTTTAGACTGTATTGATCTCCTTTAGAAGAAGAGCTCTATATAAATATAGGAAAATACCCAAATTTAAAAGTCAAAATTTATTGGTTTTTTTCTTTAGTTAATAATAGTTTATTCGTAAACAAATCATATCTTAAAAATTTAAGTAAATCTGATGGTTAATTTGTTGACCATCGAGCCTCCTTAACAAACAAATAATTTTATTTCTTCAATTACGGTGACTTTCTGTGTTTAAAAATGCATAACTCTTTATATAATGTTACAGTTTTAGGAAGTATTTATTACTTAATGCAAATTCCTGGCTAGAATTGTGAAATTGTCAACTAATTTTTTTGTACTTATGAGTAGAAAATTAACACACAAATGAAATTATGTAAATTAAAGCAATTTGAACAATATTTACTGGTTGGTAGAATTCTCTTTTAATTTAAATTACTCATTTATGTCGCATGTAAAAGTCACTATTATTCTCACAAAGATTAAAGGTTTATTAAGATAGAACCATATGTCATGGCCACGTGCTTGGCCTTTTTTTCTCCTTTCATATATTGAATATTTGGTGTAAATTAGTTTTATAATTGAAGCTTTTTGAAAGGACATTTCCACCAATATTGTTAATACGTTCTGTGTATCGGTAATTGGTGTAAAGTAGATGGCATTAGTGCCCATTTGGCGCCTAGGGCCTCATAAATCAAGATCGTACCCGTGCCATGCACACCTACCGAAACTCGTCGCCTTTAAGTTCTGACCATAAAATATTCGTTTTTCATTTTTGCTAGCCTTTTAACCTTGAAGTCTAATTTACCCATAAATACTTGTTATTATATTAGTCAAATATTTTTATGGATGAAAAAATGACAAAAAGATTTAATCTAGTTCCTGTCATGTGCAGTCAAATGTAAAAAGCCGGCTTTAGGAATTTCTACATAATGAAACAGATTTAGAACATGGCCGAGATTTCTTATTTTGTTGTTTCCAGTGTAATGAAAATAATTTTCAAACCGAAACATTTCAAAGCACTTGAAACACTAAACAAAACTTTTCTTTGTGGATAAAGAATCAGTTTTTAAAGTCTAAATTTGTGTACTTTGGATATTTACTGCTTAAACATGCTAACCTTTAAATAATGGTTAACAATACAAAACTGGAATATATTTTTGCTTTATCACTATAATATATCCCAAGTCAAAACTTGGGTTTACCATACATGTAATTTGGTAGCTCTGACTATTAGAACACCATTTGACACAACTCCCCCAGAGTTGGCTAACATGCATGACCTTGCAGGATTACAGTGGTAACTTGAGTGTTTTTGATCTTGGAGCAGATGACACGATCGGGTAGATATATCCTCCATTGCATGGCTGACCCCATTATTGAGGGCTACCACTGTATCCCAATGTGGTTAAAGATCTTGGACCTCTATCATAGCTAGTTTAAACCACAAGCGTTTGTCTCGGTCACTTATACCAGCATCAAAGCCTAATTAGGTCTTTTAATTACTTTCAGGTGGTTTTTATGATTTATTCTTTGTCCAACATAATCTTTTTTTTATCAATGATTCTGAATGGTATAAATCGAAGTAGCTTCATGCACCTGCAACTACCCAGTACTGGAGAAATGAAAAAATACCTCAATTTGTTCCTTCAGTTTTTATATCAGTATTGTAATTGGGCTTGCTTTTTATTGGCTACCCAGTAATTTGGGGATTAGTAGCAGAAAACATCGAGTTTTTGCTTGTTAAGGAAATATGTCCAAGAAAACTATTCCAAAATTATGGTTGATCATACTCTTGGTATTTATGCCAGAGAAGGGTTCTAGCTCTGTCCATTACATTTATGTTGGATGAGAGAGATGGTATTTTTTTGATGGGTGTATGAGGCTTCATTAAAGTAATAATCTGTAAGAAAACCTGTGAGAGATGACAAGAGATCACAAATACTGTAGATTCTCCTCTGAACGATGTAACTTATACCTAGACCTCCAGAGATCGACCTGATATTCAGGACCTATAGATGCGAGTGTCACCGGCTCACAATTCCTTCCATTGGCAGGTGACGCGGTACACATTGTTTTGGAGTTCTGCTAATGACGATTTTACCTATAAACAACACACAAGTTAGGGTGTAGATTAGCATGAGGGTATTGAGAGCCAATGTCTGGAACACTGGCCATTTTCTCACTCATTACCTGCCCGGTATTCTTCTACTGCCAGACAGGCAGTGTCAACCATGTTCAGTGTTCATTTGGTGACAATGCATGTACTTGTAAAACAATGGAGACCCCATGACAGGAATTTTTACCAAACATCCAGTACTTGTACTGCAATGTGTAAATTGGCTTGAAACATGGGACTAACATCCTCAAGCCGAAATAACTGTGAGTCTGTGACTAGGACAGATACATGCTCAAATATAGAGGAAGATGAAGATTCAGGCATACAAGAACTTTCAGATGATGTTTTCTATTCCCTGGATGAGTAAGTTTATAATACATGTAGACCCTTTTGTTAAATCTTTATTTTTTGCTGCTTCTAATATCAAAAGTAAGCATATAATAGTAGGATATTAACGAATCAATAGTTAATGATGGCAGTCCTTTGAACAAGTGTATGAATTTCTACTTTGATTTCAAGTTGGAAGCTTTTCAGACCTATTTTATATCACGTACCCATAGTAGGAATATGGTTACTCTGTAGTCATGTGTTCATCAAAATATGATGATGTTGTTTTAACCTTGACCTTTCAGAGTTCCACGTTTGTTCGATGATTGAACCACACTCCAGAATTCATGCTCAGTTTGAATGCATTGCAATAAAATATTTCTATACAAAATTCTTCCATTAATAGACAGATAAACTGTGAACAAAGATAGCAATTCAATTTTGACTCGCATTTCAAATTGATAATAATCAATTTATGATAAAGTTTATGAAACATGATTAAGTCTTTTCAAAAAGCTCACTAGACCAATAGTATGGGTCATACAACTCAAAAGAGTGCTTTAATTTGAGGCTACATATTTACCATCTGAAGAGTTTAAAGTAGCAATCAAATTAATGTTTTGTATCGCAAACCTTGTTATTCAATATATGGCAGACAAGAGCTATAATTTATCAAGAGGGTGCCCTATAATGTAAGGAATTTTCTGAAACAGCGGGAGGTATAAATGTTCAAACGCAAGGATCAAGCTTTAATGAGATGTCCTACGGCTTCTGTGTACATTTTCAGTGCTTATAAATGTATTGACAATCCAATGCTTATATTTTGGAAGTATTTGGTGTTTTGGAAGTATTTTGTTTATTCAGATAGCACAAACTGATTGTGAACATTGAAGACAAACAAACAAACAAGATTGCTTCATAATCTAAGGACAGTAAAAATCAAGGTTTTTCATTTAATTTGCAATATGAAAATACAAAACAGTCAAAATTACATAAGTTGAATTATTCCAACAATGTCAGTTGTATATCAGCTGAATGCTGTATGGTTTTAAATAAAATATAAAAAAAAATCCAGTCCCTTTGTAGATATCTAGAAAACAATTTTGGATATGGATTGGTACATCTCGCAAACTGAGCCATCTTAATTACACAAGCAGGTTAAGTATAGAAGCAGAGTTAACATACTAGGTGCAAGCAAGGGCGGTCTTTGCATTCAAGCTTCTTGTGTAACAAACCCAGCTACTATTCCTTCCCCAAGCTCTTGGTTTAAGAAGTGAAATTATAAGGAATATTTGATGATTAAACCTTAAAAGCCAATGATGTACCTGTATATTGCAGGCACAATTATAGTGATCATTCAGTGTTCAGTGGATTGGACTGCCCAAATGATGGACAAAATTTGTAGCTTCTAACACTTTCAGTCATTGCATCTCAATATGAATGTAAATCAAATTCTCAAAAGTGACTTAAAACAACGAATTGCTTTAAAATTGATCAATCTCCTCTGAAAATCATGATTTATGACATATGGTCCGCATCTAGCTGGGTAAGGACTCTTAAGGGACAGGAACCATATGACTCTATTAAGGATGGCTAAGCTTTTGATATTGAATATTGACACCATTGTTCTACTCTGCAGCACTTCATCCATCAGTTCAGAGGTGTGCTGTGTAGGTGGATTGAATTAATCCAACACCTGATACAGTCAAGGTCAAATGCAAGATCACTGATATGACATGCTATTAAGTTTGATGTTCAGTTTTTTTGAAATATCAAATTAATATGATTCTGCTAACAGCTGTATATTAGTAGATCACTTTTAAATTTTATTTTTTAAAGGAAATAGAGTTTTTTGCTGTCCAAACTTTTAGACATTACTTTTTTTTGCAACCATATATATTGCTTCATCAAAGGCTTTAAAGCTCATAATGTTTGGTTTCAGTATACACTGATGGATTGCTAATCAATTTTTTTTTCATCATCAGCTTACAAAATGCACAGTCAGGATCAGATGAACAAAGCCAATATTACTTGGGTAAAATAGATACTTAAAATGGATGAAGTATTAAATCTGCTCTTGTCAAAACATCTTATATATCTACATTTTTTAATTGAATCCTAAATGCATTTCTAATGTTGATTCTGGATTAAGGGACTTTTCTAACACCTGGTTATCTCGGAGGCAGGTTTAACACACAAGATTCACTTCACCAAACACGTCTTGCCTTTAAACTATAGTCTCCACTCCTGACTTGTACCCACAGGTGAAAATAGCAAAGAAATCACACCTGTCTGTGCCGAATCAAATCGACAGCGTGCCTTGTCATCAAATTCAGTCAAGCCCCGCCTTCTTTTCCTAGCGTTTTATTTCCTAATAACTTAGCGTACACATAGGTAGCTAATGTACATCACTGATGATTCGTTTGTCATAGATTAAAGGTACATTTAGCAGTAAACTCTGACTGCCGGAAATAACTTTGTTTCTAGAGAGAACAGAAACAAAGAAACCCAAGATTTTTTTCTTTTAGTGACAATAGTGAGATTTTCTTTTGGATATGTATATCTGATCGAAGTGTCTGGTAACTCACAAGTATAGGATAACATTACCTTGAGACAGAGGTAAGAATAGGAAACACTCAAGTGTACCATAACAATGAGAACTTATATATGTTAATTCTTAAAATAGACTACAAACATTGGTGTTTATTGAAACTTGGAGCATGTGTTTAAGGGCTAGACATGCAAACACCTCAGGTTGGTGCTTGCCGTATAGATTGTGACCCTTCAGGGCAGGTTGATCAGCTGACAAGGGATAGAAGAAGTAGTGGTACTCGAGAAATTGCTAGGTACCAGTCACCTCAAATGACATCTTACTGGCATCTCAAGTGATGGGAAAGATAGAGGGAATCAAATCATTAAGGGTATATTTTGTATTCTTGTTTTATCAATAACAAAGCTTTTAGTAAATTCAAAGTGAAAGAATCTCAATGATAGATATAATTACCAGCTTTTAATAACAGAGTGAATTGATTCAGGGATTGGCTTAAAAATATCCTTGCTTGTCTTAGAAATGACCAAGTTTGTAATTGAAGGATGATATTGGCAACAGTTCTCCATCTCGAGAAGTAATAGATCCCTTTTTTACTTCAAATCACATTGTGTGACTACAAATATCTCTTTATATTTTTTTAAGTTAACCCCCTTTTCATGATAACTTTATCAGCATTGTGATCTTTTATTGAGAGCTAGGATTTGTGCCTTGTCATTGCTGTGCATGTTTTTTTCCCTGGTTAATGGGGTTAAATGTTGATAATGGGGTATCACAACTAGTGTGTTGGAATAAGAATGCCAGTGTTCAAGCTTAATGACCATGTTTGGGAAGAAGTCAAACAAAAAAGGGTCTCTGGCCTGGACAGGTTTCCGGACATCTTGTCCTGTGTGGGGGTTTCAGGCCTCTTTGCCAAGTTGATCCTAATGAGGCGCTCGGGGAGAATTGGTCCTTAGGCAAGTTCTTAATCTGGTGAAGTTTGGAATTTTTTATTTTTGTTTTTGGATTTAAAAACTGTTGAGGGATAAACTAAGGTGGTCTGATGTACCTACGTACTGCGTGTTTGTTGATTTGCTAAGAGAGCAAACATTCTTGTCATTTTATATGTATTTTGTCAGAAACATGACGTTACTCCGAGTGACAGGGGCATGCAGGAAATTCCTTGTGTAGTCGGTTTAAGTTTCTGCCACAAAGAAAATCATTTGTCTATTAATAATCATGCATGGCTTTATAGTCAATGACTTCACATCATTGAAAGGATATTTATATTGAGCGAAATTTCTTTTAAAATGTCAAACTGACAATAAATCAACTTGTTAAGGAATTCCAACCTTTTTATAGTGGCGACGAAATGCAGGTTTGTTTTAAGGTAACATTTTACCTAAGACCAGGACATTAGTCATTTCCACCTTACCTCGTTTAGGTAATTAATTAAGACATGGTGTTTTACTAGACGGTAAGAACTTGTTGTGGTTCACAGAGAACAGGATAACAAGATTGGGCTCCACTAAAATATCAAGGCTTATCATGTTTTTGTTACGCTATTCCTCCGGATCAATAAATCTCAAATATTGATAGTCTTTAATACTTGCAATTACAAATTAATTATAATACCGGGTTCCTTCGGTACAGATTCTTTAGAAAGATTTGTGGGCAGTTTGAATCTTTGCCAAACAAATAAGTGGTCATGTACGTATTTTACGGACTTGCAATGCGCTATTTTCTTGTAAAGATTTGGAACCTTAAAATTGTATGGACCTATAAAAACAATTATGTGGGGGAGGGGGGAGAGTTAGATGCTGACAATTAATTTCATTTGCAGTACTTGTATGATACATTACAGTTAGTCAACCTGCATTTCCCTGTAGATGCTACAGATCTGCAGCTAATGATATATACCTTGTAAAGCTGCTAGCTAGCAGAAAGAATTAGAGAAAAGATCATAATCCATCCATTTCTGCCCAATTTTTATAAATATCATTCAATCCAAATTAATTTTTAGAAAATTGTAAAAATAAGAGGTATAAAATAACATAATTATTTATGGACGTATAAGGTGTTTTAGGACATAAAAAAAGCAACAACAAAAAAGTTGGGAAAAATTGTAATCTTTGTAAAATATCTCTAGATGAAGTAAATATATATAATTAATAAATATGCAGGTGAGACAGGTGTTCTAATTAATACGTCTTCACTCTGAAAGGTATGATGAACATCTGATAAATCTGGCAAGGCAGTGACTTTTTAGTCAAAATATTAATTGATAAAAATAATTATTACTGAATGAAAATTAATAAATAAACTATTTACTGCAGGAATGTATGAATTAACAAATTATACCTCCCAAGAATGAAACATGCACAAATTCAGCACAATCAAAATGACCATCATAATTATGGGTTAGTGATCTAACAAGAAATTTTTCTAGGGCAATGCATTATTTACATAAACTGATCCTACCTTTTATTCTATATTTGCAATTAAAGACCTACGTACCACATGATAACACTGTTATTTTTTTTTTTTTTTCAGAATAAAAAATGCAAACTAACACTGCACAGAGTAATAAGAAGAAAGTTAGGGGCATAAAAATACACATAGGAAATGTTAGGTTACGGTTTCCCAGAGGTATCTAGATTGCATGTCGGGGTACTGAAGTGAAATATTATCTGCCACAATTCAGCCGTGATACACCTTTTGTCTGTGCCTAATCTGCAGGTGTCAAATTAACCTGAAGTGCAGTGAACAACATGACCTTGGCCAATAAAATGTAAAAATGCAATTTTTAAGGCTTAATTGACCCTTAAAATAAATGACCATTGCTGTTTAAATTTTTTTTTTTTTTTTGGGGGGGGGGGGGGGGGGGGTTATAAAAATTGTAAAAAAGATGTGTTTTTTAAATGGATTTTACTCAATTTTTGATATTTCAAAATATATTTCCTACTCATTTTATTGTTTTCATGAAGTTATCTTTAAGCTATCTTTAGTTTTCTAATTTTGAAATGGCAATTTAAATATTTGTAAATGAACACTCCAGCCAATGACTACATTTTGCTTCAGTACAATGTTTATTTTTATTATTGCTACACAACATAGCATTTTTAAACATTTTCCCCTCATTTAAAATACAATCTGTTTTGAATTTGCGTGTTTATTATCGCTGATACTGGCGATAAAATCCCGCGGGTCTGTTGTCCTGGTTTAATTTCGGATATCAAAAGTCCGACCGTCTAATCTCTACAATTCGTTGCTTATCAAGACTTCCTCCTGCGTTCAGGTGTGATATTGTTTTCTCTCCTTGTCTAAGAATCGTATATCATGAATGACTGTCCATACATGAGTGTGCCGCTATATCGTGAATTATCCTAGAGTGTCGGGATGGTGAAAGTTTTGTTTCATTCTGAATCATTCCATGTAAAAGTTAATTACGAGGCCAGGTGTGCTCGCACAGGTAAGAAAACCATCGCATACACACCTACCCCGCAAATGTTAGTGAGCTTCCCGATCGATAGGAATTTTTCTTAGTAGAAATATTTGATCCATATATCCGTTCAGAATAGGCAGACTTTTACATTTTTAAACGTTTATTTCAACATCGAACTCGGGAGTTTGAAATTTTATTGATTGAATATACACTTGAAACTATTAAAGAAAATCAAATTTTTGTGTTACATCCTCTACAGAAATAAATCCACCAAATGTTTAATTCATATGGCTGAGGCACATCAATGCTCATATAACATCTGAAAATGCTGATTTAAAATGCAATAATTTTTACGGAATTTATTGATTCAAAAGAAATAACTGATGTTTGGATTTTTATAAGGCATATGCCTCAATCTGTATATATTTTTTGGAATAATAATTTTTTTTACAGGTCAGCTAAGAATTTAAAATGTTCTCTTTGAAGAATTGCATAGAAACGATATCTTTGTAAATTAAGCATTTGTGATACAGCTATATATAGCAAGTGCAATATATACATGTTGGATCATATCTTTATGTGACTTGTTGCAAAATGATAGGTAAAATGACAATTCATGTTCTTTTTTGTTTAGAAATTGATTGTAATATTGTAATGAATATTTGAGGTAATGCAAAAATATATTTTCTATCATATCCTGTTCTGTATTTAAAAAAAATTTTTATTGGACATTGATGAGAAATATGTTACCCCTCTTAACTGCCATCGCAATGAATATGTATGTGTACATGTGTGACATTTGAAAAATTATCAGTATATGCAGAGACATAAATAACAGAGATTGGCAACTGATCGAAATCTCGCGAAATCTCGCGGTCCCTATTGTAAAGTGGTCCCAGTTTAAATCAGTATATCTTTCAAATAAACAATTATATCGAAATATAAACAGCTAAAACCTATTACCAAAACATTCAAAATGTTATATTTTCATGAGTTTATGTCTTATAAACAATATTAAAAGAGGAGTTTTAGGAGGCAGTTGGCTACCCGTCGTCTGAGATTTCACCGATGTTTTATAGCTGGCCAATATATTTTCTATATACAGTTAAATATCGGTATCTCGAACTTGGGGGGACCTCAACAAAACTTCGAGATATCCGGGGGTTCGAGATATCCGAAGTGGCTTTCCAATTCTAATTCCGTGATGTTCTTATATCAACACGTGTTTTAGTACCGGTATATACTGAACTTTTCTATTACTCATAAACGAATAATCAACCATTTGATTAAATATCTTTAGTTTGTGTGTTTTTATTTGTGAAAAATAATCAATATTTGTAAAAGCAATCAAATTATAAAATCAATATTCCGTTAATAATACGATCTCACATCCTCTTCACTATCGACGTTCAGAACTTGGAAGAAGCACTTGCAATGTAACGTTTGAAATTTATCACATAGGAAACGAAAAATACGGATTTGATAATAAAAAAACAACAACCAATAATCAAGAATTAGAATTCACATATTTTAATTTCATTTTTGTTTGTGAACTAACGTATCTTATATTAACTCATTACGCTCACAGCTTTAGTACTCATATTGGAAACAACCCGTGTACGATGAACCGGAAGTCACTTTACACCCTGCGTGTTCAATACATGGACTGGTTCTGTTAAATTTAAATAAGTTTTCTTTTAAATCTTCGTATTCCAACCATGCTTCATTTTTATTGGAGCGAAAATGAAAAAAAAAATAATAAACTCGATTCCGTAATTAATCGTTTTTATAAAATTGGCAGTTATCAATGCTAGGTCGATTTTCCGTACACAGTGTGTTTTATTAAACAATAACGGTAATCGTGGCTGTGTTTTGATTTGAATTTTATAAAAAGGTACTAAATGTAAAAACACCCAAGCTACCATCCTAATTAACTTACATCGTGCAGTTTGATATACCACTAGTTTTGAAAGGTGTGAAAATTGCCGCGGGCAGAAATGTGTGAAGTAATGACACCAATTATGTTCAACTGACCGGGAAAATGGCTCCACTTCGAGATAAACAAGGTAAAATTAGGGCTTCGGTCTTTTCAAACACTTCGACATAAGCGGGGTATTCGAGATTACCGTATTCGAGATATCAGGAGTTTTTAAAATCATTTATATAGAGAAAACGGCCGGGACCGTCGGAAGACTTGGACATAAGCGGGGTATTCGAGATATCCCATGTTCGAGATACCGATATTTACCTGTATTAATCTTATTTTTCAATTTTTTGTTTCAAAAATGTCTAAAACCTATGCCTATTTTTCATAAAAACACTATACTTTCGGTTTAAGATCATTATCTCAGTTTACTAAAAAGTAGTTCTCAAAGTAAGGTCGGTCCCGTAACATTTTTCAACAACAAAACACGCTAATGGCGGAGTTGCCAATCTCTGTTATTTATGTCTCTGATATATGTGTACATGTATAACATTTGAAAAATTATTACAACCTCAAGGAGAATAAACAAGTGAGGACATTTGATACAAGTATTTGTCTTTGAGATATCCCAGCTCAGCAGTTTTAAACATTGGTCTATTACTGTCAAATTCTTTCTTAGAAGAGAAATGGTCAACACATTTTAATCAAAGTTGGTGGTTTCTTTGTTTATTCTAGGGTGATCCTTTCAGGATTTGTTTGTGCTAGTCCTTAATTCTAGCCATTTACCACTTACCTATTTGGAATAAAAGCAGTGTTACTTGGAAAGAATTCAGTATATAAAGGTAAAAATCCCCAGTGTGGAGGGATGTAAATAAGTAGCTTGCAGAAGGGGGCTCTTGTAACCCCATTTAAACAGTTCTTATATCACAGACATTTAAATTGTGGCCTTTATATCACTGACAGTGGTGATTTCTAATTATTTCACTGACCACAACAAGAAACACTATTTGTGTATATGTCATGCATAGAAGAAAGGTAATATTCTCTTCTTTTTGTATTGAAACTGATATTTGCTTTGTCAGGCAATGCTGTAAGAATGTGATTTATTCTGGAATACATGCATTATGGGTTCACTTTTCAATTTCTCTTCAATGGATTAAAGTAAAAGATAGGTAATATTTAGTGGTTGGTTTCAAATTGCTTATGTAAGATGTTTATGGACACATAACTACAGCTGAGGTGTGAATATACTGGTATGTCTCCAGTCTTACTTCTTACCTCACAGTTTTTACCTTCTTGGACAGAAGTTGTTGTGGGTTTTTTTTTAAATATGAATTCTAGGCAAATTCTATGCTGCTAGTTAATCAAATAACTTGAAAATTTCAAGTTTGTCATTTGCTAACAGAGAATAATGGCTGGGTGTTCTTGACTGTAAATGGGAAATATGATGTAATTACTGATGCATTGATATATTGAGTGAAGACAGTTGAGACAACATTATGTGCACCCTATCAAATATTTAAACTCTTTTGTGGTCCTAAAAGTCCTGCATTCCCCATGTCAAATTAAAAGATATGATTGATCTCCATGGTTAATGTTGGTACACATTACTCTTCGTTAAATGGATAGGTATATAAAACAGATGATGAAATATTAATATGTGACAATAGGTCCCTTGCACAGTTTGTAGGCTTGGGCTGTTTTTCCAGTTGGAAGAGTTGGTGTATGTAAGGATTAAATCAATTCTTTGATGCTAATTGTTCTCTCTGTGCCATACAATGCTTCCTCATCAAAGCTTTCTTTGTGAGCCTGCTATGTTGTGCTTTGACATCCTCCTGTTATTGGGGACTTTTTCTCTGTTGGGTTCAAAATGCTGGCTTGGACAAATAGAAAATTTGCACACCTTTCCAAATCCCTGATAGGACATACACTGGGAGGTGTGGTATGCAGAGTTTATGTGTTACTTCACGATTTAAATTTTTATGGAACAACTTTCTCTTTACCTAGCAGAAGGTGTTGAAGAGTGTTTTTCATGGATCATAATTGGATTATTGCGGGTGGTCTCTGCAGGAAAAGGGCAACCATTTTTTGGCTTGATTACAGAGTTGAAATTGATTGAAAAATACACAGCTTAGAATCTGTTAGTAGTTGATTACTTACCAACGTGCATAATTGATGATATATTTTATTCTGTTCGGTGTGCACATACTATTGATTGGGATAAGTACTTCTGTTGACTCTGTAGACAATGAATACTGCAGCATTGCAAACAAGGCTACCGTCTAAAATCAGGTGAGATCACAGTTGACTCACAAATCATTTCATTCATATCATATTTTCCATAATGGAGAAAACACAGACAGAATTTATTTTTAAGGGAAGAGACATGACTTCAAGGCAATTTCAAAAGAGCTCAGTGGGAAGTATATTAGTTTTGGTGATTCCCCAACAGAGCGATTCGGAAAAATGTGTCAAAGCGAGAGACTAATGAAGCTAAGGAATGGATACAGATTAAAAAGAAGTCATTTCACCCCTCATTTGTCTGATGTCACTTTGTCTGGTCCCAGGGCTAGACTGATTTTGTTTGGTGGAAGTAATACGACCCAGTTCTGTGGTTGACACAGGAGAATTCAGCACAGTTGTTACAAATATGATTATATTTCACCGTAAGATGGATGAAACAGGGTATAATTCAATAAATATGCTAATGAAAATTATGCACAGAAAAAAAAAATCATTGAGATTTATGTCCGAAGGAATAATGTAAAGGACATACATGTATTCATCTCTGGTCTTATTCCACTACAATGGCTATAGATGTTTTTATTGTCACTTGCTTTCAATTTTAAACCTTTAATTGGCATGAATTGTTTATTGTTTTTTAGTATCAAGCACAATCTAAGCATTAAACAGTGCGTGATTTTGTGTCAGCATGAGGTTAGGGCATCATTAAAAGCCCATTGCCCTCCAACCCAATACAGGTTTATCTGAGCAGATATTGTCCAGGGGTAATTAATGATAGGTAATACATTTCAGATGACCCGATCCATGTTATTATTTTACTGTTATTTAATTAAGGTCTGAGAGTGCATAGTCCACTGTACACCCTATCATTACCTGAGTGTTCCTGACAGGTAAACATGCATGCACCTTGCTTTCCCTGAGATGAAAAGGGGGCCATGGCGAAAATGTCCAGTCTATCATATGTGATGTAGACCAAAGCCCCAGTGACCAGTGGGAATTTTATGATTGACATATAGCTGGTAATTGGCCATTTGTATAGGTGCTCTGAATGGGCACCATAAAAAAATCTTTCCATAAAAACACCACTTCTTCACAGGCTGAGTCGGGCCTGACTACAGGTATACTATTCAAGTAGCCTCGGAGAGAGGGTGGTTATATTGTACGGGAAAGGTCAACCCCCAACCAATTTAATGGTCCTAACACATTAGGTCCCCCTGGCCTGTATTTGGGTGTCAGCATTATTTGTTTTCATGATTACAGCCTAATAATGTCCCAAGCATTCATGGTATAGAAACTGTCCCCTTTTGCCTGCCACTGGGGCACAGATTTTATTCTGGCCTCGTGAAACAACACCTTTATATTTTCCTTTTTCTCTTTCCAAACTGGAGGATTAAATCTTGTCTAGAACAGTGTCCTCTCCCTGTTGAGTGAAGAGATTAAAACATAGGAAATTTTGTAATCCTTTTCCCTGCTTACATACGCAGGTAAGAGGATTTCATTAGCCTGTACAGTGAAGAAAGGGCTCTTGGCAGAGCACAGCCAGAAAGTCACTAGCCATTGTTTAGGACTTTTCCCAGTTGCTAAAAGTCAAGTTTTTCGTCCACTACTTGAACCGAAATTACTGGTGTTTATATTTTCTTCTCTCTGAGTGTGTGGACGCAGTGACCTATCTAGGAGTTTCCATCTTTTGGAAAGTACCAAATAAAATATTATTACTGAGTATACAAGGTATTATTTGGTGAATAAGTGCAGTGGGTCAATCTACCCAGTGTTTGAGTTTGGCTTAGAATGTCATTTGTGTTTTGAAATGGAAAGGAATCACTGCATGTAACATTTTGTAAGTACAATTTTGTTTTCTTCTTGCTTTTCACACAGTGTCAACAATTTATTTATTCCTATTTTGTTTATGATATTTAAAGTGGCATTTTTTCCAGGCTGGACAGCATGTTTTTTATTTGCAGATAATTTCAATGATTTTAATGACTAGAGTTATTGTCTCTATGGTTTGGTTGGATTCTGTCCATATGTTCATTACACTGGTAGATTCACTTTATGTGTCCTTGGTTCACAAGATTTGATGATGCGCCAAGATTTCAGGTGGGTTGGGAGGAGGGGCATCGTCATTTATAATACTTTATCTGGTATTTGTAAAACAAATGCACTGTGTCCGTTATCTAATGACATAACAGTAGTGACAGGCAGACAAACAGACCTGGTCCAGTCTGTGATACTAGGGCCCTATATCAGCTTCATGCGGTTGTGTACTGTCAGATTTTAGAGTAACACGAGTCGTGTTATGAAACCTTAATTCAATATTTACCTGTTATCTTCCAAAGATTGTGTAACAGCCTAAATATTTGTGCCACTGTGTAGATGATTTTAGAAGAAAGATTTAAATGTTAAGTGCCTTTCAGTAATAAATTAGATTTGTTACAAGGAGCAAAGAAAATGTGTGGTTTGTTGAAGCCAATATCATGTTAAAAAAAGTTGGCTTTTCAAAGTGCGATTAAGTAGAATGATTGCAATATTATACAGATTGAGAACTGGAACTTTCAGTGTATTTCTTAGAATTTATTTTTTATACTGAGTGATAATGTTCACATTTGGTGCATTGATATTGAACTATATTTCATTTCCCTTTGTACATTAACTTCCCTATACATTTTTCTTCTTTTTTTCTTTCTTTAAAATAGATGTCATTTTCACTTTTGTAGACATTGTGTCTATTTGTTATGTGAAGTGGTGTTGTTTTTCTTCTTCCTTTTATGTCAAATATGTAGGTGTGATGTAAGAAATAAAGAGTTTACCTAATAATGAGGTTGTCAAACACCCAGTGTATAGAATGTAAAGCTTACAGGGGGCCCCCTTGCTGTATACCTTTTCTTGTTAACGATGGTCTATCAGTGTCAAATTGTCCCAGTGGTCAACCATTTATTAAGTTTTCCCTTGCACTGCACCAGATTATATCACCACTACACATATCCTGGGGATATTGATGAACATTGTTTTTGGAGGCAAAAAACTCCACATCAAAACAAATTTCTGTGTTTTCAGACAGCTGATGCATATCTTTCCCATGTCAAAACAAACTGTGAAATATTTGTATAGATTTGGAATTAGGAAGATGATAAGAGGATCATTACTGAAATTTCTGTTGAGTGAGATTTTTTAGGACCCTTGTGAATTGTGTTTATGTGTTTGCATGTGCTTATGGTGAAATAACTTTCAATCTGTAAGTATATTTTTTACTTTAAAATAAAGAAATTGATGATTGTCATAAAGGAAGTGAAATTCATAAAATTTATCCAATGGCAAAAGTATTTTGGAGAAATTGTGTTAATACTAAGGTATTCTGTATGTACCAGTATACAGTGTTGTCCTCAAAATGACACTATAGGTTGGTTTGTCAAGATATAAGATCTTGAGCCTTGTATCCAAAAAATATCAACAAGGCACTGATTAATTATCATTTGTTATTAATTATCAATTATTAAGATTGAATTGTGGCTGGGACAAGCTGTTTATGTAAAAAGTTGATGGTTTTGTTTGAGTGACTCATTTTCTGTCATTGATATCATTATGCTCCAGTAATTGGTGGTTTTTCCTCACTGTCAGTGTATGTAATTTGTTATGAACAGGAATTGATATATATACCTCTGCCAGACAAATACTGATCGATTGTGCAATTACAAGTTAATTAAGCTTTATTTGTTCCTCACAAGTGGCAAATATTGTCATATCAATGAATGTTTAGGGAAATTTGTTTTGGACCAAACAGTTGGTGTTTCACTAAGTTGAACCAGTTAGAATTCTTTGCATTGCAGAACTTAGCATTTCATATGGTAGTTTGAGAGGATTTGAAGGCTAACTGCCAAGATATCAAGAAGATCTTGTCTTCGTGTTTTTTTCTAAACCAAGGCACTGATTTTGTGAAGGTGACTTCTATGTAGAATTTCCCTCGGGCTCATTGGTCTCCAAAAATATTTTGGTGACCACACTATTAAGAGATTGGAATTTTTTATTCTTGTATCTATTAGAACTGAATATTCAGAGATTATGAAAACAGTGGTTTTTAACCCATTTTACCTCTCAAACGATAATCCTCATTCAATGCATGCAGAATTTTCAAATTCTTGGGGAATTTAAAACAAGGTTTGTCCAAAAGATTTAATAAGAGCTTTTGAAATTTTTTAAACTTAAATATTTTAAAGGTTTATAATACAAGGCATTTGAAATTTACATTTAATAAAATGAATCAACGACTACCGGTACATGATACAGCATGTTAAAGATTTTGTCTTTGTGTGTTGTGTACTGTGAGCTGATGTGCTAGATAATTAATTACTATCTTTCATTCCACACGGTCTGAGTGGTTCATTATTCCTCGTGTTGCATAATTCTTTCAGGTAGATTTTAGTGTTGAGACGCATACTTTGCTATCAGGTAGGATATATTGCCTTTATTTAGTGTTAGAGGGGGCAGCGTAATGGTTATACAGAGGAATTATAGGGTGATAGGTAGGATTCAGATACAGAAATTGCATACCTGTGTCTTATGCATAGGTCTGTTCATATGGTTCATTGATTTTTGTAGCAACACAACTTTGGATGCCATTTAGACGATCTGTACTTATTTTTGTGATTGGTGTTAAATCTTTTTCATTTGTTTTTCAGTGGAAGAAGCAAAACTAGACATTCTTCATCCCATGCAGCTGGTTCAACATCAAATCAAGATCCATCTGTGACGTTTCGAAATCATCTATCTTCCAGTTCCATTTCTTTATCCTCCTCTCACACCTCGTCTCCAAGAGATCCCCCATCAAACAAGAATCGACACTCCTTTGGATCCACCCAACCAGTATCAACCCAGAGTCATTCATTAACACCAGGGAGGCGCAGTTTACCAGCTCACTCCTCTATACCAGCCTCATTTAGAAATACAGAAATCCTACCAAACAAACAGCGACATTCCTCAGGAAACAGTAACTCGTCTACAGGGTCCAGTCATAGAGCTTCCAGTCGAGGCACCCAGAATGAAGAATCCTCCAGAAACTCCATGTCCATGAAGGGATGGAACACGATACAGGTGAGATTGAATTGTTACAATGATGTCATGCATATAAATAGAATTATGAAGTCATGTTGTTTTGTCAAGTTATGATATATGTTTTCATGTTAAAAGAAGGAATAATATAAAGATTTGTCTTATTTGTAATCAAGTGAATTATAGTCAAGTTTTGATAAATAATTTAATGATAATAGAAAGAGTAATATGAAGTTTTGTGTTATTTTTTCTCCTTAACAATCTTAGGATCTGTCACAGAAACAACAGAATTCCTCCAGAGTAGAGCCTCCCAATGGTAGCCATGTAGAGCTGAGCGGTGCCAATTCTCGCTTAGGACATTTGTCTCCAGCTACGTCCTCACCTAGTCTCCACATGGCCAATCCACAACAGAAGAAGCCACCTTCTCCCCGACTGGACCTGTACAAGTCCAGCTCTGACATCAATAGCTACCCTCAGCCTCTGTCTCCCAGAAGTCCAACAAATGCCTCATTTTCATTTTCAAAAGGGTTCAAGAAAATGGCGTGGAGTCACAATGCAGATTTTTCGTCAGGATACCAGGGTGATAAAATGAAGGATGTGAGGCAGTCACTGCCAAGCAATAACAAACCTTTCAAGTCAGACTTACATGATTATCAGAACATCAATGAAGTGTCCTCCTCTCAAACTGAGGTGGATGCAACTGATCTGGAGCTTCAGAAACTGACACAGCGACCTCCCCGTGAACCTTATGACCCTCGACCCCCATGCTCGCCTCCAGCGCCCCCTGTCAGGGATGTGTCAAGTTTACAATATGTGAATAAACCGCAATCCCATGAAAAGTACCCCTCCTGGCCTGTCACACAACCAAACCTGGAGACAGAGCCTGGAGAACCTATCAACTCCCCCAAACTAAAACCGGCATTCCACCCTCAACTTGGGCCAGTGAATGAACGAAATAGTCCCAATAGTGAAAGAAAGGGTGGGGATGACTATAAAAGAAATGCTAGTGATCCTGGCTTCAAGAAACAAACTTCATTAACACGTTTCATGAAACGTCCAACTCCGAGTGACCACGAAAAGAGAACAATTAATTTAGAATCAAAAAAGAGTGCAGAAAGTCAAATGGAACACTTCTTCAGTTCTTCTCCAGGCTATCCAAACCCAATGATGGATCAGGATGGAAATCGCATTGGAGATGAGAAATATAACATTCCCTCACCTCCTGAGAGAGAGAGTCGTGCTCCAGATGAGAAAACTCTTTCAGAAAAAATTGCATCCATTGTTGGGCCACACCATGATTCATGGCATGGAAGTAGTGGTTATCATAGTGATTATAAAAGTCGTGATTCATCCTCATTCAGTGACAGTCCCCACCAGGACTATAAAAAACGGGACAGTTTGACACGAGAAGGTCCAGAGAAGTCCCCAGTGGTACGTGGGTTAGTGGATACTGGTACAAATCCCCTGGGTAGTGATGGAAAGAGTGTCAGTAGTAGTTCCCTTCGATTTGAGCCACCAAGGACTTATGTGGTGAAACAGATGGTGTGTTATAACACTGGAACACAAACGGAGGATAAATCTTCCACAGCAGAAGTTTCTTCTAGTGACAAGTACTTCCAGGAAAAATCTATTCAAGCAAGGTTGTCTAGTTCTGACAGTGACCATTTCAAACAACCGGACAGTCAACGAAGGGATGCCTACCCTGGAAATATAGGAGAGAGCAAGGAAACAAAGAAGAAAGAAAACTTTCCAGAGGAATATTCATCAAATATGGCTCCAATGCTAAGAAAACTTACAAAGGAATACTATGGTGGCAAACTTGGTGGAAGTGAAAAACGTCTGTCTTCTGCTTCTAGCCAGGACAGCAGCATTCGTAGTCCAGGGTCTGACATGCCATCGTTCATACAGTACCCTGGCATGAAGGAGGCAGAGTCTTACAGCAGTGTTGTTATTCACCCTCATGAAAACTCCATGCCTTTTGGACGTGACTATGCTGAATCAAAATCCAGCATCAGCGATTCAAGGCATGATGTGTCGGGTTTTGAGAGTGAAAGAGGTTCGGTGTCGGAATTGCGATCCAAACAAATGAGGCACGGACTTGACCCTTCCTTGTATTCTCCAAAGTATCCCCTGTACACAACAGGGAGCAGATCTGATTTGAATAGAGAACAAAATCGTTTATTAACAGGCCATGACAAACATTCAAAGAGCATATCTAATATTGAGGAGTATAATCGAGGTGTTCAAAACAGTGACTCTTCTCCTTCTATGCCAAACAGTAGCAACTCAGACTCTCGTTCTTCCACAAGTACTCGCTACAGTTCCGAGTCCTCTCTACCATTTCAAAGTTATTCCAAACCTAGACATGAATCAACAGATTCTGTGTTCACTGATCCTTCTTCTCCATTAACACCAGGAGGTGCCGAGGGACCTCGAAGACCGAATGATTTAAGCTCAGGTCGTCAGATGGGAAGAAGCGCCTCCATGAAGAAAGCATACGGTGTGTATGAAGAACACCTTCACAAGAGACACGATAGTGATTCGCTGTCTTCTTCCAACCTGTCCTCTTCCAGTGTTGTACACACCCGGTCTCACTCCACTGAGTACCTCCGCATGGATAACTACCAGAAAATGCATGTAGAGAATAAGCACATGGCTTTGATACGAGAGGACTCACTAGAAAACCGATCACAGGATCAGCGCTGGGAGGATATGGTGCGAAAATCCAAAAGGTCTCAAGCTGATAAATCTATGAACTATGAAAATGTTCAGTTAGGAAATATGGGTAACGGAAATCATTCCTCAAAGGGTTTCCTAACAGTTTCCAATTTGAAGAGGACTTCTTCTGAACAAATAAGACCAATGAAGGATCGTTTCAATGAAAGACCCAGTGCTAGGAAACAAGAGGAAGAGAATAGTACAGTGAAATCTAGTGAGGATCCTAGAAATAAGTTCAAGTCACCAAACCAATCTCTGATGGATTTATCTTCCAGTGATCCATCAGATTCTAGTTTTGATCGCAGACCAAGGTCAACGTCTGATTCTGTTCCTAAAGACGGCAGTAAATTCTCTTCCTCTGTACGACATGTCTCGGATTCTGACAAAGCGTCACCTGACAACCCAGATATTTCCTCCTCACAAATTCAAATTGATTTCAATAAAGATTCCAACTTGAAAGATGTCCAACGAACCGCAGTCCAGAAATTCATGGACAGGGTAACTGGAAAGAAAACCGATGAAGAAACAGAATCCACAGCATCCACGGCAGATACCACCACATCGTTGACTCCTTCTGAATCATTCCGTCTTAAATATGGCAGCCGGGCTGAGCGACAGGAGAGCCTTCGAAGATCAAGGTCAATATCCTCAAGAGACTCTGATTATATGGAAATGAGACGACCAGAGAGACAGCAGACGGAATGGAGTCGAATTCGCTCACAGACGGGTGGTAGCAGGCCCCACTCCATCGGGTCTGACTCTAGCCTGGTGGACCCCTACGCCATCACAACTCTGTCCTCATTCCCTGATTTGGAGCAACACCAACGAAGCCAGAGTGACTCCACAGGCAGTGTCTCTCAACCCAACACAGATGAGGTAGGTTGTCCTCTAGATCTTTATATTAGCTTTAATTAAGGCAAAAAAAGTTATTTATTCCATATTTAAGGCATGCACATTGTGCAATGTTTTCTTTTTATTTTCATTCATAAACCATGGCCATATTATTCACCTTGCATACCACTTTGTAATTAGATATTTTATTTCATGCGTGTTAGACAGTATGATCTTCTAGTTAACGCTATAAATTTTCTATGTGACAAGTGCATGGTAGTGTTTTGTATTTTTAGAAATACTTAATCCTGATAGTTACTGTAATGCATGAAAGATAGGAAAATAAATCGTATTCCAAATTCTTGTAGTTTTTTTTAATGAACTTGTGTAATGAGAAATTAATGCATTTTAGCTCTTAATTTAAATATTCTTGTTTAAATTTTTGCAGTTAAGGTCAGTTCCTGTGAAAGATCAAGCTGGTGAAAATGACGATCAAAGGTAAGTAACTCTTACAGAGTTG
>WFKH01011581.1:20501027-20531027 GCA_016163765.1 Magallana hongkongensis | reverse complement strand
AGCACCTATTTTTTAGCATTTTTAAAGGAAATGTTTTGGGTATTTATAGAGTTTTCTCAGAGGCAATAAGGACAGTTATTTAATCTTCTCTTTGGTTCATCTCCAGTGTTGCAGAAAGAAGTTTTGAGAATTTAAAGTAGAGTGGCAATAGTACAGAAACCTTATGTTTATCATTAGATCAATAGAGGAAGGGGGAAAAACAGTTTTCATTACCCTGGGTCAGCCTGCCAATACACACCACAGAACCCTGTGTTTACAATAGCAAACTAAACAAATTCAACAAATATTGGAACAGTCAGAGGGGAAAAGAAAAAGATAATATTGTAGATGTGGAATATGTTGGCAAGAGGTCATATCTAGAATGGAGTTCACAGTTAATGGATGTTTTATTATTTGGTCAGAATTTGTAATTGTGTGATGATCGTGTAGAATGGTAACAGCCTATGCTAATGCAGCTTCAGGAAATCTTCAGTTTATATTTGTTGAATTTGCCACATGTGACTGCTTACTTGTGCGTGAACTCGCAATGGGACATCGTAAACCTGATGCTCCCCTCAGCAGCTGTCGCTGCCTGAAGTATGCTAGGAATGTGGTGGATCAATATCCGTGATACCTGTCGCTAATATCTTATACCTGGGAAAGGTGTCAGTGTTTGTGTAGATAAGCGGACAATATTGAGTTGCAAGGTAATGAGTGGTGTTGGTCATTGGAGAGGATTTCTGGTGCGGTGAGACGGGGAGGGAAATCAGAGACCACAAAAACAATGGCTGAATCATCACAAGTCATCAGTCTATAGTAGATCAATTATGTACTGATCGATCCGATGTAAAGAAACCAAAATGCTTCCATTTGGGATTTTGTTGCATGTATAATGACTAACTGATCTGGTTTGAAGTTTATGAGGAAATTTTTTTGGGCAGACTTCTGGACAAAATGACATCAGTCCTATATTATGGAAAAGATAGGTAAACAATGATTCTATTTCAATTCCTTTGTGTTTGGATATTTTTTTTTTTATTGAAGTCAGGTGTTGCATTGGCTATTTTTAGAATCTCTCATCATTTTCAGTTAGTCTTGATATTTACAGTATTCTATAATAAGAAAATATTCTTCTCTTTAAAAAGTAACATATGTCAGCAGAATCCAGCTACCAGGAATAAACAAAGAAAACATGTTGTTTGTGTTAAGAGAAGACAATTCTCAGTTGTGTCTCTGTAATTTTGTTCTTATTTAAGGACAAGGCATGTATTATAATTGCCTATTGAAAAAATAATAAAAAGTTATTTCACATTCTTCACAGGAGGAAAGTAAAGCCTTCTTCCCATTGGTAATAATTGCTTTAGTTATGACGGGGAGGTACATAGTAAAATCTCATTAACATAAAGAATTCATCTCGCATATTTAATTCCAAGTTTTATGTTGTAAATAAATTTGATGGCGACTGTTAGAAGATTGTTCAAGTGAATCCTTTGTATACGTGGTATTTCAAAACTTCAAGAATGTAATTTGTTAAATGAGTTTTACACAACTAAGTGTCAAAATAATCTACACAGTCTTTCATTTTGACCCGTTATTAGGGGATTAATCGTACTTCTCAGGATTTTCGTAGACGTTGGCTTCTTGAAGAGGCTTGACCTATCATTTTTCATTCGAGTGTCAACCCATAAACAAGCACTTGTACCCCAGCCTGACAATGGAGATGATATCACTTATCAAATATTTAAGACTGAAGTGGAACAATAGTTTATTGATAGTAATGAGGGGTCATGATATCACACAAGATATTCACAGGTTTTCTGGCTCAAGGAACATTTTTTTTTTTATAATCCTTATCCCTGACTTTTTTATTGACTTTATTTGGGGACTTTACAAGAGTAAAAAATTAGTCACTTATTGGCAGTGTGTCAAGTATGTACTTAACACCCCAAAAAAAGATAGAGGAACAATTAAAGTCCGTGCGGGTGATTGATGGTATTTAGATTTGTCGATTAAGAGATTTTTGACTGCCCACAATGTTGTGACGATCGAGATTCAATTTTAACTTAGTAAGTAGATAGTGATGTTGCTTGATATCCACAGGAAAAGTGACCAGTGATTTACTAGAACTTAATAGGAGATGACTTTGATACAGTATCAAAAGTAAGCCAATCTTCATACAAGTGTTTTTTGTATTATCTTTTGAGAAGTGGACAGGCATAGCCTTCATCCAGGCTATGGATGTAGGCTATGCCTGTCCACTTCTCAAAAGAGAATAGTGTTTTTTGTAGCTATTTTTTGTAACCTCCAGTATTTACTACCAGTGTGTATTTTTGTCTAGTATTATTGCCACTTATTTGTACCAGTATTTTGTCCCCCAGCCCCAGACATTCTCAGTTTCAGTGGTTAAGTGTGTTAGTAGACTGTTCATTTGTGGTTTCTGAGGTGTGATTTTGACTCCCACAATCTTTATAGGGAGAGCCGTTCCTCTTACAAAGTCTCTGACACTAGCTCAATGGACAAGCTAACAATTCGTGGCCCCAGGGCCCCTTCCACCACTGTACTACAGTGTGAAGTAACATGTCATCTTTGATGATATTGGTGTGGACATTAAATTGATACACAACTGGTCGGTCGTGCTGTTGTACGCACAGGTATGGATGGACAGTCAGCTGAGAGTATGTCGTCAGCAGACGAGGGAAGACTGGATCGACAGCCCCAGGAAATGCCTGCTTGACGTGTACAACTTGTTATTGTGCAAAAAACCATGAAAAATGTTATCCCTTTCCAAGTACTGCTTTCCCCTGGCTTAAATGTTTTGTTGTTAAGTGTGCTTAAGTGTCCTATCCCTTGTTTTAGCCTTCCATTTCTTGTGTACAGTTGTCAAATGAATGTCATGCAACCACCAGCAGCCAGTATTTAAATGTTTACCATTTATAGGTAAAAGGAATAATTTTCTGCAGATATCAGTGTGATAAATGAATATTTCATGTGATTTATGTGAAACTTATTGAATTATCTTTCTTACTTCCAGTTCTGGTGGAATTTCAAAGAATTCCTTATACCAAAATGTTGGGTATCGTCCACCTCCCCCACCACCTCAGGGCGGGGATGAAGATAAACCACCCGCCTTACCTCCCAGGAATTACAGGAGGTTCTCGGCAAGCCAGTCAGATTCCTCCCTACCTCACAGGCCTTTAATTCCACAACCACTGAACAAGGAGAGTCCTTCTCTTGGTTACGATGGACATTCCAGCGAGTCAAGAGGAAGATGGGATGATGACAATTATGCGGAACAGCTTCGTAAACAGTCCAGACGTCTTTCAGAACAGCAACATATGCCCCAGCCAATGACTTACAAAACCACTAAGACATCCATTCAGTTTACACAGTCTTACAAACAGCAGCATGTGGAGGCCTTAGAGGCCACTTCACCTAATGGCTCCACCTCTTCATCGGAACAATTCTTCTCCTCTCGTCGATTGTCTGCCGGTCAGCAACCTCCCTCACCAAACAGTGCCCCCAGTGTTCCTCCACTGCCTTCATCAAAATACATGCCATCTCCATCCAGTCCTCAGATCTCGCCTAAAGGGGAGAGTCTGTCCCGACCCCAGCATTATCAGGATCCAAAGTCGTACCATTCTTCAGAGTCTAAAGCGGATAAGCCTCGTGTGGATATACCACCTGTCACTCAGGGTTGGCATAGTCGGCCCTCGCCCAGCAGCCCAGATCCCCCTCCCCCACCCACTCCTCAGAAAGAACTGAATGCTGATGTAGACCTGCCTCCACCCCCACCTGAACTGATGGAAAACTCGCCGGAACACAAAGATGATAGAAACAGGTGAGCATTTTATTTTTATCTTGAGAGTCATTTTAAAAAAGTCACTGCATGTGTATTACTCATATGTTGAAAGGTCAAGTATAATTCTCTAACAAATCTGAAGTGCGATTATGATACATGTACTTTCAAACAAATTTTTAGAATTATCATGAATTGCATGATTTGTTATGAAGAGCGAAATTCTTCATTGTATGTTGTGTGAATTAGTGTGACTCAGTGCATAAGTGGGATATTAATGATTGAAGTGCTGTATTAATTGTACATCACATTGATTATGTTCAAGAGATTGTCTGTCTGTTCACAATGCCTTGCTTTTAATGATGTTTACATGAAAGAAATTCTAGTGAATTGTGGCATACCCTCTCTCCTGTTATCTGCATCTTTGTGTAAAAAATTAAAAGCTTTCTGGAGAGTTAGTGAGAGCAGGACCATAAGTCTATTACACTTCCTTGGTAGGACGTTTTTGTGTTTTAAGAAATTGTCTTCTAATGATGTTTATCCGTTGTAATGCCTGGGATTATACTTGGAATCTTTCTTTCATTACGATTTTTGGTTCCCAAAAGCTTACAGTTCTGACTCCAAATTACTCAAGAGCAGCAGCTGTTTATAAAAGAAGAGCCATTTATAAGATGTTTCCCATGTGTCTTGGTTAGGAGTGGGAATTGATTACTTTGCCTAATGTAGCAAGTCTTTTCCCTAAATAACAGAGTGAAAGTTAGATGGCAAAAGTAGATAGACTAATAGTGAGTAGCAAGCTTTGGCTCTCTGTCTGCAAGTATATAGGGTTACTAGGTCAAAAACTTCTTACTCTTGTCCTGTTATATTGCTACTCTGGACATATGCAAGGTGGATGGAGGTTTTGTAATAATGTTTATGCCACAGGAGTAGTAGTGGATAAATTTGACAGACTTTCTGCATTCAACACAGCTGCTCTTGTTTTGTGTTTTGGCATGAATGGGGGTTTTTAAGGCCCTGATACAGGACAGGTGTAGTGGCTACATGGAGTGAAAATACGCGGATAGAACAAAACAGAACAGTCTTTGGCTCTGTAATGTAGACACTTGTAATTATGATCCCATGTGGGGTTTAATCGAGTCGACATCACTGAAGATATTCAAACTGCTAATGTAAGGACCGAGAGGTGGGGCTGATTACCCTTATAATCGAGACGGAGTGCTCCTATATGTTCATAAAACTAATTGTTGGGATTAAATACTGTTACACCGTTACACATATGTTCCTGAGGGCAGCCAACCATCCTGTGTGGAAATTAACAAGTCAACTTCTAAGTGTTATCTTGCAGTCTATATGATTCATTCCAAAACTTGCATAAAGCTATTGAATCAAATTTGTGTGCTAGCTAGCCATCTGCACTACTGGAGAAGGAGATATATATTCATAGATTTTCAACAGCTTGAGATTGCATGAACAAAGGTGTGTTTTTTGGACTTTGAAGATCATTGAGCATTAATCAGAGGATGTTAGGTCAATTTATCTCTGTTGAAGTGTTGGATCATTAATTTTTCGTTTTTTAGGGAGTAAGTTTCAAGTACAAGGCCTATTGAAGTTTATGTATTATGGACTTGCCTTTTATACTGTGTTTAATTCTGTTAGGAGAAGGAATTTTTTGTCTTATAATTAAAGTATTGTAAAAAGTGAATTTGGACTACAACTGCTACATTAAAGTCCAGGAAATGTCCACCAAAACTGTGTTAATGTGACTGAAATTATTGGCTGTGGTGGAATTTGTTTCCATGGGAGAATTTTATGGGCTGTTTATGGACTTTATCACTGAATCATTACCAGTTCTCCCCCTGGGTTACAGTGGCATGTATGTTGATGCGAAGGTTACAGGTCAAAAGTTCCTCTACCCCTCGGAAGCAGTGAAAAAGATGGTTGACTAACAAACTGTTTGGGTCGTATTTTGTGATTTGGACTTGAACGAAAGATGCAGCTTGGAATTCAGAGATCTCATGGATTATTAGGGAGATTAAGGGATTTGTGAAGCTTGGTACATCAGCCAGTGAAAATTGGGCTTGTAAATGACAGTGTAGGCTGAGCAATTATGCTCGGCCATTTGATAGATCCCTGTGTACTATTTGTTGTTATAGTTTGAGAGATAGGTAAAATCCCTGTGATGTACAGTTATCAGCGGTGGGGATTCAAGTAAGTACAGCCCATCATTATCACAATTTTATAATGCATGGAGAGGGAAAGTTATTAAAAGTGCTTTCGATAAGTTTTTTGTTGATAACTTTCAATTGCTTTTTTCTTCACTTCATGCGTTTAAGTAGAAGCTGAAGTGAAGAGTTTGATAGAGGATACTTTTCTCATTTTAAATTTTTAAATTCAACGATATAACATGCACGATTCAGTCATTATCATTGCTGGTAAGTATTCATACATGCCATAGATAGCAAGTGAATCAAGAGGGTAATGCACATAACTGTCACATTTAATCCATGCAACTGCACTAAATCAGACAGTAATCTGCTATTTCTAGCAATTGACTGAATGTCATTTGTTTACTGTTATTTGTGATGGATGATGGGAAATTACGTTCACATTACTGATTCATAACAACCTGAGATTATATCCTATATACAGGGACATTATTAAATACTAGCATATCATGGGCGAAGAAGAAGAGTCACCCAGACACGTCAATTTCTTTTTTAGATATGCAGAGGATTCCTATGGATCATACAAAAGTCGCACGGATCGCCAACCGGGAATCTACAAGCGATCAGCCTCTTCGGGGGATGCCCTGAAACTTCTACATGAAAACAACAACTATAAACAACAGGGGGACATACAGAAGCCTCTCAGAAAGAGGCTGCAGCCTGGGTGGAAGAGCGAGACGACGGTCAATCAGGAGGACCAGATACAGGAACAACCGGAGACTAAAGAATCTGTCCGCTCCGATCAACCCCCACCACCCCGGCCTTTCCTCTCCTCACAGAGTGCTAGTCACCTTTTAGCACCCAAGCCCTACACAGCACCAGAGTCCAGCAGGAGTAACAGTTTTTCTGTGTCTTCCACGGACCAGGACTCGGTTATAACAGCTCCACTAGCGGAGAGACAGTCGGTGCAGGACAGAATCTCTTCTATTGAAAGGAAGCAAAGTCTCTCCCGGGAGAGACCTGAAGTCAGGCAGACAACACCACAAGGTGGCCAGTACTTCAGTAAGAAATCATATGAAAACTTTTCCAAGTCCTTCTCGGCAACTCCTCCAAGGAGGCCTTACGAAACAGACAAATTCAGTGCAAGTGTGAGTGAGACTTCATTGGGACAAAAACAAAATTTAAAATTTCAAGATTCTACTACCACTCCTAACAGGAGAACGTACTCTCCGGAGCAGATAGCTTCCAATGACAGAAGCAATGAAAGCCCACCCCCAGTGGACAGAAGTCCTGGGAGTGGTTACCCCGGAGGTCGTAATATCAGAAACAGTGAATCTAATGGGCAGAGTGCATTTGACTCCAATTCCAAAATGTCTTTCAGTGATTCCAAAAGGCAATCTCCAAGCAAGCCTATCTCCACAAACTCTTCTAGTCCTTCAGAAAAGAACACTGTCAGTGACTTGGTACAGCACAGCCGGCAGCGATCCCAGGAAGAACTGGAGTGTGATGCCAAAGTTCAGGAATTTGCCAAAATTTATGAGAAAAAGGACCCGAAACTGTCCAGTATGTTAAAGAGTGATGGCGGGAGAATGCAATACATGGACGGCTTGTTCCATACTGAGATTGATCAAGATATACTAGCGAGGCGTTCTCCTAAAACTTCCCCCAAATCATCCAGTGTCAGCAATGATCAAGAGGCCCTCCAATCTGTCACTCCAAATAAGGAAGGAGTACCAGACGAAGCGTAAGTACAAACATTTGTGTGGAACATCATTAATGGATGAGACTTGTATTTTTAACATTTCTGGCATAGAGAAATAAGTAAAGTCCTAGTTTCCAGATAATTATAGTTTCTAAAATTACAACCAAAAGTACCCTATCCTCTCTAAATCACTTGGATAGAACCGAATCGACTTGTCAGAGTTGTAAAGTTTTATTATTTATTGACAGTATAGGTAATTATTTATATTCTGTCAACAGTCAAACAAAAGTCTCTTGGAAATCTAGTTTCCTGGTCACGATTGGCTCTGATTAATTGTGTGACGTTGGTCTTGAAAATAAACATACTATTCTGGGATGATGTCCAGTGAATTGATTTTTATATTATTAGCTCTTCATGAAATCCCTGATGACTTTGAAGTGTAGGATATTATGCCGTAATAACATTGTAAAAACCAGGATAATTGGTCCGCTCAGTTTGTTGGCGGAGATAATCCTTCTCGTACAAGCATCGAGGTTTAAATAGTCGCCTTGTTTGTGGTCAGAATCAGGTCCTTGTTATGGTCAAGTAGGAACAGTCATGGACGTAGCACAGTCTAGGTACCAAAGATGAACTAGGTCATTACTAAGGTGATGATAACCAGGTATGAATGAATGACATCATCTCTCATCTTTCTGAATCATGGTTTTTACAGGGAGAAGTCACCTCTACCATCTAACTACTGGGTGTCCCCGTCCAAGGCACTGATAGAGATGAACATACGGCAGAGCGAGGGAATCGGCAAAGACATGACCAAGGATATCGATGACTCAGACAAATTAATCAAAACAAAGGTTAGTTGTGATTTTTTTTCCCTGTTTTGCCTGTACTATATTGGTTGTTTCTGTCAATCTAAATAATTTCCTCAAGAAAGCAGCATATACAATTGAAAGTAAAGTTTATTGCTGTTTAATGCGTTGGATGTGATTTAGTGAACAAACATGCATTGTGATTCCAGGAAGAACTGGTTGATAGTATACAAAAGAAAATGGACAAGTTGAAGGAAGAGAAGAAAGAGTTGACAAAAGAACTGGAGGAGACAGAGACACTGGGAAAAGAGGTACAGAAAAGGAGTTCTATCAGCTTTTTGCTCTGTTCTAAAAATGACATTCAAGGAAGGAATTAAGTCTTAGCATACAAAAATATTGAGAAAAAGATGGAGTAAACCTCTACAGTAGTTTGATGATGGCATTTCAGATTTAATAAAAATGAACAATTGCAGAAAAATAGCACATTTTTTTCTTTTAATGAATATTTTCAAGAAGTTTTCCTGAATTATTTCTCAATTTGATTTACATGAAGAGTTTTTTAAATTATAGGTACAAAAAGCAGTTGAAAGGAAGTGCAAGAAACAGAATGATAAGGACAAGTTTAAGACCTACATTGGTGACATGGAGAAGATCATACTTCTTCTACTGAAGGTCTCGGGCTTATTGGCGCGGGCAGAGAACGCCCTTCAGAGTCTTCCAGAGGACAGTAATGAACGACTCAAAGTAAGGGAAACAACTCTTACTTTCTCTATTCATGAATATTAACATTGCAATTTGCAAATTATAGAAAAAGAAGTTCATAAAAAATTATTTTACTTTCTCTATTTATGAATATAAACATTGGAAATTAGAAATGAAAATTTATTATTTTTTCTTGCAGAAAATGGCTGCTGATAAGCGAGATAGAGCAAAGCAACAGCATGAAGATGCCAAGGTGTTGAAGGAGGACATAGAAAAGCGGAGTGGGCAGATCGAGGTGTTCCTGCAGGAAGCATTGAGTGAGGAAGAGTTTGCTGATTACAAATATTACGTGAAAATGAAATCGAAACTGACCATTGAGAAACAGGAACTGGAGGACAAGATATCGCTCGGAGAAGAACAGATATCTGCTCTCAAGCTGAGCATTCCTGAGAAACACTGACGGAGCATTGGTTCCCCTTTGTGACAAAGTGCTATACAATGTGATATTAACTAGCAGTACTAACAGTATTTACTGCCGAATCAAAATCGTGATTTCGCTAATGGCCGATTCCCGACTTTCGATATGACAACAATGGGCGCATTTGGAATCTCCTAAAAGCATTGCTGGCCAATAATGTGTACAATGTCAAAATACAAAATTCATATATCTACTTATTTATATGAATTGTGATACCAAACCTATGGGCATGATCTCGAAATGAGTTTTTCCGCTGTCAAGGAAAGACATGCGTCATTAAATGGTCAGCAGTTATAGTAGATCAACTGCATGTTTTGATCCAAGATAGTCATTAGTGTCATGAACTATACAAGTATACCGGCGGAAGCTTTCATTGATATTGTAAACTTAACCTCTCCACACGGCCATAATAGGTACTGCAAATGTTGTTAAGTTGGTGCTGTTGGGTGAAGCTCAAACTTTGTTGTACAAGTTGTACAGACATTACACGGTGTAGTTATCAGGATTTGTGATTTATAGACAAGTCTATTTACGTGAAACTGTTAAGAGGTTTTGAGATGCGTGTGTATGTGAAAGAGAAATTAATCATGTGACATTTGAACTGTGTGCGAGTGTGCATGTCTGAGAGTATGCTATTTATTTCATTTTTAGTGGATCACACATTTAATGTTTAAACCTATTTTTTAACACATTCATAGTACTCAAGTACTGCTTTCATTATATGAGCTACACTGTATACTGGTAGATAATAACAAGTGAAAAAAAAAACATCCAAAACACAAAATGATCATATCAACTGAAATCATTCCAGGGGAGACTCTAGTAGGTCATTCCATAGCGTTATAAAAAAAATTAAAAACAAATACGCAAACCACAGAAATCAATATTTTGATACTACATGTAGCAGTTTAACGCATACTGAGTCGTGAGGGTTAAGAGTGTGCTGATGACACAATATTTTGTTATATAAATACAAGTATTATATATTTTATGATGAATGCAATTTACATCAATACATGCCGTTAAAATATGTTTCCATAGAAATAAAATGGTGTGTGAAAAGAATATTTTGTCCTCTCTTTTGTTTTATCCATGGCGAAAACGAAAAAGTGGGACGCCAAATGTAAAAGCATTTACAAGTAGGAAATTAAATGTTGGATTGGATTCTATTTATCCTGAGAGCTCAAGTGCTTTTACATACATGTCCATCTGTACTAGAAATGAATAAAAGAATATGTATCTCTGTTTCATCAAAACCCACTTTCAAAATCAACAGGAAATATTCAGTCATAACCCCTTCAAACCACTTATACGGTACTCAGACATGATTTTATAAATATTCCTGTATCTGTTAATATTTACCTAAATTAAAAGAAAATCAATTTGTTTAACTGTCATACAGCATTAGAGCTGCGCCCATGGGATAAAATACGAAATGTTTTTGTCATTAAAAAAAATACACAAATATTTTAATATAAATATTTTATTTACACATAATAATAGAGATTCATTTAATAACTTTACTTATAATCAACATATGAGGTCAGATCTAGGACCTTAAACAATCAGTTGGATGTTGATAAAATTTAACAAAATGCCGCAGTAAGAGTTACTTCCCTTATGGAAAAAAAAACCCAGTAGATGTAAAATAGAATGACACAGTTCTAAGTCGCTACATCAGCAGCTAAGGAAGCATCTTTCCTCCGAGATTTAAGAAGATTTTTCAGGTAAAATTCTCCTGTAAATAATTGTAAGAAAAGACTACATGTAGTTTAACCTGACAAAACTCATTCCTTGCATAGAAAAAAATGATAAAATGCATTCATAGACACTTTGAAGCCAATTTCTGTTTCTGGATTCTGATTTGATCTGTTAACAAGTGAAGTTTATGAAGCAATGAACTATACAGACCTGCTTTATAAGAAGACCTGACCAGAGGTCCACTGGCAGTGTATGCAAAGCCCAGTTTGTTGCCCACTTCCTCCCAGTGTTTGAACTTGTCTGGGTGGACGTACTCCTTGACCTTCAGGTGACGCTTAGTGGGCTGCATGTACTGACCCAAGGTTACACAATCCACATCTATTCTTCTTAAATCTATTGAGGGAAGATAACAGGTTTACATAAAAGTAATCAAGTTGAATTATTATGTACGGTATCTTTTTTATTCAAAACGCAGGTTAATCTTGAATATCGAAACTAACAAGTACATGTACCAGAATTCATGAACTTTGAATAAGGTAGCACCAAATTTAAGGTAACAGATTTGAATAAAAATGGTAAAAATATTATTAAGTTTTATTATTATTATTTATTTGGTTTTTTTTTTAAACATAAAGCAAGCTCTAACACAACCTTTTTACCTTCCATGACTCTCATGACTTGGTCATCCGATTCCCCAAGACCTAGCATGATAGAAGTTTTGGTAACAAGATCTGGGGTGTGTGATTTTACAAACTTCAGTACCTCAAGGGATTGTTGGTAATTTGCTCTGGGGTCTCGAACCAACCTGTAATCCAACATATTCAGAAAATATTCAACAGGGAAAAGAGTACATATACTGGGGCAAAGATCAATCAACCTACAATTTCATACCAATACATGTACAAGTACTTAAACTGTCAAAGACACTGTAATGCCTACAGAAAAGCATTAAATTTTTTTACAGAGTACAATATTATTCATAATGTTTTTCTAGTCTGCATATATTAAAATAGATTATCATAGACTATCATGATATTATAATTTCCTTTATCTTATAAATGTCCTACAAATTAAGCCTTACCACTGTAGATCCTCCACTGTCTCCACATTGTGGGCATACACATCTAACCCTGACTCCGCCACTGTAGCCACACAATCCATGTTACCACGGAAGTCTGGGGTCAGGCACTCCACCAGAATCTCTGATTTACTACATGTACAGAGCACATCATTATAAACAAGTTCATGGAGAATCAACAAAAAATATATCTCTACATTCACCTTTTAAAATATAACAGCGAACTGGTTATTACCCTGATTATGTACAGTCAAGTATGAAATAAAACCTCTTGATAAGAAATAATGCTAGAAGTAAACACATTTTAAGTATCCAAGATTTTGGGGGGTTTTTTAATTTCAGTTTCTGCAATACAAATGTAATTAAATATTATGAAAAAAAAAATCCTAAGTAAAACTATTATGAGAGTTGAATATAGAAATTCCATTTAAGGACTAGATTCATGGTCTAGGATAAGGCCTTCCATAGTCCTTAAGATTCTAAAAAGTGCTTGCAAATTAGAATTTTCATATCTATCACTTGAAAGCATCAGAAAAGTGTATTGAAAAAAAAAACTTCAAACCTTTGTTTAACACAGTTGAAGGTGATTAAGTGAAAAACGGCAGTCTGTAGATTTCCTATGGAATTTCCATATTGCAATAATTTATAAGTCTAGGCCCCGCCGTCACCAACTTTCCTCAAGTCAATACTCAGCCTCAAGTCTGAGTTTTTACCTCAAATTCATGCACTTTTCCTTTAAGGATTTAAGTTGAGGACTGAGTTGAGTGATGTGAAAATTTTGGTGACGGCGGGGCCAGATCTTTTTTTAAAAGTGCATGTACCTTTTTTTAATTTCTCGCACTGTTTCTGCAAAATGGGCAGCTCCCCCATCAGGAAGGTCTGTATCATTGAAAATCAAAAAACTTAATCATTTAACATTTATAATGACAAACTCAACAACGTAAATCAACAAAATAGAAACATATGGGTAAGTTTCATGCTAACATAATTATTGACACTAAATTTCTGATGTTATCTGTCTTAGCTTTTATTATAACAAAATCAATTCAAGCATAGATTACATGTATGTTCATGCATGCACTCACTTTCTAGAATATTAATTAAGGTAGCTCGCGGGTTTACTGCTTGTGAGAAAACCTACCCTGAAAATTTGTCCGCATGATCCATAGGTTTCAGAGTTTTATTTCTAAAATTTATTTGAGATTCGTCTGCGTGGTAATAATGATATCGTGTTTCAAACACAGTGTCGCTGATAAAATCAAGCAATGCCATTTCAATGAAATATATAGTAAAATGCATATATAAGTTGGGAATTGCATTTCAAAACTATGCTTCAAACTTTTAAACGATTTAGACGAACTTAATTACTCAACACAATAACAGAATAGATAATTTTGAATCAATTCATAAAAAAAAATCATATGTGTTCTCTGCCATTTTTTTGGCAAAACAACTTTAAAGATTTAAAAGATTTTACAAAACCTTATATTTTCATTATGACGTTAGCCCGACGTCATCATTTTCTGACGTCTGCGAAAAGAATAAAAAAAATGCGTTGATTGACAAAACTAGCTGATTAACACATATTAGAACATGTAAATATTAATAAGACATTATTATGAATGTTTTCGAATGCACAAATGCAATTAATTTAAGGTTGTGAAGAGAAGAAAAATGTCTATTTTTCTTTTCATGAAACTCTGAGTCAATCCATGCAAAAATAATTACCATGCAACTATTGACATAATAAGTTTGTAATCATATACGATAATTAGCTAAAGCCAAAAGAATTTTAATATTTAGATTGGTAGTTGAAAATACAGAAGTTATGATGGTAAAAGAAGCTACGTTAATACATACGGTTCATTTACTAGTCTAAACATGATTTCAAATAGAAGAGTTCCAAGTACACTCATACCTTATAGAACAAAATGTGACAATGTATGTCACGTCTTTAAATTTAAACTGCATTTAAGCTTTTTGAACTATTTCCTTATATGTCTCTAAAGATCATATGTCATTTTTTTTATTTTAAATGTATGAGTTTGCTATGACAGTCAACTCTTTACGTCGAATCCTATTGTGACGTCAGAAAACCCGCGAGCTACGTTAAACCATAACCTTCACCTACCATCTCTGTCAACAGAAGTCAGAACCACATAATCTAGTCCCCATGAGGCGATGGCTTTGGCTGTGTTAACTGGTTCCAAGGGATCTGGGGGAGGGGGGTTTCTGGCTGTTTTCACGGAACAAAACCTGCAGCCCCGTGTACATGTGTCCCCTAGAACCTGTTAAAAAATATATCACTCAAAAGTAGTGCAATGATGCCGGTAACTGCAATTACCATAGCTATAAAAGGAAATAATATCTGACAGCTAGCACATTTCAAATCATGAATCTGGAATTCCCATTTTTTTTGATACTGTGTTTTTATCTTTATGTTAAATTGTATTACATTATCTGATACTCTACCAATTCATGAAATCCTCACCATTATGGTTGCAGTTGCTGTGCCTTTAGCCCCTCCCCAGCACTCCCCTATGTTTGGACATTTCGCCTCCTCGCAGACCTATATTAAAACATTTATTATATACATACTGCAGAAGCATAAAAAAACCCACCAATTTACACAAGCTCCAGAGTTAACAAACAAACACATTTACAGTTTAAATTCATTATCATTGTTATTACTTTTCAAAACTCTTACTGTGTGAAGTTTCAGATCTCTTAAATTTTCCTTGAGTCTGTGGTAATCTTTTCCCATGGCAATGTCTGTTTTAAGCCATTGTGGAAGTCTTAATCTGTGAAACAACAAAACCATGCATATAAAGATAGCATCTCAGTCAATACTTGACTTGTACAATATATTTATAAAATTTTTACTAGGTATTTTTCCATAATACTAACTCAGTGTTCTATTAATGATTTATAGTCTGAGAAAAGTATAAAACTTCATCTGATCAAAATATCATAACATTTTTTGCATACTGTATAATGCAAGGAAATATTTACATTTGATGTATATTTCCCCTTATGTTAGCATTGGAATTCTGTGACGTTCAATTTTCAATAACACACACGGTGTATGAGCACAAGTGAACGTCATCCCGCGTTTTGAATAGATTTATTATTGTACAATTAAATGAAACTTACAAAACCATTTTAATATGTACTTTTGAAAAATAATCGTTAAATCATATCTTTTTAATCTCAAAAAAGAGTTTTTCTGGTAAAGTACCTAGCACTATATATTTAGCTGCAGAAGCGCACTAAATAACATGTTTTACGGCTGTTCCATCAATTATTCATATCCCTGACAAAGAGCGTAATATATAATGGCTTTAAAGCTATGATACAAAAATATTTCATACAAATAAACATAAAAAGAAATATAAATATAAGCACTAAATACTTTTTTTTGGATATAGTCGGTCCTATAACACAGCAGGCTGTGCAGACAAATTATCACACTGCGCTATCGTGCGGTATTTAATTTGTCTGCACGACCTGGTGTGTTATAGGACCAATGATATCCAAAAATAAGCATTCAATGCTTAAATATTTTCCCCCATTTTATTTTCGCCTCTTTCGCCCTCGTTGTCTGCAGGCGAATTTAAGACTGGCAAATTCAAATGTCTCAAATTATCTCACTTTTAACACAACTGTGTCTGGACGAATTCAAAACAGGGCAGAACAGTTTGCAAGAATAGAGGAGCAAAAAAACATGATGTTGATATAACCCTGTAAATAGTACTTCTGGTTTATTAGAAGGAATTAAGCTTTACCTTTCTCCTTTCTTTCTTTTAATGTTTTCTGCATTGACCTGTGGATTGTCATGAATGAAATCACCAAGTTCTGGGCCATTGGCTATTTTCTCCTTCTTATCGTCTGACAAGGTTGCATAGAATTTGTTAACTGATATGCTGTCTGAAATCTGTGAAAACAAAAGCACACAATAAGGTTTTAAGGTTCTTAATTTCATGGCACAAGAGTTCTAGTCGATATACATTTCCTCATCGTCGGATACCCATGGGTGTTCGTGTCTTTTACTTGTGATAAGTAAAAGACGCGATCACCCGTGGGTATCCGACGATGTAATTTCCTATGCTGAAATTTCTATAAATGTGGTAGAGTCATACATATGGCATTCTTATTAGCTCTGGCTAGTGGGTTTTTTGTTTTGCTCAATTGATAGAACACTGTATCAAACACCAGTACACTTTGTTGGTGCCTAAAACAAACACTTCCCTTTTCTCTGATTCAGGAGTCCTCTCAGACTGATGAAAGGGTCAATCCAAATATCAAGTCGAACCAAATCTCTACTGGGATTAAGTACCAATTCTTGCCATTGCATTGAAACATCAGAACAAAACAAGCAAATCAAGTGGTGAGGAGAATCGATACTTGGCAAGAATTGGTCTTTGGCCAGTATGACCTAACAATTTTGTTAAGGTGGTATGGGTCACCTGTCGATATTAATTTGGATAAAAGATCATTATAATCAAAATACTTTCATCAGTTTAGAATTTTTCAAATTTAACAATATTTGACCAAAAAATGTTTTTAATTTTTTGGAAAGGTAAAAAATATAAAAGCCCCAGCGGGATTTGAACTCGTGACTTACAGATTAGTAGTTTACTCTCTAACCCATTGCGCTACGCTGTTAGGAAACAATTTTTGGAAAGAAAACAGTAATGAAATTATACTTGATTTTATTGTTTATTTCGATATTAGGAAGTACTTCACAACATGGATGTGTCCCATACCACCTTAAATCTGACAGCAACATCAAAATATAAAAACAAGAAAAGGGTGATTGCATCAGAGAAATAAAAAAAATATCTCAGAGTTTTACAAAGAGATAACAGAGAAAATATTAAAAAATGAAAGTAAACCCATCTTTACGACGCTGTTGTGTAACCTTGTGGGACTCATAAAACAGGATTTAGGTTCGAATTGAGAGGAAATTCGAGTTTAATACATGTTAAACCTATATATTCAGTAATTTACAGAATAAATATATTTTTGTGGGAAAATCATACGCATTATTTGGTAGCAATAAGTATCTACTTAAAAATAGTGTTGTGCTTGTTAACATCTACCTTGGATATTGCCAAGAAACGATGAAAAAGTTGTTGTCGTTTCACAGCTGACATTTTGCAGATGACAGGTGCGAGACAACTTAAACAAATAATATTCGTAAATATGTTAACGTGAAATATTACGAAGCTATCTGCATATAAACAAGCTTGAAGCTGACCGTTATTTAAATTTGTTTAGTTTATAATATTTAGTTTAATTTTAAATTGTCGTAAATTAAGAAGAAAATATATTTTTCCGTAACACAACATATGAACGAATTGATAGATTCTGAAACAAAGAAGTGGACCAAAAAGCATCTTTTCTCCAGGTAAGCAAATGCAAATATTTTACCATATTCATTTAACGTCTGCAGGTTGAAATTTATTAATGTGGTTTATGATGGAAAAAATATGTTATTAAAAAATGAGTATCAAATTGGACGCCGAATACTCAGAATAGGCAGGTAAGGTTATACATGTATGTCCAGTGAACCGGGTACTTCTCCCTTGTTTATCATGATAGGTGACACGTCCACGCTCTTTGTGATTAAATATGAATAAACATGTACATGTAACAAAACCAAATATAGTTTATTTCAAGTCACCAAATGAAAATAAATGTATAAAATTTTTAAATTTTAAAAATATTTTTTTTCCATAAATTTGCAATAAAGTAGACAAATTGAAATTAATATTTTCGTCTGTGAATTTGATCCCAAGAAACCTGGTAGTGTGATTGTTACCAGTGAAACACTCTTCAGATAAAATTTTAAAAAATCATTTTGCTAAAAATATTAGTCTGACACATATTTAAAAAATTGTTAATTTTTACTTCCCCAGACAGAATGAAAAAAAATACCCCAACTCAAATAATTTTTTTTTTTACATTGTAAGCATTATATTGAGTTTTTAAAGTACAGTTTGTTGTTTGTTAATCGATTTCTATTTAATTAAGATGGTTTTAAATATAAATATTCATGCAAATTTGAAATGGAATATCAATTTCCATTTTTACAATGCTGCAGTTAAAATTTAATTAGATACTAAGAACAAAGAAGGCAAAAAATTTTTTTAAAAGTTATATCTTTTTTTGTTGAAACATTGAACAATATGAGTTAAAATATCATTTTTTTCAATCATGATATTCCCATTATTACTTGAATATACAGACTGAGTTAATAATAAACAGTAGTAAATTATTATGTACTCAAACAATGTAATGGTGTCAATTGCATGAGGTGGGCAGGATAACCACTGATTATGTAAAAAAAAAAAAATCGGTTTATGTCCTCTAATAGTAATGAACCAATAAATGATCATGGTTTTAAGCTCATATTGACCATCTTAGCATTTTTAAGATATTTGCTTGCTTTTAAATGAATCAGAATAAATTAACTGAACAGTACCTGTATATGGAAAAATCTGAGACAGAATAAAGTACATGTATTTAGAAATAAATGATTTCCCCGATTTACCAAAATATCAGTGACATACAGAGATATCAATATGTCAGTAACATCTAGAGATACCAAGATATCAGTGACATTTAGATATACCAAGATATCAGTGACATTTAGAGATACAAAGATATCAGTGACTTACAGATATACCAAGATATCAGTGACATTTAGATATACCAAGATATCAGTGACATTAAGAGATACCATGATATCTTTGACATATGGAGATACCAAGATATCAGTGACATTTAGAGATACAAAGATATCAGTGACTTACAGATATACCAAGATATCAGTGACATGCAGATATACCAAGATATCAGTGACAAAAAGAGATTCAAAGATATCAGTGACATTTAGATATACAAAGATATCATTGACATGATGAGATACCAAGATATCAGTGACATACAGATATACCAAGATATCAGTGATTTTTAGAGATACAAAGATATCAGTGACATGATGAGATACCAAGATATCAGTGACATTTAGAGATACAAAGATATCAGTGACATAAAGAGATACCATGATATCTTAGCTGCAGGTCTGTAGCTCCAGGTCTGAAAAAATTCGGATGGACGACCTGGGAGCTACAGTGCCTTCCATAGTAAAAAACTGCAATATACGGCGCACAAAAAATTGCGCTAGTTTTGGACTAATTAACCCTATTTACACACAAATTCTGTGGAAAAAATTAGTACCATTAAATTCTTCATGAAATTTACTACGGATATCATCACTTTACCTGCCTCAGACTTTCTCCGAAACACGCTAACCGACCCCGGAAAAAAATGTACATGTTAAATTCACGTCGAGATCGAGAGTCGCCATTTATACATGTAAACAAATTGCACCACTTCACTTTACGGGGCTGGTGATGGTGTTTAAAAGACTATCAGAGGCAAGTAAAGTGACGATATCAGTAGTAAAATGTCTGAGGAATTTTTTGGAATGCGCCGTAAATTGCAGTTTTTTACTATGGGAGGCACTGTAGCTCCCAGATCGTCCATCCGAATTTTTTCAGATCGGGAGCTACAGACCTGCAGCTAAATGATATCTTTGACGTACAGAAATACCAAGATATCAGTGACTTACAGATGTAAGATATCAGTGACATACAGTGATGTTGAGATATCAGTGACATTCAGAGATACCAAGATATCACTGACATACAGATATACCAAGATATCAGTGACATAAAGAGGTACAAAGATATCGGTGACATACAGAGATTGAGATTAGTTTTGTACAGATAATATAAATTTCAGTGCATGTGTTTACCTAAATATCAGACATACTTAGATAGAGGTGTACGGTACTTGGATATCAGTTGTGTACAAATATATATATTACATTGTATGTGTATACCTAGATATTAGACATACAAAGATTAATTGTTTTTGGATATCAGTTGTGTACAGATATATTGATATACTAAGATATCTTTGACATACAGAAATAGAGTAGTCTGAGTAGTTATTAGAAATCAATGACATGCAGAAAACTCCCATCCACCACAGACTGATGGACTTCCTACAACTATGATGTAAGTCCTGATGTTTTCAAGGATTAATCCAGTTTATTGTGTTGCCCGTGCCTGCAAAACACATTAGCTGGCTTTTTTTTTAAAGCTGTCTATCCTTTTAGCTGCTGTCCCCTTAATATTAGTCAAGGTGTCCTTTTCATAGATATATTGCATCTGTTACATCAGTCAATTGTCCATCTGGTGTCTTTTCCATGGCTTCACAGTACGGTATATACCGGTACTACATCAGATGTTACCAACACACGTGTAACTGGTTGCTTGGCGCATTGTTGTTTTTTAGTAAGAAATGTGAAAATGTGTTTGAATAAAAATCTGATACAATTAATACAGTACATTCTGAAAGGATTTTACTATAGGGACTAACATGTATACATCATTGTACTTAATAAAAGATAGATACACACATTGTATCATATAATGTCTTTTCTTCCATTGGAAGCAATGCTTGTAAAGGAGAAATGGAGATAATATGTCGTACGTTTGTCAATTTTCTGTGTGTTATCTGTGTACAAATGGTATTGAATCGCGACTAAATGTAGGATGCTAAATTACAAGGAGAAGAATCAATAGAAAGGTTCAATACTTTGAGTTGTGCTGGCGGTTTTATATCAAGATTGATATTAATGGACTAAATAAGCCACTCTGTTAACGCATCAATTTAATCATGTAAAGAAGTTATACAATCAATGATATCAATACCCTCTATGTGCCCAGACAAGCCCCCTGAAAAGGAAATAACATGGCTGATGGTTTAGTTACATTAACTCATTGATGGTTTTATTTCCTAATTCTGGCAGAACACATCGCGGGTTTGAGGGTTTGAAATGAAGTACACAGGGAAAAAAAATCGGCATATTTTTTTATAATTGGGTATTTTTCATGACTGCTAGATTTACTGGTTCTAGTCTGAGAACTGTTACTGAACTTGTACGTAAGGTGTTCGTAAATAGGTCTGATTATATCCTATTTCCTGTCAACACCGTATCACAAACAACTTGTTTATTGGTGTCGACAACTTTCTTACAGTCCATTAAGCATTATTTCTGTATATTTGAAGGAGTGCATGCTTTGATTGATTCAGAATATTGATTTGATAAAATCAGTCGTGGGTTTTTATAGCTTATTGATTTGTAAATATTGATCCTGAAGTTTTTTATGTATGACCCAATAAGTGGCACTCCTTTCTGCAGGAGAATCATTACATCAATGTTGCCATGGAAACAGATATTATAGATTATGTACTATCTTATGTAGGTAGTCGGTACAATGGAGAAAACCAATCTGTCTTGTGTGTAATGTACTACCTGATTCAAATCAAAACCCAGTGGTAAGTCAAGCTTCATTTTTTTCATATCAAAAAGAGCTTATATACTATATTCATGTATTAAATTTGATATATACCCCAGTGCTATATTACGTAATTGTATATGCTATTTTTGACCAAGTTGAATTTTGATTTAAGAATTTAAAGATTTAAGAAGATTTAAGAATTACATATCTTTATTTCACCTTACATTTCTAAAGATCTGAATGAATAGATCTTTTAAGCTTAATGTAAAATATCGTAGTAAAAAGTAATGCAAGTTGATCCTCATATTGATGTATACATGTATTACATTTCCATTACATAGTTAATATATTGATCATATCTTAAAGAAAAAATTGGCTGATTCGTGAAAAATCTTGTATATTTTTTTATGGAAAGTGAGAATTACATGTACATAAAAAGTTAGCTTGTCTAAGTTGGGTTTTTTTTATCACATATGGGTGTGTGTTGACAAGTTTTGATAATTTGATGTAGAAAATAAAATTTAACTTCATTTTACAATCATTTCCTCTAGTTGTAATAAGAAAATCTCATTGTCCATCAGCAAAAATAGTTCATAGATTTGTTATTTTAATACAAAAATAGGTTTGATTTGGCGGATTTTATCCAAGCAGTCAATTTTGTGTTGCTGAGTATGAAGACATGTGCTGTAGGGTTAAACCATTCTCTCTGTCAAAACAAGATTATGATGATATAGCCTTGAAAAATGACATTCTACTAGCATGCATGGATGGCTCTTTGCAATCAACAAGAAATCTTGATGATTAAATGTATATTACATTTTGATGGAAGTTAGGCTGTCCAAAGTTAATCCTATGTTTTAAATAATGTCACCCATGTGCGTAGGTTAGGAGAAATCAACGTTTTAAAAAATCAAACAAACACCTATTTTCAATTTTATCTTTTCCAGTTTGACTTTACTTTTTGCAACTAAAATACTGCAATCAGTAGAAATACAAAATGTTTAGGGCACATTATGGATCATACCGGTATAATGGATACTCAACTGGATTGTCTTTATAACCGACAGAAAAGATCTTTAAACAGTTAGTCTATACGTAGCTCTCACTGTATTTGTGTCAATGTAAATGAATAAGAATAACTTGTTTGAAAATTTTGTTTGATTTATTTTTATCGCCCTCCCTCATACGTTTCAAAATTGAAAAGTTAAATGAGAATTTACTTTGTGCAGCCTTTAAAAATTAAAGGAACAATGTAGGTACATTAAATAGATATTTTGTCTAAACTTTTTTCAACATATTAAAATTCTTTTTTTTTTAAAGGACTCCTAGAAATTTCTGATCGTAGTTGTTTGCAATTCATTAAACTTATCAATCTATTTCTAGCAAAATGTTTTTTGTTGTTGTGTGATTATAGAGTTAAAAGTAGCACAGGGGTCTTCTTGGCATGTCCCATGCAATCTGGCATTGATTTTTGGTCCATCTCTACACAATCAGTAATCCTGTTTTCTGATATTTTGGGGCTCTGTCAGTTCAACTGGTAGCATGTTATTTTCATGATTAATTAAATCTACCAGATAGTAATGCCTTAATTAATGGAATGGGAAAGCCTCTTTAACCCTTTATAGGTAGTGTGAGTACTCTAATTAATATACTGGTACATGTAGTTAGCTGCTTTATTGATAACTAGTTGCAGTTATAGTATCAATAACTATCTAAATGAATATGGAGAATGAAAAATATTGAAAATGTATATTGCAGCTATATAAGGCTTCTTAGGAGCGAGATCAAAATTTTAATGTATGATGAAAATTGAATTATCAAGCACTAGCTTATTTACAGTTAATTCAATAACTAATAAGTTAGAGTCCTTAGTATGTTCTTTTATGCACTTTTTGTGTAAATGTAATATTGATGTCAGACGACCAAAATTTGTGTGGTTCCACATCCCCTCCCTCACCTGATTGAAATTAGATTTTTTTTTATATACATTGATCTTTCGAATTCTTGAATCATTTCTCAAAAAAATATGAAGTAGATTTCATATTCAAAATATTTAATACCAATAACTTTGCTTATACTAGCAACATGCTGATGAAGGAAAATCTCTATTTCCATTGGATAACTGCAGTTCGTGCTCACATTTATAAAAGCCTCATTACCGACACCACAATAGCACGGTTGAACTCCAGCAGGATATGGAAATAATGTGTACAAATTAATTTTTCTGCTCCCAGCTTGTGGATGGAGATTGATTTTGTTATGAGAAACATGTTTAGTGTAATTATTGTAGGCTTTTTGTCACGATACACACACGAATCCAGAGTGACATCGGATATAGCTATTGTGAGAGTCTAATAGTTATGTAGCACACTCGGAGTATAGCTCCACAGGCTCTCTCAATTATTCCATTTATGTCAATCATTATGACGCATGAAATTGCTAGTATCTTTTAATTTTACCTGGAAATTTTTTTTTTGAAAATATTTGTTGAAACTTGGAAAGAAAACCAATTGTCATGGCTCTTTTCATTATTTAAGAGATATCAGATCTAGATGGATAAGGAAAATCCTTCATCTACCAGTTCCATTAAGAATTTGATGATACATTTTATTAAACGTTTTACTTTTTATGCATTAAATGTTGAAATACCCACTCAATCGGTGTACTGGCTATTTAGAGCATGTACTATACTGATTTATCTGGGATGGATTGGCTTGGGGCAAGGTTAGGGAATTACAAACTGACCCAATTCATCTATATTTGTCCTTTGGAAATTACCGGTACAAATCTTTGTGTTTTCATTGATATTGGATCATTTTTCAAGATGTCGTGTGTTGGGACATTATATAGCATACGCCTACCAGTATGTAATACAATTAAGGTGGACCCAATAGTTGAACAAATATAAACAGGAATAGCATTCAATCTGACTGTCAGAATGTTTTTGTTGAAGTTCTTGTATGTCATGATGTGGTTATAGATATTGTATGGAGCTACCAGGGGACTAAGCCAGGCTGCCTGTGAGACACTGAAGCTAACCTGAGCCGAGAGCCCAATAGATACTGAGATGTATCGTGTGAAAAGAAGGCAACACCTGAAACACAGCTGTAGTTAGATGGAGGCAAGTACAGTTATTGCATTCATCAACAATTCATCAATTATCTCTTAATTATCTGTTTTAGTGTGACACCCATTCATTCCCAGTGAAATGAAAAAAAGAAGTCAAGAGCAACATGTACCAAAATCTTAAACAAAAACAATTGGGGGGTGGGGGGGGGGTGTTAATGTGTTACTTATTTACTGTTGCTTTAGCCTTGCTCTTCTTAAAACAATCGTCATTCTCTGTTGATTTTGCAAAAATAGTAGATGGAAAAGAGAGGGAAAATTATGAGAATATCATTGATTTTTTGTGGGGAACTGTCAGGTTTATGATGTTATGACTGTATATTGAATTGAGAATTATAGATAACCCACCATCATATCACTCATGGAAATCTAGTTTTAAAGATCGTATCATATTTGTATTATACATATCGATTATGTCATATAAATCAACTTCTTTCAGACTTGTGCTCAACATGCCAGTACGAGATGTCAGAAAACACAGGGACCTTCACTTGGAAAGAAAACATGTTTACAATGTATACGATCAGATTGCTCCAAAGTTCAGCGAGATTTCACAGAAGGCTTGGCCAAATGTCCGCAGGTTTCTCAAGGACTTGCCCCCTGGTTCTATAGTCGCTGATATAGGTAGCTGAATCCAAAAATTGCAAAAGCAACATGTTATAAGAATATATTTTGCCTTAGAGAATAAAACGGATGCAGGTTTCAATGAGATAATTAGAATATTGTTAATATCTATGTCTTATATATGACAGTGGTTTCATTATTTTTTTTCATTAATATGGGCCTAGATTGTACAGAATTTACTGGTAGTGAAATTGACAGGATACATAAATTAATGGAAAATGTTCTTGTCTTTAAAACCTATTGTCATCTACCTTCTTTGAATATTGGATGATCACATTGTGAATTTCTACAGGTTGTGGTAGTGGTCGATATCTCCACGTCAACAGCAAGGTGTCAAAAATTGGAGTGGATATCTGCACACCTTTGGTAGAAGGTGCAAGGAAGAAGGGTCATGAGGTGCTGGTGGCCGATAATCTGACTCTCCCCTTCAGAGATGGCGTGTTTGATGCTGTAATTTCCATCGGAGTCATCCATCACTTCTCCAGTCAGAGTCGGAGGCTGCAAGCTGTGAAGGAGATGTGTCGATTGCTCAGGCCTGGTGGTCAAATCATGATTTATGTGTGGGCTTTTGAACAGAAACATCGAAAAGTGAGTGTTTTAATAAAAATCTGGAACCGGTTCCTTCAAGTGTACATGTACTGTAGCTGTGTATTAATTTTTGATTATTATTATTATTATCATTGATATGCTGTTCTCTTTGGTACAAGAGAGCAAAGAGTGCCAAAGTTGAACATCATTTGCAATACATTAATGTAATTTGATAGTGCATGAAAAGTACTAAGAATTTTTATTGGCGATCTGAGAGCTTTTCACAAATTAATTTTGATTCTTTATATGAACAATGATTGAAAGGGAGTTAATTCATAATAGATTAAAGAATCTCTTTTGAGCAAGAAATGCTTATACATTGTACTTGATATAAAAAAATTAGGATATTAATAAACATTTAATCTCTTAATTTATCATTGATCAACAAAAAATTGTGTATATATGTAATATTTTTAATACAATGTATTTCTAATTTGTACTGGAATTCTGTGTACATAAGTAAGATGCATTCCAATACTTAATATAATGATATTTTATAAGCTGAATGTTTTGTTTTGCAGTTTAAAGCTCAAGATGTCTTGATTCCTTGGCATGGTAATCAAAGCAACAAAAGATCAGGTGGGGATCAAAATGATTTTTTTTGTAAATAAAACTACATAAAATTTTCCATATGCTGAAAGTTGGCTCCTGTAAAAGCAGACAGGGCACCATCTACAGTACAGAGGCTATGCAGAAATGCAAAAGGTCCACTTCAAGTACAGCAGACAGGGCATCTTTGCACTGTAAGTCTGCAGAGCTCTGTGGGAATGCAGCAAGTTTGCTTCAGTTAAAGCAGACCAGGTGCCCTTCTACGGTAGCTCCGCAGTCATAGATTGGGTCACTGCCTGCTTTTTAATGGAAACCCAAGCCTTTCACGCTCAAAAATTGTATCACTGGACAGGGACACTCCATCATCCTGCTATCTTAATTCTGAAAAATTTAATGATCAATATTGATCTTTTTTTTTCTCTGCTTAATTTTCATTTTTTGTTGTCTACAGGCTCCTTAGATTTGTCCAGTAATGCCAGTTCAGACAGCGAATCATCAATAGACACAGAAGACTCCAGAAAGTCAATCCAAAACTTCAATCGCACGGTCTCAGACCCAGGTACTGAGCACGACGAGACACAGCTACAGGCGTACCTGAGAACTGTTACCCAGAGGTCCCAATTTACTCAGAAACACAGGTGTAACACCCTCCCTAGCTCACTGGAGGGGCTTTCTGGGGAGGAGTCTCATGACGAGACAATGCCCAGTGTTTTGGCTGCAGAGTGTAGAAAATTTGAAGCGTCACTGAAAGCTATGTCCTCCAGTATGTTCTACCTCACAGAAAACGAGCAGAGACAAGCATCTGAATACGGACAGGACTATATTGACAGAGTGGAGGATTCATCATTTCATAACACACGCATTAGTCATCATATGGCAGCTAAGATTCCAGTGTTGGATGATTCTTTCCCACCATTAAGAAACCAAACTACAGCTCAAGTCTCAGCATCAACAGCAAGAAAAGAAAGTTCCCTGAAAGAGCATTCCAGAGATCTTGAAACCAATGGCTACCAAGGTGTTAAGTATAAACAAGGAAATGCAAGTATTAATAAAACAAAAGATTTGTGTTCTACACCTGAAATTTCTACAGATCTTAAGGATATCAATGCAAGCAAATCAAACTTCATATGTGACCTTTGCCCAGAGCATAAGCCAAGCTTTGGCCAGTATTTGTGTTTGAGTAGTGACTTGGATGACAAATCGTATGCTTTAATGGAAGACAGTGTGAAAGGAAAGAAAAATAAGTTGACATTATTTGCCTCAATTAAAGAAAGTTTTCTTAACTTCTTTGAAGGGAAATCATCAAAAATGAAGAAGCCAAAACTGGAGATGCCATCATGTAAAAGTGAAGAAGTTGATGTAAGCGATTTTGCTGTAAGGGAGTTTCCAATGAGCAGTTGTCCTAACTATAGAAAGGAGATTATTTCAGAGGATTCAGAAGAAGTCTTTTTGAGCAATGAACCCCTAGACACTAGGGTAATTTGCATGAAGGATAAAGCCAGTGATTTTCATGGTCAGCAAACACCCACCAAACTTTCAAGACCTAATGGTGCACAACTTAAGCATTCCATGTCTGACATATCACCTTCAAAACTGCAGTCTCTAAAACGTTTTGATCACATGTCTACAGATAGTCTCAAAACAAGAACTCAGGTGATTGGCATGTCTCGCCAACATTCTCACAGCTTGCCAACGGTGACCCAAATCACAGAACCAGTTCACGTCTCTTATCCCCCCGCTTCTGTGCCTTCCTCACCTGCGACCAGAAACGAATTTTTTAAGAATTCTACAGAACTTAGCAGATTTTATCATGTATTTAAAGATGGGGAGTTGTCAAAACTTATTTCGAAGCAGGTTCCTAATGTTAGAATTGTAAGTTCTACTTATGATCATGCCAACTGGTGCATTGTTGCAGAAAAATGCCTGACAGCATGAGTGAGAGAAAAATTTATTCCATCCTTATTTCTTACAATGTTATGTTGGTATCGTTTGTCACAAAATACCATTTATATATTTTAATAGAATATTTCTGTGAATAGTTACGAAGCCTGTGAACAATTTTAGTCATTTATGTCTTTCATTGCAACTGGTGCATTTTATCCATCATTGAAAACATATTGCATACAGCCTTGTTTCTGCAGAGCTACTTAAAAAAATAGACCATAGGTTTTCAGTGGGCTTTTTAGCCTTAAAGGATCTCAGAATTAAAGAATGCTAGTTATTTTATATCTTTATTTTTACACTTGTTAGATCCTAAATATGAGTATTAAAGCTAAGCCAAATTTTATCATTAGGTGCTCGTTGAGATGATCTTGTACTGCCATAAAACTGATATTATACGCATAGTTATCATTTCCATGCATAGCAAAAAATGAAAGTAGTAAGAATACATGTGTGAGAAGTGAAATGCTTTATAGAGTCTGCACCTGTTTACTTTGATGTACTTTGATGTACAAAGTAAACAAATATTGTAGTGTACTATAAATGTAATGACTGTTTTTGTTGTGTGGTATATAATTATCATATTGTTATACTATATGTGCAGCATTTATCATACTGGAAATCCATTTTAACAATTAAAGAAGAATGACAGCAGTTAAATTTTGGTTGAAATACTCAATAATTACATATATACTTTGATTTTTCACATCTGCAGGGATATTTATCCCTATGATATCTGTATGGTCACACTATTTCTGTAGATTTGATAGCAATCGGAAATTAGCGATGTACATAGTTTTCCTGAGTTATCCCCCTTCACCACCATGTCCAATTTTATACACATTCAAAATTTTAAACTGGATTTTTTTTATTGAAGCCTGACTTTGATGATGACTTTCCTGTATCAGTTAAGTTATTGATTATGCAGCTATGTGCCACACAACATGTCCATCAATGGGAACAACTCTTGCTTTGCATGCCTACTTATTTTTACATCAATTTATGATATTATTTGTCTCTGTAAAAAATGCTTTTTTTAGCTCACCTGAGCTGAAAGCTCAAGTGAGCTATTCTGATCACATTTTGTCTGTCGTCCGTCCGTCCGTCCGTCTGTAAACTTTTCACATTTTCAACATCTTCTCAAGAACCACTGGGCCAATTTCAACCAAACTTGGCACAAAGCATCCTTAGCCCAAGGGGATTCAAAGTTGTGAAAATTAAGGACCAAGCCCTCTTACAAGGGGAGATAATTAGGAATTAATGAAAATTTTCGAGAAATTTTCAAAAATCTTCTTCTCAAGAACCATTTGGCCAGGAAAGCTGAAACTTGTGTGGAAGCATCCTCAGGTAGTGTAGATTCAAAGTTGTGAAAATCATGACCCCCT
>WFKH01011581.1:20474391-20500927 GCA_016163765.1 Magallana hongkongensis | reverse complement strand
AGTAAATCTTTAAAAATCTTCTTCTCAAGAACCATTAGGCCAGGAAAACCGAAACTTATGTGGAAGCATCCTCAGGTAGTGTAGATTCAGAGTTGTGAAAATCATGACCCCCTTGGGTAGGGTGGGGCCACAATGGGTGGTCGACTTTTTACATAGGAATATATAGAGAGTGAATCTTTAAAAATCTTCTTCTCAGAAACCGTTAGGCCAGGAAAGCCGAAACTTATGTGGAAGCATCTTCAGGTAGTGTAGATTCAAAGTTGTGAAAATCATTACCCCCAGGGGTAGAATGGGGCCACAATTGGGGATCGACTTTTTACATAGGAATATATAGAGTAAATCTTTAAAAATCTTCTTCTCAAGAACCATTAGGCCAGGAAAGCTGAAACTTGTGTGAAAGCATCTTCAGGTAGTGTAAATTCAAAGTTGTGAAAATCATGTCCCCCGGGGGTAGGGTGGAGCTACAATGGGGGGTCGAATTTATACGTAGGAATAAATAGAGTAAATCTTTAAAAATCTTCTTCTCAAGAACCATTTGGCCAGGAAAGCTGAAACTTATGTGGAAGCATCCTCAGGTAGTGAAAATTCAAAGTTGTGAAAATCATGACCCTCGGGGGGTAGGGTGGGGCCACAATGGGGGGTCGACTTTTTACATAGGAATATATAGAGTAATTAAATCTCTAAAAATCTTCTTCTCAAGAACCATTTGCCCAGAAAAGCGGAAACTTATGTGGAAGCATCCTCAGGTAGTGTAGATTCAGAGTTGTGAAAATCATGTCTCCCGAGGGTAGGGCAGGGTCACAATGGGGGGTCGAATTTTTACATTGGAATATATAGATTAAATCTTTAAAAATCTTCTTCTAAGAAACCATTTGGCCAGGAAAGCTGAAACTTGTGTGGAAGCATCCCCAGGCAGTGAAGATTCAAAGTTGTAAAAATCATGACCCCCGGGGGTAGGGTGGGGCCACAATGGGGGGGGGGGGGTCAACTTTTTACATAGGAATATATAGAGTAAATCTTTAAAAATCTTCTTCTCAGAAACTAATTAGCCAGGAAAGCTGAAACTTGTGTGGAAGCATTCTCAGGTAGTGTATATTTAAAGTTGTGAAAATCATTACCCCCAGGGGTAGAGTGAGGCCACAATTGGGGATCGAATTTCTACATAGGAATATATAGAGTAAATCTTTAAAAATCATCTTCTCAGAAACTTATAAGCCAGGAAAGCTGAAACTTGTTTGGAAGCATCCTCAGGTAGTGTAGATTCAAAGTTGTAAAAATCATGATTCCTGGGGGTAGGGTGGGGCCACAATGGAGGGTCGACTTTTTACATAGGAATATATAGAGTAAATCTTTAAAAATCTTTTTCTCAGAAATAATCAGCCAGGTGATTATTTAATATTGTTTAGACTTTGGCCTCTAGATGATTCGTGGACGATTGGGTCTCACAAGGGGTTCAGAGTTTGATGTAGGTTTATATCCCATATATAAACAATTGTTTAGGATCTTTTTTAGAGCTCCAATGCTCAACATGTGATATTACTATAAAATCATCCTGTTAGAAAAGGGACTGATGATAATAAACATAAGCATATCCAGTGGAAAAATAGATTTTTATTTATACAGGATCTACATGTATTAAACTACATTGTCCAGATAGTTTGTATTATGACTCCATTAAGCTGATTTTATCATACCTATTGTTCCTCAGGTGAGCGATGTGGCCCATGGGCCTCTTGTTTGTAGTAAAGCTACCCAGTGAGAATTCATGATTCATATGTGTAAAATAGATGATAATACAATCTATGTATTTTCTAGGCCAAGCTATAGCCAAAACAACATAGCTCTAAAACTTTCCTATAATAGTAGTTGTTAATATTGCCTTCAGTTGTCTTTTTGTGCCTTCGCAATGAAGAACTTTTATTTGTGTTTAAAGTGGCAAGACACAGTTTGTGATAATTCCATTTGCCAACATTATGCACTGAACTCAATCAAAACAGTTGTCGAAGATATACCATTGAACTTCCTTATCTTGAATATTAATATCTCAAATACCACGAATATGTTGAATTGGAATTCACAATGTTTCTTTTTGCATTACAGCCTATTTAGGTTTTGCTAGGCTTTGTTAAGTTTGAGATAACAAGGTTTAATAATGCATGTATGATATTATAGGATCAAAACTTGATCAAACGTGTTCTAATTTCCAGTTACCCAACATTGTGGGAAACTGATGCTTCATGTTTTTAATGTATTAGCGATAGGTACATGAAAGGTACAGCTGTACATGATAATTTGAAAAACTCAATACTACATGTAATATATTCATGGTTGTTTAGGAGCAAAGCTTGCTTTTCATGCTTTTTGGAATCAAAAACCTCTTGACATTCATTTTACAACAAAATTTGCTCATCAACATATCTGGGGTTTTTTGTTGTGTAAAATGTTTTTGTTGAAGTAATTGGGATTGAGTTATTTTTATGTTGTTTAATTTTCATTGTTATATTTTTAACCACCAAAAAATGTTATTTTTTTCCTCACAATCAACAGATCACAGATTTGTATAACATTCCTTGGGAAAGATTGATTGTATCATAATTCCCATGACAAGTATATAACTGCTTTAATATCTGCATCATATGATTCCAAAAGTTAAAACAACTCACTCAGAGGATGAGATTAATGTTAAAATTAACATATCAGTTTGTTTATGCCATTTTCTACATGTGCAATATATTTAAAGGATCTTTTACATATTTCTAGTCTTAAGAGTAATTCTTCAGTCAACTTTTGAGATGATTAATGTTGGTTTTGATGAGTCTCTCAAAGAGATAATCTTGCAATAATCAGTGGAACTTTTATAAATAATTAACACGAGGATGCGTAAAGATATAGTAAAGATATGGCAAAGTTTTAACATTTTGATCTTGTCACGAGTCAATATTTGTTATTTGACAAGTAAAATAAATCTCCAAAACACTCCCAACTGTCTCTGGGTTTTTTTCATCTGAGCCAAAGGTATTCTGTTTTATTTCATCAGAGCCAAAGGTATCAACTATCTTCAGTGGAAGCACTGGGTCATTTTTAACCAACTTCATAGATTTTACATTTGTATGAGAATTCAGTATTTATTATTAACTAACAGAGACTTGATATATATTTTAAATATGATCAACTGTTTTATTCAAATGTCCCTATAGCCCAACATTACATACAGATCAAGCTTGCTACAATGTTCCTTTGAAAAAGAAAGATAACTCGCACTGGTTCCTTGATGAAATTGTGCAGGTTTTCTATCAAAATGTATTTTGCAAGGTCAAATCTGATTAAAATCAGCTGTTCTGATACGCTATCCGTATTTAATCAGATTGTTGCAAGGTATGCTAAATTGTATTTCATTAATAAGCTTATCGTGAATTGTCACAATTTAAATGAAATTTTGATGATTTTACAGATGAATATTGCATTTTTAGAGTTTACCGCTTTGCCTAATCTAGAAAAAAGCTTTTTGACTAACACTTTGACTACCATCAAGTTAAAAATTGACATCGTGTAAAACACTAATGACGTTACTATTGCTAGTACTTTAATTAGCAAGAGATTTCAATATTAATTTTAATAATATGCAGGTACTTGGTAATAAAAAAAAAAGCATACAACACTGAACATCAGTGATAGTTTACAGCACCTCTGAATTGCTCACTTTACAAGAATAACAATTAATAAAATACAAGTAATTTATCTTTAAGGTATCTCACTCGTCACGTTTTTGTTCATTGCGCACGTGATTATTATTTTTAAAATGTGTATGATTGTATTTGTTTAATCAGCACAGAAAGATTATCATTTCATTTTTACGCAACATTCTTTAAGAAAATCCATCTAAAATCAATAATCAGATAAGTTTTACGGGAAACTTTTTTGTGTGTGAAAAGTTGCTTAAGAAGAAAATGATAAAAATCATGCAATTTTATATCAACTTTTCATGGTATTAAACTTTTTTTTTTAGCACGCAAACTTTGAACATATTCTATAGGCAATGTTTAACATGTGAAAATCAAATCTAGATAGTTTAATAGACTTTAAACATAAACCATGCATATATATTGAAACATTTTATAAGCCAAATTTTTCAAGAATTTTACCTTTGAACCCTTCTACTAGTATCTAAATTCGACATCAATGACCCCCATGTGATAGTATGTCAATATAATATTAAAGGCATATATCCATACAAATTGCCTTGATTTTATAAAAGATCTTGATACTCGAAAACCTTTTATTTCAAATCAAATTGTTACTATTTTTAAAAAAATTGCCAATACTAAGTTCAAAAAGGTCACGAAAAAACTTACGCAGCACTATTTACAGAATGTTTTCTTAATCTCTCTATTAATTAAGTCTGTTCATTGTGCATAATTTAAATCAATAATTGACGTAGTAATTCCGCTTGATTATAAATACAATGCAAGTGGGCTGAAATTGCAGTTCAGGTGCAAAAAGGTCAAATTAAATGCGCCATAACTCAGAGGGATGAACACTGCCCCCTTTTTTCTCTGTATTTTTGAAGTTTTTTTTTTTGTTTACATGTTTTAATGATATAGTTCTAGAGAAATTCTTGATACAACAACTTTGAAGAGTGAGATACCTTAAACTTTGAGTATGTAAGTGTGCACCTCGCCTCATCTATTCTCTTTTGCCAATTAATACATACATGTACATTTAAGGCCCTTAAACTGTGCGTTAAAAGTATATTATTGAGTTAAATCTGCATGCCAAATGACTTGGGATATTTAAGGTCAGGTTCAAAATGTATGGTATGGATTTTAACTTGGTAATTTATGTACAAATATTTTCTATACATGAAATGGGAAGGTGTTATTAATCATTGTATTTATTTACAGATTTTATTTAGCTTCTATTTAGTGTGCATTAACTGGACAAATCATGAATTATAAATCTATGCCCACTAGCAATGCCTTTAGTGTTTATTGACCTTGATTCTGATTGGAATTGATCAAATTTTCTACAGAAGATTTTCTCTGTTTTCAGAATGAATTGGTGAGCAACACTTAACTGTGCAAACAAACACAATGAGTAAACCCCCTCTCATTAATATATATAGATATCGTTTATTTTATAAAGACAGGTACAAACACTTGCACAGGTGCTTGAGGACAGGACTGAACCCCCCCCCCCCTTCCATCTATTCATTCTATATATAGAGGGTCTGATTTTTATTTATTTTTTTAATGTTTGTTTTAGGTAATCTTGTGCAATGAATGTTCAAATTAGATTAGAAATATGTCATAAAAGGATAATTTAATGAAAAAAGGAGTAAAGTCCCGGGGGTCTAGATACTTGTGGGGTGAAGGGGGGGGGGGGGGGTATCGGTTTTCTCCTCAAGCACCTGTGGACACTTGTACAAGTAAATGATTAATCAAACTACTATTACAGTTCAGAAATTATACGTCCATCAATAATAATACCCAGGATAATGTAAATTATGAATAGTTAATAAATAACAATTAGATAAATAAAGGGTTTAGAGGATAACTACACCACAACTGATAAATTCTGGTAATATTGACAAATGTGTACCAAGGAGAAGAACAAGAGCCTCGTTTGCGAAGTAAAAGGAAAAATAAACTGAATATGGAGAATACGAAAGAAAAGAAAAAGACATAATTGGGACTGTTTAGCAGTTTTCAGGGGAACTGCACGATGCATGGCATAGGTCACGTGTCATCGCAAAATGTAAAAAAAGAGTCAAACAGAGTCGCATAATTATACCTTTTTTTGTGAAACATACTTTACGATGTCGTTAATCTCGGCGAGATTCGCCGAGATTTAAAAAATGTACTGCTGTCTCTTCCAAAAGAACATCTCGCTGAAGTATATACAGTAACAAATTTTCTTATCTTTTGTTTTTATTTACAAAATACTAGTATATCGAGGAAATGCTGTTTGCATAAGGGACCATTTTGGTATTTATTTCAAAAAAGTGATATTTCAACTATTCAATAAATGATATCATTTATATTGAAACAGTGAGATTAACCATTCATATAGGTGATATCATCTATTCAGTTTCAGTTGGCATTCTCTCGAAATATATAGTTTCGAGCAGGGGGACACCAAAACCACGCGTTTTCAGTTTCTGTTTGTAAACAACCTGCACATTCTTTTAAAAAAATAGTCTATATACATCTTTGAAAAGTAAACCCGATGGAAAATGATTAAGTCTAGCAAAATGAATAAAATAACTTTTGTCCGCGATTAAAACAAACTAAAACTAATTAATAAGTGTAAAAACCCAGTCATGGAATAAGTATATGCGGATTTACAATTGAATTCTTTCATGATACCTTAAATCTGGTGCCATTTGGTCCTTTTTTGTTTAAATACCATCTATCTTGAATGTCTATATGCATTCTTTTGTTTTTTTTACTCCAGAATGATACGGTTGGCTGCTTTTGGAATCTGCACTGGTTATCTTGTATATCTCCTCCATGAAGAATATGTTGTATTCAAACAATATCCATCAGTGACGTCCGCCTCTGTGAAAAGAGTTTCCTCTATGCAGTTCCCTTCCATTACATTTTGTAATATGAGTCCCTACAACAGATCAAAAGTTGCTAAAGCCCCTAGAGATGTCGGGTATCTCTTGGCAATTTCCCGTCTGAGTTCTTTTGTCGGACCAATCAATTGGTCAGACCCATAATACCACGACAACGGGTATTTCATACCAAGGACAAACAGCGATATCAAATACGAGTCCTTGAACCCATTAGGGGTTATAAGGGAGGTTTTGTTTGACAAGGTAGTTGTAACTGGTGATGTAGAAGAGAAAGTTACCCGATATGGAATGTGTTACACGTGGAACGCTGATGGATCAGCCACGACAACCTCTACTGGAAACGCCATGAACTTCATTGCCCTTCTGAACGTGAACAACGACCAGAACTACCAAAGCATAGACTGCAGCAAAGGATTAAAAGTAAACCACTTTTACTCATAAAGGTTAGCAATCATGAGTTTTGTGTCAATAAAATATGCTTCTTAAGTGTCGCTATGTGTACCTTTCAGGCAGCTGTGCATGACCCCGGTGAACATCCAGCCATAGAAGAAAATGGATTCCTCGTCCCACCAGGCAGACTGGCACTGGCAACACTCTCCAAAACAACTGTATGATCACACAATTTGTATTTGAAATAGAACGAAGTAGCACTTTTACATACTGAGTAGTCTGAAGTTTTATCACCAGAAAGACTAAACGATAGAGCATAATATGTAATTCTTTTCACAGCATTCGTATCTTAGTAAACCGTTCAAAGCCTTTGGTGATGAGTACTGCGTGGATACTGCATCTGATGATTTCGTTAACCCTGTACATCCAAGTCCATACAGCATAAACGCCTGTAAACGAAAGTGTGAAGCTGATCGTACATATCAGCGCTGTGGATGTGTCCCATTAGGTTCCATAGGTCAGGCATTTTGTGTTTAGGTTGCTTTTATGTAAAAGTGCCAGTATCTTATCAAAACACTCACTAAGTTTTGTAAAGCATATTAAAAAGCTAAGACATCATTATGAATGAAATAATTTCTCATTGAAAAAATTTATTGAATCTGTTTCGTGAAACTTTTCATTTTTATAGGGAATTACTCCATTTGTTCCCATTATCAATACTATCAGTGTTATTTTAACACCAGCTCCATGTCAAGTAAGTTATAAAGACTTTCTTCTCCATTTGTGTTGTAATAATTTTTCATGACAATGATCGAGAAACATCATTGATGACGACATTTTAAACTACTATTTATTCTTTTGCCTACTAAATTATCAATATGTGGATGAGAAAACTTAGCGCGAGCTTTTTATTTACAGACACAAGGGTTTCAAGTATTACTAAACCTTGTTATTGTTCACAACCTTGTCAACAGACAACTTATGACGTCAGAGTCTCTTATGCTCTGTTCCCGTCAGACGAAACAAGATCTTTTATGGAAAGTCGATTAGGTGTTTCTAAAGAATATATCAAGTAATTCACATTTTTTATTTCATATTTCTTATAGTTTTCTGATAGTTTCTTATATACTGAGTATTCATCCTTCTGAAAGAATGTCTCTGTTTTGGTGGATATGTTGTTGTTGTTTTGCTTTTGAATGCAATGTTTATAAAATACTTCATTATCCACTAGAATAAAAAAAATCAATACAGTTTGGTTACATGCAGGTATATAATACATGATACATCTTTTCAAGATCTTGATGAGGGTTAAAGACCCCCTTAGAAGGTAATATCAAAAACCTCATCTCATGGGAAGGCAATATCAAAGACCTCTCATGGGAAGGCAATATCAAAGACCTCTCATGCTAAGGCAATATCAAAGACCTCTCATGGGAAGGCAATATCAAGGACCTCCTATCGTGGGAAGGCGATATCAAAGACCTCCTCTCATGGGAAGGCGATATCCCACTTTTAGGATCAATATCTCAATGATGATAGTATTATAGTTTTGTTTAATTGATTACAATTATTACTAGTATAAATAAATTCTTTATAATTCTTTATCATCATAAAACATGTATCGACTGTTTAGAAAAGCAGGTATCTATTGCACCCCAAATTCAGAGCTCAACATACGGTAGTTTCACATTTGATAAACTAGGTTCAACAACTTTAAACTTTAGTATAAATGAACCGTAAACTATAGTTAACTATAGTTTCCATATGTAAAACCTTATTTAACGGTGGTAAACTATAGTTTACGAATGCTAATCTAAGTTTATTTGTCCTTATTTAAACGTTAACAATATACTTACTTTGCTGCTAAATACAGATTCACGTCTGTAAACTATAATTTACATTCGTTAACTCTAGTTAAGAGTTGTAATATACCGTATTACAGTGCTCTATTATTACATTATTGCTGAAATAACCATAATTGTCTCTCATAATGACGAATCAATTTAACAAGAGATATAAAATCAATAATCAGGTTTTTTGTTTCTAGGGAAAACTTCATAGAACTCCACATCTATTTTGATCACCTTAAAGTGCATGATGTAAAGCAAGTGCCTGTGTATGCATCTGAAAAAGACGTATTGTTTAAGTATTCGATTCACTATCTTTTGAAGAATTCGTCTGAACCCACATAATAGCCTTTAAATGAATTTTAAATGAAATGTTTTTTCTTATTATTGTTTTCCCGATTCTTATTTGTACGAAATAGCATTTCGGACCTGACACAAGAAGATTTGATATTCACAAAAGCTCAAGTATTATATATTGTTAATTCAATTTATGCAAATATTATTTCTTCGCAAATAAGTAGACATCTGAATTAATAAAAACGTTAATTTTTCAAATGCGTGGACTTCAGACCGTTTTCATGCAAAGAAAAGTGATAAGTATAATAAGACCCCAGTTTGTCTTCGATTGTGTTAAGGGGTAAGGTTTATAAGATGCAACAGTTTCTGTCAGCTAACACACATCCGCGATGATATGAAAAAACGTCATGAGAGACAATATTTTGGCGATTTTATTTTACACTATGTGGCGTTAAAGAATTTTCAGCAATCGTAAAATTAAAATCCTAAGAAATGTAACCAACAACAAAAAGTCAACAAACTTTTAAACCTTTTATGAAAATTTATCAGCCCTTCATGAAATGAAAGTGAACTAACTTTTAGAATATTTAAGGTATGTTATATGTCTTTTTCGTCGAGAAAACTATAAAAGCAATTTTTAACGGAAAAAGTACATGTTTTTGGAAAGTCGCAGATTTCGTTTCTTATAGCATTATTACTAACAATATTCAAACTATCTATTGAAATCGAATATGGATATTGTATGATCATTGTAACTTTAATTCGATACTAGTATGTATTAGTAGGCACTTACAGATATTTACTCATCTTTTTTTTGGGGGGGGGTGGCGACATGGTAAAAGTATTTTACACAATTGATAAAAATTGATAAACATTCACAGTTTTTTATTCAGTCAAGGTTCCACCCCTTCTGTGAGTGTATTATCTGATGATCAACAATTATCTATCCATATAATAATTATAACTAAACACTTTATCTTTTTTTACAGCAAACATTGGCGGTCAGATGGGACTCCTTCTGGGAGCAAGTTTATTGTCTCTGCTGGAAATTTTTGAATTTTTGGTAAACTGTGTGATATTTCTGACAAAGAAATGTTGGAATAGAATTGCTAATACGAATAAGGTCTCCAAGGTTAAAGATGCTGGCATTGCATTTGAGAATTGATCCACCGTTTTTGGAATACTAAAATTGTCTAGAAAATTACAGAGTTTGTGCCTACCATTGTACTTTAGTTTAATTGATATTAACTCTTCCATTGTATTAAAAGAAGAAAAAGACATTGTTTTATTATAAGTAGAATACTAGTACATGTATTTCTTCTAATCTGTATTCCTAGTCACCACTTGCCTCAGGACAACACATACATACACTGTATAATAAATTATATTTTTTATTATTTTACATGATATGATAAAAAGGCAATGCGTGTCTTAGATATACATCCAGTGTCTCACCCAATATTACTGCTACTGTGACCCTAACGGTATTGAAGTATGAAACTACTGTATGTATTCTAAAATGCTATTTCATGTCTTTAACAAATTGAAAATAATATTCATTTGATCATTTTACATGTATGTATTTTGTTACTCTGTATACTCGTAGTAAGGATAATAAGAGCGTGCCACACCTAATGTTTGTGTATAATAATTTAGTAAGTTCATATGTGGCTATATAGATGTGATAATTTTCCTACAAATAAGTCCATGCTTTTCCAATTTTATTGTATTGCAAGTCAAAATTCTCATGCCAGAAAGATTGTTTTATGTCACTCTTTGAAAACATTTTGTTATAAATCTTATATTTTATTTTATTTACTTTACTTAATCCTAACACATTCTATGGGAACACTGAACATACAAAAAAACCTTTCAGACATTTTATTACTTATACGGCGGGGTGGAAGGGCCAGATGAAAAATAAATAAATCTTATTTGTTCGGACGAATTAGTTATTTGTTCGGACGAATTAGTTATTTGTTCGGACGAATTACGATTTGTTCAGACGAATTAGTTATTTGTTCGGACGAATTACGATTTGTTCGGACGAATTAGGATTTGTTCGGACGAATAAGCTTTTTGTTCGGACAAATAAGTTTTTTGTTCGGACGAATTAGGATTTGTTCGGACGAATTAGCTATTTTTTAAAACGTTTTTCCTACGTATTTCTATGTTAAACTTTGAACCCCGCCTGGGGCCCCAGTTTTGGTCCGAAGGTCACAATTTTTACAAATTAGAATTTTCAATATACAAACAAGCTTTTGTATAAATATTGGCTTTTCTGGTGCAGTGGTTCTTGAGAAGAAGATTTTTAAACATTTTTCCTACATATTTCTATGTTAAACTTTGAACCCCGCCTGGGGCCACAGTTTTGGTCCGAGGGTCACGATTTTTACAATTTAAAATTTTCAAATATAAACAAGCTTTTGTGTAAATATTGGCATATCTGGTCCAGTGGTTCTTGAGAAGAAGATTTTAAAACATTTTTCCTATGTATTTTATGTTAAACCTTGAACCCCGCCTGGGGCCCCACTTTTGGCCCGGAGGTCACGATTTTTACAATTTAGAATCTTCACTATATAAACAAGCTTTTGTGTAAATATTGGCATTTCTGGTGCAGTGGTTCTTGAGAAGAAGATTTTTTAAACATTTTTCCTACGTATTTCTATGTTAAACTTTGAACCCTGCCTGGGGCCTGTGTTTTGTTTCGGGGGTCATAATTTTTATAATTTAGAATCTTCACTACATATACAAGCCTTTGTGTAAATATTGGCATTTCTGGTGCAGTCGATCTTGAGAAGTAGATTTTTAAAACATTTTACCTACGTATTTCTATGTTAAACTTTGAACCTCGCCTGGGGCCCCAATTTTGGTCCGAAGGTCACGATTTTTACAATTTAGAATTTTCACTATATATACAAGCTTTTTTATAAATATTGACATTTCTGGTGCAGTGGTTCTTGAGAAGTAAATTTTTAAACATTTTTCCTACGTATTTCTATGTTAAACTTTGAACCCTGCCTGGGGCCCCAGTGTTGGTCCGAGGGTCACGATTTTTACAATTTAAAATCTTCACTATATAAACAAGCTTTTTGTAAATATTGGCATTTCTGGTGCAGTGGTTCTTGAGAAGAAGATTTTTAAAGATACACACCCTATACTCACTCTTTCGCGATTATCTCCCTTTTAAAAAGGGTTACGCCCTTTTTTTAACGATTTAGAATTCCCTTTCCATAAGAATGCTTTGTACCAAGTTTGGTTAAATTTGGCCCAGTGGTTTTAGAGAAGAAGTCAAAAATGTGAAAAGTTTACAGACGGAAAAACGGACGGACGGACGGACGACGGACAACAGGTGATCAGAAAAGCACACTTGAACCTTCGGTTCAGGTGAGCTAAAAAGGAATCAATTTATTTGAAAATTATTATTCTAACAATTTTATAAAAAAAAAAACATCTTGGCGTTTTTAGATTAAGTAGCATCCCGTTCGAAGCTTTCATAAAAATGATAATGTTTAGACTTATGCATGCTTCTTTCCCAAAGACAAAGACTAAAGATACGCGTCTTGCAATACTGAACAGAGGTAAACTAAAATTCTCCATAATATGTTGATATTATATGCATGTATATTTTAATTATGAGTCTCCTTTTTGTCTCACTTTAAGCAGAGATCAGAACACACAACTAGCCCCCCCCCCCCCCCCCCAAAAAAAAAAGAAAAACACAAAAAAATAAAATCAATGTATCATGAGAACATTGATATTTTGCTATAAGTTAATGCAATTTCGACGTCAGTTTTTTTTTTTAAAGAAATCAATTTCTGAACATCAACATCTTAAAACTAACAATATCAACAACACAAATTGCTTTAATGTTTTTTTTCTTTATTTCATTGATGTGTGAATATATGTAACCCGCCGAAATCAAAAAGAATCCGCTGGTGGCCTTGGCCTGAAAATTATAATAAGTATGAGATATAGTAAAATACATGTTGTCCCTCCAGCTGCAGGAATGACCCCAAAGCGTAGAAAGTTCTCAATCCCACGGCGTGTTGACTTGGTTGTGATGGTCATCCTCGGAGTGGTGGTAGCGTAGGAGTCAACTGTCAAAAGATTAAAAAAAAGGTCACATACATAAGGACATAAGAATATAAATATCCAATTTAATGAAAGATAAATCAAACCTTTTTCTGAGTTCACTTTATTCAGGTGTACGATGCAAAACGTTATAACAACTTCAATAATACTTGTCAAGGAAAGAGAAATTTTATCTCTTTTATCTTTTTTTTCCGCTTCCACTGTTGGTGATTGGTTAAATTAGTAAGTAATTGTCAACTACCGTTCAAAAGGGTATGTTCATGCAGTTATAAGAATGGGGCTATTTGAAGGAAATAAACAATATTGAGTATATGCATCCAAGAGTCATATAAACGCCGAAATATAATTAATTCCAGTGTTATATTTTTTTTAAAATTTCAAATTCATTTAATTCATTCTTACACCTCATAAAAAAATTACTGGATATTTTAAAAATGATTTTTAATCGACGAGCTTTTCTTAATAACCCTAAAATATTAAACGGTGAGTTACTCAAAGGTATTATAAGGAAACTTCCAAAATGTATTTTATTTAAACTGATGGTGAAAGGGATGTATACCACATGTAAACCCTTCATACCCAAATTTAACCCACCTAATCAAACCGATAAATGCCAAATAACTAACATTATCGATTTAATGGTAGAAAAAGACTTTCTTAACTTTCACAATTAGTTCCACTGTATCCATAATTGCAAACACACCGGAAAACTTCCCCATATTTATAACACTCGCCATGAGAATTACATTGGTTAAGTCCAGGTCGGCATACGCTGATATCTGAATGGATGGAATAGATAGATAGATAGATAGATGGATAGAATCTCCCAGAAGACGTTAAGTTAAGCTTAAGCGTTTAAATCAAAATCATCAGAGGTTTCGAAGAAAAATTTTGAATGAAAGTTCTAAAGCTTTGATTGACATTCTTGTGTTCCTTTTTTTTTTTACTTACTTAGGCACTTAACGTTCGGGCTGGTGACACCTTCCGCCTCAACAGGCGTGCCACCAATTTAAGGGTAAAACCCTGCGTCACATTTGCAGGCTGTTGCAGATCCGCAAAATGCATCTCCATAAGAAGCACATTCAGTGTCTGTACTACATGCACGGAGTCCCGGTCCATCGCAGACCGAATACCGGAAAAGTAGACAGAGACCAAAGAGCAACAAAAATGTTTTGGGCGGCAACATATCGACAAGAAAGACATGACCTTTGTAGACGTACTATCTCGGCACAGAGCACTACAGTGTTCGATCCAGAAGCTTATAAAGAGATTCGGAGATCTCACATGACTCTAATTTGACTAACAGTCACACTGCATAAATTAATCAAGTAACACTTTTATTTTTTGTTTTGTTTTGTTTTTTGGATTTTTTTTTTTTTTTTTTTTTTTTTTTTTTTTTTTGGGGGGGGGGGAGTGTTAAATCCATTTGTGTTTCTGTTTCCAGTTTTCAAATTGCCAATGATCAATGGTGTTATTTGGTCAAAACTGTTTATTTCAATTTAAACCAATTCTAAGGAAAACCTTTGAGGATTTCCTTTTTAACTATCTTAATTCGTGTCTTAAAATGTATATATGCTAGTTAACAAAAATATAACGTTTTAGTTTATTTAAAAATTAAGACATTATAAAATATATCACTACAATACTTATATATTGTATTTTTCAGAATGCTTAAAGCTGAACACCGCTCGTAAATAGGCACTGTCCGCCATATATATTTCTCTTTCACCACTGCTGTCCCTACAACCCCTATATAAGGAGCAGACTTCTAAACAGTTCAAAGTATTTCGCTGTAGAGGTCTCGCCTGTGTGGACGTACATCTTGCCTCGCCCTGTTCGATGAAATTATCAAATTTTACGCACTTTTTTCAAGCCAGGAGAATACTAACATCAAATAAATTGGTAAATGCATTATTTACAAACATAATATGCACATACAATAAGAAATAAATCCATAAAGTCCAAAGACCACGAAAGGAATACTACACGTCGGCCACGAGTTTCAGGTGTGCAATCGGTGTAACGAAATCGAAGGGTTTATATACCAGGTACCTGTACTGTGTGACGGTGCCTATTTACGAGCGGTGTTCAGCTTTAAGAGAAATTGTGAGCATCTTTCGATTTTGAACAGTGTGCAGACACGGAACAAAATTCGGGACGGTTTTTTTTTATGACAAACCTGGGTTGCTAAAGTATTTTAAACAAACATATTTTGCAGATGAAAGTTGTTACATGGACGGCATAATTCGCTTCAGGATACGATGTTAAATAAATTCTTTAATAAAATTGTCACTTTTCCTTTATATATATATATCCCTGAAAATATTTTAGTTTAAACTCTCCATATTTTTTTTTTATAATTTGGTTGGAATTTCCCAGAATTAACAAGAAGTTCTCAAGAATAGATTAACAAATTCTGAAATTATAATTATAAGACATGTTTGGACAGTAAAGTTTTAAATGCGTACTGTAATTAAATTTTAAACCACCTATCGTTTAATATAGCTTTTACCACAGACTAAACGCTTTATTGTATGAAAACGTAAATCAAATATTGTTTTGAAGACCAAAATTCAAATTGGAATTAATGTTAATCTTTTTAGAATGAAGGTGTATTTTTTATTAAACGGTAAAAAATATTTCAAGAAGAGCTCGATAACAAAATTTCTCATGAAATAATTTGTTAAAAAAAAAAAAAAAAAAAAGCTGGAACAGCATTGTTTTCAAAGCGGATGTCAAAAAATCAATTATTCCAAATAAGGTTTTATATTAGAGCACTGTCAACAGGTATGTTTGCCAGGACGTAAACAACTGAAAAAAATGGGAGCGAGGATACATATCTGAACTGGTTTTCCTCAAATCAGTTACTGTTCTATAATTCGGACTTGTCAATAGGGGATCGAGGTATGATCGATCGCTAGTGACAATATACGACAATTATCAACACGTCAACATTTATCAGATGTTAATTTAAACAAAGCCACCCACTTGTAAGAACCTAGTAAGATGGTATATGTACATCTTCTGTTCAAACCTATCTTTTTATATATATACTAGTATAATGAAATATGTTTACAGTGTATGTTCAAAACAAACCAGCCGCTAGTTTACTTAAAATGAAAAAAAAAGCAATGATCAATATTAAACTAAATTTTATTTGATTGAAATCATATCAAATTTTTCTTCTCGTATAGAAAAAAAAGTTGATTTGTACATGTAATGCACATCATCTTTTTAGAAACAATATGTTAGAGTGTTGGAAGTTTTTGGTATGAATTTGATAGTCGCAATAACGATATTATATATTATGATACCTTGCGTCTTCAGTCACGATTATTCATTGCTTGGGTGGCAGATGTCATTTACACTATCTACCTGTCTCTTCCATCCCCGGGACACTGAGGTGCACCACAGGTAAACAATTATTTAACACAACACCTTACCCTAGTTATTAAGCAAATCTCTATGTCTCTGTTACTTGTATTCACATTTCTACTTTCTTCTTTGCACAATCATCCATGTAAAAAAAAAACCATCTCTTTATAAACCAGTTTATATTTTGCACTGCATGTATATTTTTTTATATAACATTATGACGGAAAATTAATATGTAAATTAAGGACATGCGAATGTGAAAAAAACTGTTTCGTCAATTTAGTAAAATCCAGAGGAGAGAGGCAAGTAAATATACTAAAGTCTCACGCGTGCTGGATGATTACATATTTTAACTTATGTAATCACTGCATATTTTGACCAAAATCGTGACCATGTCCTTTTAACTAAACAATAAATCTTTCATAATAGCATTAATTCTCCCTTTAAACGCTCATAATTCATTACAAAGTTAAGATAATGACTTGAAATTTGGATATAATGTAGATTTATGATTTTGACAGATTTGTATTCTTTAAAATTGCGTTGAAATGGCGTTGAACGGTCACACTTGTTACTTAAAGTTTATGTTTACAAAAATTACTGACGATTTTGATGTTTAAACATCAACAGCGGAAACATTTCTTTCTCAATTTGTTAGAATGTTGTAACATTTGAAAGCTTAATCATCCCTTTATGATTTAGTTCTAAAAGAAATGTCAGTTAAACATTTTATGAGCGAGTTTGAAGGAAAATTAAAGACCTTAGCTTTTCCGTGTCAACTAAACACTGCTCCGCGTTCTGCAGTCCTCCGCGTTCGGAAGAGCCGTATGATGGGGTGATTTCTGTGTCATAACAATTTCAAGATTAGAAGTCCATTTCATGCATGTGTCATTGACTCATTGCACTACAATTAATGTTTTGGTTACACCCATTTATCTTTACATACTTCAAGAATACAACATACCTCTGAATAATGCAATGATTTTTCCCATTGGTACTTCTGATCTCATATTAATTTGTGGGATAACAAATTTTGTAACTCTAGAAATACAAGCTACAAATCTGAACATAGTTTCGTGTTAATACGTCGCAGAGCTACAGTCCCCTACTCACAAAAACTTACAATTTACTGTACACAAACTTTCGCTAGTTATGGACTTTTAAACTTTATTTCCTAACACATTCTATGGGAACACTGAACACCAAAAAAAAAAAACAACTTTCAGACATTTTATTACTTTTTACTTTCCTTTTGTGTTGATTAATTTTTATTGTTATATTTTTTACTACCTAAATATTTAATATATTCTCACAATTCACATATCGCAAATTTGCATAACATTCATTGGTCATAGAGATGATTTTGTTATAATTTTATATCTGTACAATATAAAGAATTTACAAGTTTTACTAATTCAACTCAAAAATGATGTGATTGTTAACAATTTAATTAACATAGTTGTTTATTTAAACGATTCATTTCACGAATCTTTTGTTTATATCTAGTCTCAGAATAAATTTTGAAGTCAACTTATAAAATGAATTTATAGTATTTACACATTTTTGAAAGATTTACTATTTATAATATGTACATGCTTTTGATTTAGAAGATGTAATTGGGTTTCCACGCTGTAATCTTGTCAAGAGGTACTATTTTAGTTATAAAATGTCAAAATAAATTATTGAAACGGTTACAAAGTACCTCTTCTTTTTATCTCACCTGAAGCCAAATCATAAACTGGAACAAATGGATCAATTCAAAACATACTTTTCCTCTTTAGCAGGGTTCATTAATGATTAATACTATGTAACAGACACTTATAATGTTTCCGTTAACCTTGATCAACTGTCTTACTTATTCAAATCTCTTGCAAATTCTAAATTCCGTACAGAGCAAGTTTAAGGCACTATGTTTCGTTAAAAAGAGAGATTACTCTCACTGAGTCATACATGTTATTGCTTTTTTGCTATTGATTTCTGTCATAGCGTATACAGCAGGGTATAATAACACTAGTACTGCATTTAAATACCGGTTAACCAAGAAAAATAGTACTTTGCCAAACTCCAAAAAAATATGACAGAGCTAGGAAAACTCATACATGTGAATGAAAAAGCATATCAAACTTTTCATCATATTAACTTTTCGAATAATCTACTTCAAAGTAATGACAATTTATGACATTTTTAAAAACTACTTTCAATGTAATGACAATTTATGACATTTTATAAAAATAATTTCGAGAAAAAAAATGCTTACTAAACATCACAGAAAAGAACATTTTTCTTTTATAAAATCTGTTTGTCATACGATAAGCAAGCCCTCACTCAGACTGTATTTAGTATAAGAAACTGTTGAATACATTCATTATCTTTCTTTAGCCTATTTACTTTGCTTATATGCGAATCTACCCATTAGCAATTAAAGCATCGATACCTTCTTGAATAAGGTTGTTTCTGAATTCATAAAATCTCAATTAAAGCTCGTGACGTTAACGTTTCTCTGTTGATTTTAGATTGCATTTCTGTGCAACACTTAACAATACAAACATACTATGCGTTAATGGTGCAATACCATTTTTTACATCAATAGTCACTCCTAAATGATACCTTTATACTTCTCCATTAAATACAAAAAACATTATAGAGAAGGGCACAAAAACTTGTAAAGATTGAATTAATTCATAAATACAACTTGAATCATCACTGGGTTTGTCCAGCAATAATGCCACCCAGGTCCCTCTTGCATTACTGTTAGATAATCAATGACAATTATGCAAATAAAAGTGCGGAATGAAAATTAACAGCTAAGTTTGATTGCATTGACTTTTTACGGGAAAATCACAGTTACATTAGATTGCATTGACAAATCCAAATTGGTATTACTCGAGAGTATAGGAATAGATTCGTATACCTGGGCAAAATGGAAGATAAAATAGATATAAAGAAAGTGAAGGAAAAAAATACGACATTCTTAGAACTGTGGAATAATTTTAAAGGGAACTGCACGATGCATGGCGTAGGTCATATGTCATTGACGCCTAGATTCCGTTGGTACGTTAACACTTTTTTAATCAGCGTAGTTTTGTTTAGATTGAAAAAAGAAAAAAACTTAAAGCTATATATGTCGTTTTTAAAGCTGTTTTTGCTATGTTGGAAACCCGACCCAAGCATTTTCAGTGTGATGATCTACATAAGTTAGAAACTTTTTGCAAATTATACAATTTAATTCAAACGCATTTAAAAGTATTGAATATAATTTCCAATTAATTTTTTTACTGACCGACCCAGTCTGTAAATTTAAGATATTCATTATCACTTATTCAGTAAGTAAACAAGAAGTCGACAAGAAAGCGTGGTCGGCATGCTGGTAGCAGGTTAACGCATTCGTAGACAAAAGAAAGAAAAAGACAGACACTAATGTTTTGAGTCAAGGGGCCCCCAAAAGTGGTAATACTGTTTTATCTATTCTCTAATCAGGTATGAATTAGAATGGTGGTCTGTATGTTTATTGATAATGGTTATTCTTTCGTAACGAAAGTTTTGAAGGAATAATTTTCTTGTCAGCGTCGAAAAAGTATTTGCACCATCTAATTTTGTAAGCAAACCTGCTGTCATTCCTCTTCCCCCATTCTGTTCCTCTCGATTACATTTCCCGCGGTCATGCGCAGATTTACGCTTATGTGAATCGTTTATTAGTGTGCATAAGAACATTTTCATTTCTTCTTACATTAAATAATCATAGTATTCAATTAAAACAAATGAATAACCTTGCGTATTCGTCACAATGTTTTCTTTTATACAGACCATCACACTAATAGTCTTGGTGAGGTTTCCAACATACCAAAACCAGCGTTAACAACGGCATATATAGATTTAAGATTTCGGGTAAGTCTGCTCCTACACTTAATAAACCGACACGTGCCTGCTGAAAATTTCTTTACAATGTACAGCACTTTTTTGAGATATCTTAACGCCATTTGTTTTACTATTCCAGGGTAATTTGGTTGGCTGTTTTTGGAGTCTCAACTGGTTATCTTTTATATTTTCTTCACGAAGAATCGGTTGCATACAATCAACGTCCCTTCATGACAACTGCCTCTGTAAAAAGGGTTTCTTCAATCCAGTTTCCGGCAGTTACATTTTGCAATATGAGTCCCTATAACAGATCAAAGGTTGCTCCAGACCCTAGAGATACCAAGTATCACATGGCAATTTCCCCGCTGAGGTCTATTGTCGGACCAATCAATTGGACAGATCCATATTACCATGACAATGGGTATTTCAGACCAAGAACAAATAGTGACATCAAATACGAGACTTTGGACAAATCACGGATGATTCTGCTGGTTGTGTTTGATAAGAAAGATGTAATCGGTGATGTAGAAGAGAAAGTTACCCGATATGGAATGTGTTACACGTGGAACGCTGATGGATCAGCCACGACAACCTCTACTGGAAACGCCATGAACTTCATTGCCCTTCTGAACGTGAACAACGACCAGAACTACCAAAGCATAGACTGCAGCAAAGGATTAAAAGTAAACCACATTTAATCATCAGTAGTCATGTATTTACTTTCATCTTAAAAGTTGTTCTGTATACAGTACAGTCAAAGCGGAGGATCCCATTTTCAACTATGTTGTCCTTGCTGTATATGTTCATCTTGTTCACGTTACAAAATCGCGGTAAATCATAGCAGGTAAAACTCATACATGTGCTTCCCGCGGCGCTGTGACATGTCGTAAAAAGACCGGACGTTTTTACCTCTAATAGACAGACCCCTAACATTAAGTTTCATATACCATCTTCTACTAAACACGTCAAATTTTTTATAGTCTTCTAATGTTCATTTTCATAAAGCACTATACATTGTGATATAAAAATTATTTATTTGAATGACTCGTGCGGTTCTCATGTTCTTAAAAATTGATGATGAACATAATCATAATATGAAGAAGAGATCACACACTGTTCAGAAAGTACTATATTTTATAATCAAAGAATAAAAGTAAAAATATATACAACAAAGTATGGTATCAATGGAACATAAAACAATGTGTGTTTTAAAATGAATCCGTATTTTACGAGCTAGCAGTTCTATGAACTTCTGCAACGATTTGCAGTCCTCGAGTGAATCATGTGCATTGTATGTGCATTGTTTGTGCATTGTATGTGATGTTCAAAATGCTACAAACCAAACTTTCTATAGAGAACTTTTATAACTTTTGAAAATAATTCTCTAAAAAACTCCAAAGTGTCACAAAAGTATTTTTAAAGAAGTTATCTCTCTTATCAGAGTATCTATGAACCTTGAATAGTTATCCTTACCAGTCGCTAGATGTTATTGGCAATTTAAATAAAAGAAATGATGAAATTAATAAGCAAAAATGTTTTTTTAAACTAGACAACATTCGGGCAAATATTGTTTGAAGATACCCATGTATTTTTATCATCATTTTTATACCCGTCACTAATTCATACCTTAAGAAATCATTATATTATGTTTTTTCATTCCGAAGCACAGTTTAGCATCTGAACAATTGTTGTTGAATCTATATCTATCTAGTTAGGTTCGTTTTCAATGGGGTTTAAACTGAAAAAAAGTTAATGAAGACGTTAATTGTACACATGATTTAACTCTTTGGGAAGATGATTACTTCTGTTACGTTACTGGTAAAGCTAATCAATGATTGGACCAGGACGGGGATAGGAAGGCGAAAAGTGTACCACAGGGGAACCTCGTTTTTTCTATTCCTTTTAGGCAAACCCTGCATTGTGTTTTAACTAAGCAGGGCGCGGAAAATTGGAATCCGCATTTAAATGTAATGTACATTGTAGGCAGCTGTGCATGATCCCCTTGAACATCCAGCAATAGAAGAAAATGGATTTCTCGTCCCACCAGGAAGAATAGCACTGGCAACAATTTCAAAGACAACTGTAAGATTACAAAATAAAGAAAAGAAAGATTGGTAATTAGCTTGCAATTTGAAGAATGAAAACACTGAGCAAAAACATTTTCAATTCTTTCCACAGCATTCTTATCTTGGTTCACCGTATAAAGCCTTTGGTGATGACTACTGCTTAGATATAACCTCTAATGATTTCATTAACCCTGTACATCCAAGTCCATACAGCATAAACGCCTGTAAACAAAAGTGTGAAGCTGATCATACATATCAGCGCTGTGGATGTGTACCACTTGGGACCATAGGTCAGACTTTTGATTTTTAGGGTCTTAATTCCAGATAAAAGTACAAGTATCTTATCAACACATGTTTTTTTTCTATTTATAGGAAATTATACTATTTGTTCCCACTACCAATATTATCAATGTTTTTTCAACGCCTCCTTGTCAAGTAAGTTTTTTTTTAAATTTCTTTTATTTGTTCTTTTTTAAAAACGTTTTCTTCTGTTTGCTCTGTTAATCCAGAAAGAGGTCCCGTAGCTGATACATATGTCATGTTGTAAATTTTAAATTGACTGGGTGGATGTAAATACAAAATTTAAATACGTTGTAAATTTTGTATTTAGACAAACCCAGTAAATTCAAAATTTACACCATGACACTATACACAAAGATAATAAATACCAAATTGGTCCTTCTTCGTGTCTGAAAAGTATTTGTGACTTTAATTTTGGTCAGAAAACTGTCAGTGTACGTATATTTTGATGCAGGTACGACAGTTTCAAGTTTACCTGGAGCATGTAATTGTCCACAACCATGCCAACAGACAACTTATGACGTCAGCGTCTCCTATGCTCTGTTCCCGTCAGAAGAAGCAGGGTCCTTTTTGGAAAGTCGATTTGGTTTATCAAAAGAATATGTCCAGTAATTTGAATCTATATTTCATCTTTAAACATCAACATAACTAAGGCTTACTTGAGCAGACACTCAACTATGATTTTTTGCCACTTTTTGTCCGTCGTTCGTCTGTCTGTCAGTCTGTAAATACTTTACATTTTTTACTTTGAATTCTCTTTTGACTTCTTCTCTAGAACCAATCAGGGAATTCTAAGCAAGTATACCACAAAGTAATCAACATTATTTCTTTATATTCTGATAAGAATATAAGTATCGACATTTTTTAGATTTTATTAGGATAACATTTTTTTTTAAAGTGATTGCAACACCCCGCCCGCCCCTCGCAATGTTTGAGCTCCAGTAGTATGCAGGTCTGATATAAAGTGGTTTTATGTCCCTGTGCGTGTCATCACACGTCACATTAAAGTGAAGCAATATCCTATATAGAACTCATTTTTCAAGAGTTACACGATCAATATGCAGTTTTGATTTATTTTTTTTTTTGTAGGGAAAACTTTATAGAACTCCACATCTATTTTGATTACCTTAAAGTGCATGATGTGAAGCAAGTTCCTGTGTATGCATCCACAAAAGACGTTTTGGGTAAATATTCTGGTAATAATCGTTTAAAGAATCTATCTGATTCTATGAATATAACAACATTGTATGCATTTAGGCTTCTTCGTGTTTGTGAACTCACATTGGATAACCTTAAATTCTAAGAATGCAAGTTCACTAAAGCTGTACTAGCATAGCTTAAAAAGAATTTTTACAAATGTCAAATCCTCTTAATTTATAAGGAATTACAGTGATTACAAAACCTGCCAATCTTTGGCTTCCAAGTTTTTAATGATCAGTTTAAAACCAAATTATATAGTTGTTTTTTTTTAACCTATTTAAGGGACAAAAGCTAAACGATGAAGAAAAAGTCACGTATCTTTAGGTAGATTTATACTGTAAAGTAACAGCATTATAGTTTTTTTTATTTTATCATGATGGCAATCAGAAAAAAATTCTGAATGCAATCAGGAATCGTAAGATAATCCATCAAAATAGCCCAATGAAGGAAATCATGAAATCAAATCTGAACGTGTTGACGGAACATTGTATCTGTGAATAATGAAACTGAACAAAATCTTTTGCAGCAAAAATTGGTGGTCAGATGGGACTCCTTCTGGGAGCAAGCTTGTTGTCCCTACTGGAAATCGCCGAGTTTTTGGTTAATTGTGTTGTTCTTCTGACGAAAAAATGTTGGAATAAATTATCCAATCTAAACAAAGTTCTAAAGTAAAGGAGTACGGTAATACCCATCAAAACTGATCTGCTGTTGACAATAAAATGGTTAAAAACACACTCTGTGCCTACCAATGTTTCTCTGGTATAACTTGATTGACATTAATTAATTATGTGATGATGTAGGAGATATCAAAACCAACTGTATTAATATTAAATCTATTCCATGATCGAATATTTTTCCCCAAAATACAATAAATAAAAGTAAAACCGCACAAATCATTACCAAAATGGATCATTTAATGGTAATGGTGCATGATAACATGTTAACCCGGTTTAAGCATCATGTCATGATTTTTTAAAAATTACAAATCATTTGTTTTCTCATGATTAAGGCTTCCATTGCATTTAGATCAATTAGGTGCAGCTATTATTATGTCGCTTTAAAGTGAAAAGCTGAAAAAAGCTAAAGCCAAACCTATCTTAGTGATGACGCATTTAACAAAACATTAAAAAACCGCTTAATGAGATTTTTATGGTTTTTGATTTTGATGTTAACGTCAGATAACGTCTCAAATAACATGAATTTGTCGAACTGAATCCTGAGATATCTCGAGTTATTTTATTCCCCCGACCCATCGATTTTTTATAACAAGCATTGACTATAAATGCACCTACATCGTGTATAATCTTGATCACAGTTGACATGGTTTTATACTAGAAGGTACATTATACTTTGAACTATACTTTGAACAATTATTCATCGTAGATACCTTTATAAGTTCATGTGTGAAAATCAGCTGTCCATGTAATATATTCTTGATTTGGTTTTAGGAACAAGACTCTCTTTTCATTTTTAATCATGCTGTTTTCATGCTATTTGATTTTGTTGTATAAGCTGGTTCGCTGAAGTAAGGATATGGATTTATTCGTGTGTTGTTCAGTTGTAGTTGAAATAATTTCACTATAAAAACATGTTATGTTTTTATTACAACCAGTAGCGCACATATGTGTATGACATTTCTTAAGCAAAGTTTTCATATTTGATCATCCTTAAGTATTTAACCCGCATAATACAAATGTCATTTTAAGAAGTCCGAGGTTTCAACAACTCACTCAGAGGAGGTGATCATTGATGAAGTGAACAGGTCACTTTATTTATTCTGTTATGTCTATATGTGGATTTTTGATTGGTACTAGTATGCTAATTAAAAGATTTGCGAAGTTCAGTACTATTGTTTTGTTTTAAATGTTTATGAAGTGCCTTTACATACTAGAAAACAAGGTTTACAATACATGGATCTGACCTTGCATTATCGTAAAAGCATTAAATATATATAAAATATCCGTTTTGTATATTTATTTATATACGTAAGCTGCTAATGTGGAAGCAGGTATTTTCTGCAGTCTGGTATTTTCTTACCTTCAATCCCAGGCACGTACATGTACTTGTACATGTACATGTAGCATCATTTTTAGCTCACCGAGACGAAGTCGGGGGGAGCTTATGCTATACCTCCGGCGTCGGCGTCGGCGTCCGGACCTGGTTAAAGTTTTTGTTGCAGGTCCTGTATCTAAGTTATTACTTGTCCTATCTTCACCAAACTTGCATGGATGATGCATCTGGACCTACTTATGGACTTGAAAGACTTGGATGCTGAATCTTGGCCATGAGTTTCAGATGCTGGAGGAGGTTAAGGTTTTTGGAGCAGGTTAAAGTTTTTGGTGCAGGTGCCCTTTGATAGCAATTTCTAAGTTACTACTGGTCCTAACTTCACCAAACTTGCATAGATGGTGCATCGTATGATACTGATGCACCAGACAGGCTTGAATGCTGAATCTGAGCCATAGGTTTCGGATGCTGGAGGAGGTTAAGGTTTTTAGAGCTGGTTAAAGTTTTTGGAGCAGGTGCCCTTTGAT
>WFKH01011581.1:20442255-20469161 GCA_016163765.1 Magallana hongkongensis | reverse complement strand
CAATTTTTTTAACATATGATATACGATATTGTGTTAAAACAGTTTCCATGAATATATCCAAGATCATTAACTATGATTTTCATATCATATAATAAAGGTGGGCTCATAAAGGTGATGTCTCGTCTCGGTGAGCTTTGTAATCTGTGATTACCTATGTTTTTAAAGTGGGAAGGAGACATACTTAATCAAAATTTTGACAAGAAAAAAATAAATAAATAAAAACACTCCCCCCCCCAACCCCCCAAATCCCCAAATTTGCAAATCTTCAATTTACTGATCTGAAGAGTTGTTAATCATAGTTTCACAATCGTGAAACTATATTTATCAGATAAATTATGTTTTGCAATTGCACTTCTGAAACATAGATGATCGCGTTAAGTATGGTTTACCTATGTGAAATATAGATTAACAGCGTTAAATAAAGTTTCACAGATGATAAAACTAGGTTTATCGACTGTTAACTATAGTTTACGAACGATAGTTTATTGTTAAGTATAGTTTACGAAACGTAAACTATAGTTAACGATTCGTTAACTATAATTAACGATCAGGTAACTATAGTTTTCATCTGCAAAACCATATTTAACGGTTATAAACTATAGTTTACGAATGATAATTTAAGTTTATCTGTCTGCAAATAATGTTAACGATAGATTTTGCTGATAAATATAGATTCACATCTGTAAACTATAATTTGCATTCGTTAACTATAGTTAAGAGTAGTTAATCATAGTTTCACAATCGTGAAACTATGTTTATCAGATACACTGTGTTTTGCAATCGCAAATGGTTGTTTTCGGTGCTAATTGTATAGTTTTACACTTCTGAAACATAGATGATCGCGTTAACTATGGTTTACAGATGTGAAATATAAATTATCGTCGTTAACTATAGTTTTCTGTCCGTAAACTATAGTTTACAACCGTTAAACCTAGTTTATCGACAGTGAAACTATAATTAGCTCATTTTTGTGAATTTGGCGTGCCATAGACGTCGAGGCAGGGATTATTGTTTTACGACTTTGACGTCGCTTTTAATAAAGTCTAAATATGAGTAATGTTCTGGCAAATCAAAAATAAACCTGTGTACATTTTGTTCACTATTATTTCTGAAGTTTGTTTTGCTTACAATCGATGCATAACATGCGGGTTGAATAAACCCAAACATTTGGGGGACGAAATCTAGGGGTTCCCTTTCCTAAACATTCCCATGATGCATTTTGATTTGGGGTTTTTTTGTATGCCCATAAAGAAATTATTTTTATTGACTTTGAATATTTCTAACTTTGAAAGAGAACATAAAATAAATAGCTAAAAGTTTATAACTTTCTAAGATAATTGGTTTGTATAGAAAATTATTTGATACTGTAATAGCTAAAAAAAATCGGACCATGCAGCTTTAAATTTACACATAAAAGTTTTGATTTTGAAGGAGTTGGCTCCCCCACTTTTTTGGGGTATGGTAGTTAAATAAACATTAAACTAGAAGTTTTAGGCACTACCCCTTCCCCCACCCCCCAACACACACACACAGAGAGAGAGAGAGAGAGAGAGAGAGAGAGAGATCAATTTTTAAGCACACGTATGGACAAATACCAATATTCAATTGAATTTCATTAAACACAAACGCATTTATAATTCTTATTCAGGCGAGCTTTCCTGCCTCCGAATTTGTCAATGCTCATACAAATTATTCATGCATAAATCTTCTTGTTATTAAAATATAATTTTCTGTTCGAGTACTCTCAGTAGTTTGATGATTTTCCTTATTGGCTGCTAGCTTCTACGGGCTTAGTGGCTGCCGTTAGTGGCTGCTAGCTTCAGCCTGGTCAAGCAGCTTTAAGAAAATGTTTTTGCTGCGAGAAAAAGTGTCCTCCCCCACCCCCACCCCCCCCCCCCCCCCAAAAAAAAAACCTGCACGAAACACCAAAGACAACTTTTAATTATTTTAAATAAATGTAGTGAATGATAAATAGATATTCTACCCAATGTCTATAGGTGATATAGGTGATGACAAGCATAGACATTGAATGCATACGCATCCGAATAAGGCTTTAAATCATTTGACCTAGAGTGAACGGCAAATCGAACTTGATAATGGAAGGTAGAATATAAACGTGATATAACAATATCACATAAGAATGATAATGATACATATAATATAAATTTAAACTGAGTAATACAGGTATTTTCTATAGCCTTATTTATTTTAAAAAATGTTTTTAATCTGTTTATTCATAGTTCAGTAGCTTTGCATTAACTGTGATAAATATTAAACCCTTGAAATCCTCAACAGACCTAGTTGAATACCTCATGGACAAATCATGAATTATGTATCCCCTCATTAACAATGCTTTAGGCACTTAAAAGCTTTCAATATGATTTCGTTAAATTTCATATTGAAGCTTGTGGGTTTTCCCTGTTTGTGTCTGAGTGTATTGGTGAGCAACACTTAATTAACAATGCAAACAGAGACGTTGGGTCAATCAATAGCAGTTTTCTATATATCGATAGTCAACTCTAAAATCACACAATTATCTCTCTCCATAAAATCTCGAAACTGCTGTAGAGAAAGGTACAAATACTTTTAAATGATAAATCAAACCGTTAATGATGTCTAGATATTGTTCATCAATGATGCTGCCCCGGACTACATTGTATTACTGATAGTTAACCATTAAAAATGACTAAATAAACAAAGGCACAGCGCAAAAATCAAAACTGTTGGTACGTTGTATTAATGATAAAATTTCTGTAAGGTATTGCTTATGCGTATGGGCAAGTTTGGTGTGACTGGCAAAATGGAATTAAAAGAAGCGAATTCGAAGGATGAGAAGGAGAAGAAAATGACTTTCATGGACTTATGGTGCAATTTTAAAGGGAGTTGCACGATGCATGGCATTGGTCATATTTCACTGACACACTGCTTCCGAGGGTATGTAAAAAAAAAAAACATTCTGTGATCTTGCTAGTGTCTGCTAGAACAGTTGATGGGTTTTTTTTTTAACTAAAACTGAACTCATTAATGAAAAAATTGTTTGTACAGGGTACAAGTATATTCCTTTGACTTTGTGTATATAAATATAGTTATTACTCCTTGATAAGTCAATGATTGTAATCATATTTAATTTTACAGATTTAATCTGTAATCTTCATATTTCAGGATAGTTACCGGGTACCTACTTTTGTAATACATTCCTATAATTTTTTAAACATTTTTTTCGTATATATTGGGTTGGAAAAGTAGATTCCGAAATTCAATGGAACATTCATAATTTTAATTATCAGTAATCTAATCTAATCTTACTGGAGTACACCATTCTCTTTCATTGTTTATTTGAAAATGACGTATGTGTTGAGGTTTCGAACCGTGCTCACCTTTGCGCATGCTTACCGATATTTTTGGTTCCAATGCGACATTAGGACTAAAACAAAATATGTTGTTTATCTTAAGATATACGTAACCCTTTTGACAAGTGTTTATTTCTCCAATATTTACATACCCAGGCTGAACTAATTTGGTTTAACTTATTGGATAGTGTCAGGTGACTGAAATGTAAAGAATCTTTTTGAGTAATGAAAAGTTAAAATGTTTTAAGGTATCCCACTCCTCATATTTTAAGTTCATGGCACATATGATAATTATTTCAAAATAAGTAAACTTTTATTGATTTAATTAACGAAGAAGGATTATAAATTAATTAATGCTTAACATCTATACAGAAATTCCTTCTAAAATCAATAAAAAGAACTTTTTCGGGGAACTATTGTTTGTGCAAAATGTTTTCCATTTAAAAATGAACAGAAATAATGCAATTTTTAAAAAATCACATACACTATAATTTGATTTATATATTTTTTCATGCATAACAAATTTAAATGCGATATGTTTGGTTCATATATTGTAGGTCCTGTTTTAAATGTAGAAATCAAAATTAAAGGGATAAAAAACTGCATATATTTTGAAGAAGCCAAATGTGAAATACTCTCTCTAAAATTTGGTTATGCAGAACGAAGGTTTTGTTGTGTCAACCAAATGAATTTTGTTAAACTGTCTAAAATTAAAATAAAGTTCATATTTATGGGCGGCGGAAAGGATATAAAAGACGTTAATGCAAAACGAATAATTAGTATCAACAGACACCAATGCAAAACAAACGATCATCGATGCAAAACCAACAGTCACTCACTGCTAGATGGCGTGCAAAGAGGTATCAGAAGAAATTGTACTATGGAGAAAAAACGTAACCTGGAGAAAACGTACAGGATCTACGAAGTAGGATACTTTTTATCCTTAACGTCCTTTTTACCCTTTCAGCCACCCATACATATTCAACAAGATTAAATTTCAATTAAAATTGCTTCTATTATCAAAATTGATAAGTTTAAATGCTAAAAGAACCGAAAAAAGGGTGCTTCTTCATACAGAATTGTTGATCATTGAAGTACATTATGCCAAAACATTTTAATGATATGCTTCTCACAACAATTTTGATACAACATAAATGGAAAGTGAGATACCATATGAAGTAATAAGCATTAGATTTGTAGATTTTAATGGAGAAGCCTTACATGGGCATTGCCTGCTGCCTAATCCATTTATGTAAATATATATTTGCATAATAAAATATGTTTAAATCAAATCAGATTTTGTACACTCTTCTGCTTATTCTATCAGATATTGTACATTCCTTTGCTTATTCTGTCAGACATTGTACATTATTTGCTAATTCTATCAAATATTGTACATTTTTCTGCTCATTCTATTAGATATTGTACATCCCTCTGCTCATTCGTTCAGATATTGTACATTCCTCTGCTCAAAAATTGTACATTTTTCTGCTCGTTCTATTAGATATTGTATATTCCTCTGCTCATTCTATCAGATTTTGTACATTCCTCTGCTCATTCTATCAGATTTTGTACATTCCTCCGCTCAACCTGTCAGACATTGTACATTATTTGCTAATTCTATCAGATAGTGTAAATTCCTCTGCTTATTATGTCAGATAATGCACATTCCTCTGCTTATTCTGTCAGATATTCTATATTCATTTGCTCATTCTATCAGATATTGTATATTCCTCTGTTCATTCTATCAGATATTATACATTCCTCTGCTCATTCTATCAGATATTCTATATTCATCTGCTCATTCTATCAGATATTGTACATTCCTCTGCTCATTCTATCAGATATTGTACATTCCTCGGCTCATTCTGTCAGATATTCTATATTCATCTGTTCATTCTATCAAATATTGTACATTCCTCTGTTCATTCTATCAGATATTGTACATTGCTCTGAACATTCGTTCAGATATTGTACATTCTTCGGCTCATTCTGTCAGATATTTTATATCCCTCTTCTCATTCTATCAAGTATTGTACACTCCTCTTCTCATTTTGTCAGACACTGTACTTTCCCCAACGTTTTCCTGCTTCTGATCATCTAGTATCTGACAGAATGGAGAATGTTTGGCTTATAGCCAATGTTTAATGTAAAGCAAGGCAAAGCTGCATCATTACATTCGTTATTGGATTTATTCGTTGATTTATTAATAATGATAATCTATTAACCTCTGTTTGAATACGAAAGTATCTAGAATATTACTTGAGGGTAGTGGTTTATTATCTTTATTAATTTATTATTGATCAATATCAGATGGAACGATTGTACATTTCAGGTTTAAACTTTTCCCTAGAATATATTTTATCAGTTTTTAGTAAAGGTTTAGGGAAATCAAAATGTGAGTTCTATATTTGCAAACTACGTTATCTCGGTATATAAAACAGTAGAGACTTTCAGCTGCTGGGTCGTCTGTGGCAATTGAACACTTGCACAATACCACAGAGCCCTATGTTCCATATAAACCGTAAAATGAAAAGTTATAAGATCGATAATTTTTAAAACAGGGTTTATTTAAATAATGAAATTTGCAGAAAAACATTATCTGCGTTAGCGGGTTATTATTTTTTCATACAATCATGCTCTATTCGTTCATAACCCACATGAATCATCATATAAAATGTAAAATTTATATATCTCTTGTGAAAAAAGGACAATTGATCTTTATAAAAATATGCAAAGATGTCAACAGAAAGGCACCATGGTTTTAGTCAGTAGTGGAAAGGGAAACGAATGCCTTAAAATTATCTATCTTAAGGAGGCTGGATGGTCAACAAATTAACCATCAGATTTGCCTAAAATTTTAAGATACTATTATGATTTGTTTAGCTATAAACAGTAAACTATTATTTAGTAAAGAAAAAAACCTATATATTTCATCGTTTTAATTTTGGGTATTTTTTTAAATATTTTTATATAGACCTCTTCTTCTAAAGGAGATTAATACAGTCTATTAATGGCCAGGACCATCGAGCCCTCTTAAACGATGCAAATTTGATACATGCTTTTAAAATCATAAAATACATTGATGCATGTCTGCTTTACCATTCCCATGCTTATCAGTTAGAAGACAATTTAACCACTTTATCTCTGTTCTCTTGATAAGTCTTTTTTAAAGAAAAAATATGCAAACATAATCACCTTTCTGTAAAAAGTAGAAGAACTGTTTAGATATTGGATTTGAGACTGCTAAGAACCAAAGACACACAGCCACAATGTCATTTTATCAAATAATAACCGAAATCACTCTCATTATGTAAGGCATAACCCTTAAGACAGGAAATTCAACTAGGATTACAAACTTTAATTCGTTTAGAAATGCGAAATGAAGGTGAATTGAGCCTCGCCCTTCAAAGCATCTTGCAATCAAGAACATTTCAATCATGAATTAGATTTCCTCTAGAGAATCATTGTAACACAAAATTTAAAACAAGGTGCTTCACTGGTGGTTTATTGTGCCTGCATTATCATTTCTAATGTCTATATACTGTTCTCTTGTTGTTTCAGGTTAATCTGGTTTGTTGCTTTTGGACTCTCCTTTGGATATCTTGTTTACCTCCTTCATGAAGAATGGGTAATATTCAAACAATATCCATTCATGACATCTGCCTCTGTAAAAAGGGTTTCTTCAATCCAGTTCCCGGCAGTTACATTTTGTAATCTGAGTCCCCACAACAGATCAAAGGTTGCTCCTGACCCCAGAGACAATGACTATCACATGGCTATTTCCCGTCTGAGTTCACTTGTTGGTGAAATCAATTGGACAGACCCCTATTACCGTGACAACGGTTATTTCAGACCAAGGACCAGAAGTGACATCCAATACGAGGCTTTGGACAAACCATGGGTCATTAGGGGTGTGACGTTTGACAAAGTAGATGTAACTGATGATGTAAAAGAGAAAGTTACCCGATATGGAATGTGTTACACCTGGAATGCTGATGGATCAGCCACTACAACCTCCACTGGAAACGCCATGAACTTCATTGCCCTTCTGAACGTGAACAACGACCAGAACTATCAAAGTATAGACTCCAGCAACGGATTTAAAGTAAAGAAGATTTATTTATAGACATGTACACAACAATTATGTACTAACATTTGTTCTTTTTGATGATAAATTGTTGATCTGTATGCTTTAAAGGCAACTGTACACGATCCAAATGAGCATCCAGCAATAGAAGTAAATGGGTTCCTCGTTCCACCAGGAAGAATGGCACTGGCAACGATTTCCAAGACAACTGTAAGATTACAAAAAGAATGAAAGGGTGGTCTTGTACATACAGAGTAATTTGAAGTTTTATCATTACAAGATTTCTATATAAAACAAACGAAGAAAGTAGCACTGATACATGCTGAGTAGTCTGAACTTGAAACATTAGAAAAAGTGAACTATAGAGCAAGGGATTTTTAATTCTTTCCACAGCATTCTTATCTTGGTAAACCGTTTAAAGCCTTTGGTGATGACTACTGCTTGGACACAGCCGCTGATGATTTCGTTAACCCTGTTCATCCTTCTCCGTACAGCATCAATGCATGCCAAAAGAAGTGTGAAGCTGATATCACATACCAGCGCTGTGGATGCGTCCAACTTGGGACCATAGGTCAGGCATTTTGTAATCTTTCTTATTAGGTTGCTAATCCCTATTCAAAAAACTTCAATGACGTAACCCATCTTCATTTTTAGGATTCAAAAAATGGAGGGTTTTTTTTTTAAAGTTGGCTGCATAATTTGTCAGATAGTCGAACGTTTCTAAAATTTTATGCATCAATAAGATGATATTTTTAAATCAGTGTTAAGGTGCAATGCAAAGACTCGGGAAAACTGATTTTCTTAACTTGTGAATAAATGTAATAGCTATATTTCATTATATATCAAAACATTTTCAATGTTTGGTGAAACAATTTTAATAGCCAAAACATTAATATGGGGAATATAATTAAATTCCATTGTGGGTGTAAATTAAATGTTTTATCACACTTTTCTTTTCAATAGGAAATTACACCATTTGTTCCCATTACCAATACTACCAATGCTATTTTAACACAAGCTTTGAGCTAAGTAAGTTTTTGTGTGACTTTATTTTCCTTTTTCGATAAAATGCATTTTCTGGAAAATTCTAACCGACTTAGATTTAGTTATATTAGTTCATATATACCCGAAATTCACAGATAATGAAAAATTAAAATACTTCTTTAACCTATTATACTAATAACTAGCAAGCGTAACTTTGAATGGGAAAGCTCTCTTAAAGTTTATGCATGATTTGATACAGACACAACGGCTTCAAGTATACCCAAATCTTGTAATTGTCCACAACCTTGTCAACAGACAACTTATGACGTCAAAGTCTCCTCTGCTCTGTTCCCGTCAGAAGAAGCAGCGGCCTTTTTAGAGAGTAGATTTGGATTTTCGAAACAATATATCAAGTAATTCACTTTCTGTATTTCAGCATGATTCGTTTTTTATCTTCGGGATAAATTTATTGCTGCATTCAATATTGATGTCGTCATGCAATTCTATTTGCTTAAAAAGGTCACAAGCAAATAAACGAATATTTTCTCATGTCTCCCTCTGTATCTAGTGGTAGGGAGTTAACTGATATGTCTGCGTTTCAAATCTCAAAGGAGAGCAACAATGCTCTCGCGATATAAAGTTTAAGGATAACAGCAACCTTGTTGTTTGTTACGATAGTATATCATAAATGATATCAATCAGGCTCTATAAAATCAATCTGCAGTTTGTTTTTTTTGTTGTTTTTTTTTATTTTGTCTTTTTTGTTTTTGGTTTTTTTTTTAGGGAAAACTTTATAGAACTCCACATCTATTTTGATTACCTTAAAGTGCATGATGTGAAGCAAGTACCTGTGTATGCATCCGAAAAAGACATCTTGTGTAAGTATTTGACTATGAGATACCTGCCTAAATTAATGCACAAATAACGTTTAAGTAAAATACCGTCGATTCCTCATCATTAACGAAAATTTATATTTGCAAAAACACAATTCGACACCAACCGCGATAATCTGAATAAACGAAAGTTGCACTGGCAAAGAATTAAACATTATTCAAGTAAATTTTTCAGACATAAATAGGAATCTTAACTCTTGGCTTGCAAAGAAAAGTGATGTGTTGTGACAAAATTATGTCCATGTGTGATAAATAAAAACCTGTAAGGCTGCGGAAAATTTTGTGTTTATCCTCGTAGTAGATTAAGTAAACAAATCGAACAATTCTTTTGCAGCAAACATTGGCGGTCAGATGGGACTCCTTCTGGGAGCAAGCTTGTTGTCCCTACTGGAAATCGCCGAGTTTTTAGTAAACTGTGTTATGTTTCTGATAAAGAAATGTTGGAGTAGAATTGCCAACATGAACAAAGTCTCGAAAGAAAAGGATTACAGTAATACAGCCCAAAACTAATCCATCCTTGAAAGGAAACATAGTTATAAATACAGACATTGTGTTCATTTTTTTTTTCTTGAATTGAGATTATTTGACCGTAAGTGTAAAAAGAAAAATACACAAGAACCGAATGTATTTATATTGTTTTATTCTTGGTAGAATATTTCTCCTATTCTGTAAAGATACTCACCGCTTGGTGCAGTACCACAAGTACGTACAAAATATAACAGTAACAATGCACACACAAATCATAACAAAAAATCAAGTTCCTTAACATTTACCATACGTCGATACTGGTGCCTCATGAGTTACAAACCACGGTGTCAGCATCATGTCACACAACATATTACATTAAAGTCAATAAATTTTGTCAACACGATTAATAATGAAAGTTTTTCTTAGAACACAAGTCACGTAGGTGCAGGTTATATCATGCCGCACATAAGTTCAAAAACCTAAAGCCCAAGCCTTAAGTTATGATACACATTACAAAAACATTGAAGACATTGTTTTAATAAAGTTCACATCAATATACTTGACATGATATCATAGTCTAAAATATAAACCATCAATGAAGCCACTGTTTCTGCATTGAACTATGCAGGCTATGCCAAAGCTTTTTATCATAATTTAAGCAAATTCCATGATCAATTATGCACTGAATAACAGTGTTGAAATAAACACTCCACATATTGTTATACCGATGAAGCAATCTTGCAACTAAAATATCATCAAAATAATAAACTTAAGTTACATTTAATGTTCATCAATCTACATATACTAGAGTATGACAAGTCAATAAGTACCCTTTTTATAATTTTATAATCATGAATTGTTTCAATAAAAAGTACTTTGATTCTTTAAGAATTCTTTGAAACACCATGCCAAAACCTGATTATAAAGAAATTGCAAAAATTTAACTGCACGAAAAACTATTCACATTTACAAGATTAGATGGCACAATTCCATTCCAGAAAAATTACTAGGCATCAAAATTTCAAAAGAACATGTATAATATTTCACCAAGTTTGTGTCAAAAGAATTACTTAAATTTATCTGACTATTTAAGTTCAAAGCAAACAGGTCCGTGTCATTTTAAAGTGACACTGATGCTGATGCAAGCCATACAGTGATATGTTCTTGATACACTACAAGACATACAACACACGTCAGAAAGATATAATGAATATTCTCAAAGATACTTTTCATATCACTCTGACTGTGTAATGACACTTTTTATGTATTATTCAGAATAACAATCTGAACCCTTGACTGCCTTTGACAAACATTTTACCTTACATTGCATTCCATCTTTAAAAAATGGCCTATGAAATGGTCCACATCTGAATTTGCATGCATAAGAAGACTTGATTTCTACCAACATGATTCCATTACAATACATATATACAAAACTTGGACACAGAATGGCAAGCTATAGGAGGGTACAGAAAGCCAAAACATTGCACAAGGGAAAAAACCTGGAATCTGCTCTTTTTTTTCTTATAACTACAATAAATAAAAATGTCAAAAAATCTCAACCTGAGAAAAATCATGTTTTCAAGTGAAAAACATAAATATTACACAAAAAATAAATGTAATATTGATAAATTTGGGAATGAATGCTGAAAATACACAAGAATTATTGAATAAATATATTAATCGTTGATATAAGTGACTGGAGAGCAGTTGAACTAGGTGAATACATGTATATTTGATATTAAATTATGCTATAGGATGCACTTGGTCAGGCTAATAACTAACAGCCATAAGTCCAATAAATAATTTACAGAATTGAATTGCTTAACAATTCATAATATCAACAACTTTATATACAAGTATATATTCTATACAAAACTGTTGTAAGAAAAAATAACTAGTTTGCTTTCACTGGATAAGTACTGGTATTTAAAATGCAAGGTTCTGAACAAGATTTATAACAGAATGAAGAAAACCCGGTAAAAATCAGAATTTTGTTTTATATAAGGGAAACAAAAGCAACAAAACACAGAGTAAAAACCATCACTATACTGGGTCTGACTAATATAAGCTATTTCTTTAACCAAATCCTGGCAAAAAAAAAAAATTAAAAAACACCAACAAAATTTTACAACACTGACTGCATAGATTACTCATACATGCAAAAAAAACTATGAGCATTTCACCATCAACATAGTCAATACTCAATGAACCACAGTGACACATAACATGCAATATTGTGTATAAAAGCATATTATGCAATGAGGAAAACAGTAATAACAATATAACCAATAAAAGGAAGCCATGTTGTTCAAGTAATGGATACTGGTCATTACAAAACCAGAGAATTAAAATAAAAAATAGCACAGAACATCTCCAAATTTTTAAGACAAAAATTACTTGGAGTGCTTTTTGCTTAATAGGAAACTGAGTGCTTTTTGCTCAATGGGAAACTACATGTAAATTCAGTTAAAGTGTGTTGTCATTAGTGTTCTATGTACTTATATTCATCTATAAACTTACGTGTTAATTTCACTGGAAACAACTTACATGTTAATTTCACTGGAAACCTATATACAGACTTGGAAGAAAAAAACAAGGTGTGTACGGAATTCTAAGAGACAGTAAAAACGGGTGCACAATGCTGTCCTGTTATGCATGACAAATAAAAGATTCAAAGCCTATAGTCATTGTGAAATCTGAAGGTTTACAGTTAGAGGTGCAAGAGAGGGAATGTGAGCAAAGTGAGACAGAATGTGAAAATAACCAATTGTTGTTGTGTCAAGGCTCTAACAGTGTACAACACAACTTCATCTCTTATAAGTACTGTATCTATGAAAATTCAAATACATCATATGAAAGAGGAACTTCACAATTTTTTTTCATATTTACAGTGTAATAAGTAAACTCAATAATACAAAAAAAAAATGACTCAACTATTTCCATAAATAACTCAAGACTTTTCACATAAATAAGACATTTAACATGCTCAAAAATATGGTTTAAAGTCGAATTACACAATACTGTACAGAATAACACACACACAGGATTGACTATTGCATTCAAATGTACATGCAATGAAAACCATCATCAAAAAGGTCCACAAATAAAACTGTGACCTCAACTTGTCACATGACAAGTCACATGATCCAAAGTTGTTTCCTCCCCCACCATGTCCAGCACAGTGCCCACAACTGGGAGAATCCATCACCATCAAAGAATGATGAAGTACGTGTATAAGTATAGTGTGTATAAGTACTACATATACGTATACAGTCTGTATTTGTACATCTGTAGCACTGGAAATCACATCTTTGGTGGTCAAATCACACGGGCACTGAGCCTATGTGTGTCAGTCTACAAATTCCACATAGTTTAATGGAATCAGGCCCCTCTTCCCATTCAGTGATCCTTCCAACCACCCCGGCTCTTTGGATTCTCGCACTACAAAAATTAGCTTTTTATGTCAATACATTTATAAATATAAAAAATAACCCAAAATCCCCAATCCCAATGAAAAATTATATATAAATTTTTTTTTTAAAACAAAATCTTTTGACCAAAGGCTGCAACATTTGATTCCTGAGTTCACAATGTTAATTATCTGGCAATAGGCACTCACCATTTGTGATGATGACATTTGGCTCAAAGGACAACTCTGATTCATTGTCTGCCTGGCATTGGTACAGTGTCCTAGCCGTCCTGCAATGACAGCACAAAAGTCAAATTCGAAACTCAGGATTTTCAAAAACATTTTTGTAGTACATTTGTAGCATAGAATATTACTGAGAGAGAGAGAAGGAGTCAGAGAGAGAGTGGAGTGAACTTGCCGTTTTTTGGTTGTTTTGTTTGCATTGTTAGAGTTGTTCCCCACCATTTGGAGACTTCCAGACAAACTTCCCGTCAATGAAGAGGACCTACAACAACCAGCATCAAGTATAATGTAATGACTGTCTTTTTAAAAACTAATTATCAAGAAATCAAAAATTCATTTTTTCTTCTCAGCCTTCTTTATTCTTTAATACTGTTTTATTACTTGAACGGGAAGCTTATAATGAAAGCTCAATTTGAAAATAGAAAATATAATTTTTGGTTAAGTGGAACATGCACAATTCAGTTAGCAAAACAGTATCATAAAGAATAGAACTCTGTGTTAATAAACATGCAAAACCATAAAGATATAACTTATATTCTGATCTGCATAAATACATATATTGATAATACTATATAAATAACTATGAATAAAAAACTCCTTTTTCAGAGACAGTTAAATATATAAAGTACAGAGATATTTACACTAAAAATAATCAAATGTGTACATGAATGAAATAATATTTGGACATATACAAATACTAACAGTGTACTGATATATTTTGGGGATGACTACATTTACAATGCGTTGGGTATAACTAAATACATTGCTATCAAGGTCTTTCTATCCTCTGCATCCCAGGGTAATATCTAGTCAGTTGAAGGTGCATGCAAATATCATACATTCAATGTGAGGAATAAAAAAAAACCCACTGTACACCAGAGGAGAACACTACAAACTGATCACAATACACATGAGTAATAAGCATTACCAACAAGTGACACAAAGGTTACATGTAAGAGATGCTTTGATTGGTTAACATACATAACACTGATTAACTACAAGTAAGACTGGTACTGATTGGTTACATGTGGCCAGGGTTAGCTTACATTGATGCTGCATAGGAAGAATCATTGGACCCACGTTTCTTGATGCTTCCACTACGCAAAACAGAACAAAAATTTCATCTCCAAGCAATAGCATGATGCACATAAGGATTAATCCTACACTTTGGGGATCTGTAAATGCTAAACTGAAGCTTTCAAGCAGTTGCAGCTTGGCTGGTTGTCTGATTTTATCTCATGCATAAACTTCCACAAGATCCAAAACTGTCTTCAGAGAAAGAACTCTTTAAAGCTCATCATGTATCAAATTAAACTTATTTAATAACATGTTATCAAATACGTAAACAGGCTAATTCAACTTATTTAATAAAATGTTATCAAATATGTGAACAGGCTTTTAATTATCTTTTGAGGGGAATTTTGAAATGATAATAATTTTTTATCTCCCTACAAACTTCTTTCTTCACTATGTTTGATGCAAGAACTTAAATGAGTAAGCAGAAATGAATTTCACTAAAGCCACAAGTAGAATAGGGGGAAAAACCAGAAAAAGGTCAAGATAAAAAATGTTACTATTTTACTTTATGGTAAAACAATGTTGTTAATAAAATTGACACAAACCAGGATCTGGGAAAAGAATGATGTGTGCTGGGTGAACAAAGAAGTGTCATGTTATATAGTGAGGGTTAGTTACAAACTCCAGATGCAAAGGGAATTCTGCTTGCTGTCAAAGCATTCACTACTAACAACCATTTCAGGACCGTATTAAGCTTGATTTAAAGCCATTAGGCTGACATGGTCACCAGACAGCTTGTCATGACAATTTAACATACTCTCACATTCCAACACATTGGAAGTTGTTATGACAACAGCCATTAACACTCTGGAGAGAGGCTTACTCCAGAATAACAGTCAATCTGACAACAGGCATGTGAAATCTTGTTAATTTTTATTTCATTCCCATTGGGTTGCTTTATTTTTAGTCTTTCATAGAATCAAAGAGTCTTGAAATTTTACATTCCATTTACAATATACCTATCGAACACGCTGACTTTGGATGAAATCCACAGGGATCTTCGCATGGCTTGGTCTCTGACAGACAACAGAACATTTACAACACCAAACAGTATTCCATCACATACTTCTTTTCCCCAGTGTAATCATTAATTGAAATGAAACTGATATTGCCAACTTACATCATAAAATTGAATATTAGAAATACTAAACAATACCCCACCTTTGAATTCTCTCCCAAAGTAGTGTTAACCAACTTTTTATCGCATGGTTCACTAGAATCAGTCTATGGTTTAGAATAAGTTGTCGCAAACCAATGTCTCGCTGGTTAATTGCATAAAAAATTGTCGCAAAAAAGTCTGTTTACAGTGTTGGTACATTGAGAAGAAACTCATCTTGCCCCCCCCCCCCCCTTCTTTTTATCTAAAAGTTAATTTTGTGACCATTGCAGTGTTTTTAAAGTCTTCGTCTAAATTTGTCTACAATATATTAAGAGAGTAGATCACTTCTGAAATTGATAAGAGAGCATGATCAGGGTGCCACAGGGTCAACGAATCAGTGTGCTAACACTCAGAGGGGGTTCAGAACCCTAGACGCGGAATTAAACATACTGAGAAAAAAACCACTTACAATGTTGGAGCATCTGAAGTGTCATTCATAAACTTGTTTGCTGCAAAAAAATATCTTTAATGTGTCATAATGTTAAATTATTAAGATTACAATAACACATGTTTGAAAATTATCTACTCTTTAGAAACATTATAGATACTTGATTTTAATCAGTACATGTGTACATACACATGTTTTGGTATCTTTTCAAACTCAAGATAAAAGTCACTAAAATTACCAGATATGAAAAATTCAAATTCATCACATTATAAGCATGATAGTGATAAAAAATGCACTGTGATATAATTTTCCTATCAACATGTCCTTCATTTCCTATCCTTTCTTCATGGCTTGAGTATAAAAATAAAAAAATTCATTGCCAAATACTCTGATCACATCACTAACAACAGAAATCTTTTAAATGTATTACAAAATGACAAGAATTATGCCAATCAGTGTATAGTAATAGAAGCTTACATAATCCCGAAACATTGCTGAACTGGGTGTTTCCGGGGATGGCTGGGGCTGCGTGCTTTTTGTGGGAGTCAAACTGAGGGAGGGGCGAGGACATGGCAGAGGCACTATTGGACAGGCTGGAGTTCAGGGACTCAGAGCTATCACTGCTACTTCCATGGGTCTCAAAGCCTGCAAACCAAAGAGGCCTGCTGAACTACTCATAGTATAATTGTCCAGCCCCCAGAGGGAGCCTAGGTTTCGACAGAGATCATCTATGTCTCAATGGGTTGGAAAAATTACATTTTTATGCCATAATACAATGGAAAAAAACTTTCATAAAACAATTGAAATAAACATCATATTTCTAACTGATGAAGTAACTTTCAAAAGAATAGATACCATTTACCTATAAATCTCATTTTCCCTTTAATAAAGTTTTATTAAAGGGATTTATTTGGTTCAATACATACACAGACTGTCCTATAAAACTTTCTACTTACGCTCTGTGGCTGGGTTGTAAATCTCGACAGATCGGAGTTTAGGTTTCTGGTGGGCATACGGAGGAAGAGATGGGGCTTTGTTCATGTAGACTGGCTGCTGGTTTTGACTAGACACATCTAATGAGGTGTGATTGACCCCAGGGGTAAATTTGTCAGTCACTGGTTGGGAGGCACTACGAATGGGGCAACGAATTTCACTCGGGTCAGCATCTTCAGGTGGTGTTTTGAAGATCTGTCAAAAAGGATTTGACAATAACATATATGTATATGTAAATCACCAAAAAACTATTCCTGCAATATAAGTTAAGAGGGCTATATGGTCATTTCCATTTTCAGACTAAGTTATTCTCCCTGAGAAGAACTCTTTTAAAGATATAAAAAAAATATCCATATTTTAAATCTTAAACTATAGCAAAAAATATTGTACATCCACATTAAAATGCATGAAAGGCAACTTTTGTTAAGAGCAACAAAAAACCCACTTTTTCATAATTGTTGATGAGGATTTCCACTATTATATTGAGAAACTTGATGTCCATTATGGCCGCCACCGACTCCTCTTCTGCTCTCATTAGTGTAGGACCAAAGCAGACACCAAGGTTGGCCACAGTCATCAAGTTCTTATCACTCAACTCTGCTACCCTGAAGCCAGAAAATGGAAATTCATGTATTACAACAGGACTCAGATAAAACCCTAAAAATGATTTTTAGTTTTTCAGACACCAACAGAGTAGATCATACATTGCTATGTTCATCAATTTTACCACATCTTTAAAACAAGAATAACTCAGATAACCAAATTTGAAGTTTTTGTCTCCAGGAAGTAAGAATCGATTTTTTTTTTCTGTCTTAAAGACACATAAATAAATTTATCTTTCATACTTAGGTTCATACTTTAAGACATTTGTATTATGAATACCGTTTATGTTAAGGATGATTTCCTTTAAAATACCAATGCAATTCATAACAAACTTCTTGAAAACGTTATAAAATGTCATTTACAACTTACTTTCGTAAATGACCAATCAGCAGGTCCAACATTTCAAAGTTGGCCTCGGGCAGTTTGTGAACGAGTGTGTGGATGTCATGGATACGCAGGGTCTTTGATTCTTGTTCTAAAAAAAAAAAGAGTGCCTCTTTAGCAACAACTAAAGTATGGAAGAAGAAAAAACTTGGTTTCATAACAAAAATTATCACAGAATTTACAAACAACCTGCTTCACAAAGTATTCCTCTGATAATTGTGCATAAATATCTTTTGAGATTAATCATTTTGACTTCATATACTGTAATTCTAAATTCATGAATATTTAAAATAAACGAAATCGAAAAAAATATGAAGATTTACATTGAAAATAATTTTTTTTAAAGACCAAACTCTATATAGATTGGGAGACTAATTTTCAACCTGAGTCAAATCACATTTATTGATATTTGCCACAAAAAGGTAATTACTGTAAAATGTGTTTGATCATTTTCCATTCAAATGTAAATAAACAATGGGATGGTTAGGTGCATATGATCATATGCTACAGATCAATTTATGGAAATTTCAGTCAAAGCTGGATTTATGGATGATGGATAACAGCTGCAGAAATGATGAAATGCATAGCCAATACAGTTGAGTGGTAGGCAATTCTACCACAAAGAAGGGGGGTTGTATAAAGCAGACCTTAAAAGCCATATACTTTTTTTCAAAAATAAATCATCGCACAATTTCTACTCAATAACGACTTAACAATCTTAGTTCTTACAGTGTACATGTTACTTTTTACTTTAGTAGCATGTATTTACATTTGTACTATCATTTCTGTATTAATTATAAAAGTTAAAAAAAAAAAAATAAAATTAGTAGTGTCCCTTTCCCACAAACTATCAATGGTTATTTTTTTAATCACTATATTACTGTCAGATTTTTGGTTAAATGCTACAAAATCCCCAAAACAGAGGAGTTGGCAGGATAAAAGAGAATTGTGGAAGAAACTCAGCTCTAGACTCCTGTAAAATTTACCTTCCATACCCCGAGTTTCTGAAATCATACACAGAGGCATTAACAAAGTCAAATATTCAAAAACCACTCAGGCTCAACAGCACACTGATTAATCGTCTCCCCTTAAAAAGTCACAGCCACCAAAAACTTACTCGCTGCTGCTATTAACGGTTTGTGTAATTTGAAGGTCATTAATGGTTCTGGCAGTGATCTGAAAGTAAAAGTTTGTACATTGTATATGTGTATTATAAAAAATAGAAGTACAAGTTTATATATATACATACGATATCAAGGTACATGTACATGTATAAATGTTGAAGAAAAGCAATGTCTTACCGGAGATAATTTTTAACAGCGCTTGTAATCGTCTTGATTTCAACCTGGCTTGGGTCACAAAAGTCAATTTTGTCTTTTCTTTTTGGATCTGTTTAAATCAGAAGTTTGATGTATATTTTAATTTCCATTTACTAGAGCATGTTGAAGTAAAAAATATTTACCTTTTTAAACTAATGCCATAGTAATGTGTTACACATTTAATAATCTTATCATATAAATAGTTTACACATCAGACAGTAACCAAAATCAAGTTCTTACCCAGTCCTTGCGACATGAGCTTGTTCACTTTGGAGTTCACCCCAACCAATCTGTACAGGCCTTGCTCCTGCAGACCTAAAAATCCAAAGGTGTCTTAGTATGATTATTTTTTAATTTTATTTCATCAAGATATACACGTATACATGTACTAGAAGAGCCACAGATGAATATCAAACAATGATGCGAATAACAATAATAAGAGAAATATCTTTTAGTTTGTTTCTCATTATCATGGCTTTTCTGTCTACATTGTACCTCTTGTTTCTACTGCTTGGATACATCTATTGATGAAGGCAAATCCAATCTCATCCAGTGAGGCTATAAAAATAATAAATGAAGAAGATCTAAACCAAGCTGAACAGTAAAAATCTATAGTTTGTATAAATCAAAGTAAATCACTGACAATAAATCTACTCAATTTTGCATAAATCAAACTGCAGTTGTACAGATACATACAGTCTTCAGAGGAAGTGTTAGGAGTTGTATAAACTGGTTCTCTGCCATCCATGGCATCCATCCACAACTTCCTGTCGTCATCAGACAGTGCTTGGAATGTCAGCATGTCCGACCTGCAAAAGACAAAACTAATCCACATGTACAGTATTTCAGATACTACATTAAGGAATTAGGGGTTTGTCATACTCCTCAATTATCTAAAGAAGATAAAGCAGATTCACTTTTCAACCACTGTGATATCAAAATAGAATCTCTTGTTGCTTGTTGATAAAACATACTCACTTTTCGAGCACCGTGATATCAAAACAGAATCTTTTGTCAATACTTTGGGAAGCCCGTCGTATGCATGATTTCAGGATAAACTTTTCTGTTACTGGCTGGCTCTGAAAATCAAATGGTTGAACACCAATTAATCTAAATCACTTGGTACACTTCACGTAAACAAGTTTTTAAAAATATTTCGAGTTTTTCATTATAACTTGTGGGGAGAGAGAAGGATAATACATTGTTTTGAGCAGTAAGAAATCAAAATACTGTAGTAGTATTGTCGTCTCTAACAAGGTTTAAAAATTGCTGAATTCTGAAGTTTTTTCAAGTTATTTTGATCACAAATAAAATAACAATGCAAAACAGGTCCTCACCAGTTTCCCTGTGACCTGATTGTATGGCATCATGTGGAATACCTTGCCCTCTTTTTTGTACCAGCAGTAATGTTTGGTCCAGGTAGTACCCATCACCTCTGCAATGATCCAAAATTGTTATAAATCATTGTCAGGTATTTCTTTGTATTAATAGGTTTATATGTACTTAAACTTATTAATATACATTTTTTGAAAAACAATGTAATATATATCATTTTTTGAAACTTTGAGTAAAAAAAAAAATTATAAATTCACCCTTGTGAATTTTTAAATGGATCTATTTTCTTCTTTTTAATTCATGAAGGAAGAAGAATACATGTAACTCTTATTGACAGTGTTACAAGTAATACATGTATATGTATTTGCAATATTTGCATTTTTTATGAAGGAGGAAGTCATATATATGTAATGACCAATAACAAGAAGGCAGTTAACTCCCTTCCTGTTGTGTCATTGATTGGTGCTCACTTTTCTCCATCAGGTAAAGGTAACCTTCCTTTGTACAGCCTTTGTTACTCTGGTTTAGCAGCCCATGAGGTTTCTGTAAATAAAACAACAATTAAGCAATAAAATACATGTACCAGTATTTGGCAAAAACACCCCTCCTGTCATTATGGAAAGTACATGTATATGTAGGTGCCCCACAACCTCATTCATGTTCATCAGAAAAATCTGCCTCTGGCCAGATTTAAAACTTTAAAAGTCTACTGAAATCATTTACAAGGTTTACTTCCTCACTGACAGATACTATCAATTATAGCAATCACTAGTAAACAGCTATCTGTCGAACGGTTATAACTTACTATGGCTCTACATCAAACCCACCACCTTGTAGCAATGCCACTATAATAATCAAGAATGCAGGGTGAATAAAATCTAGTATTAATCTGATCTTTGGCCACAGAGCCCAACTTATAAATTTCTGCACAAATGGATATTTCTATGATATTTTAAGGATGTTTAAATTTTTTATACAGTTTTTAAACGAATACTGGTAATTCAGGTTTTTTAAATGCATGAATACTAGTAATTTAGATTTCTTAAATGCTTGGATACAGGTTCAAGATTCCTTAAAGGGTCACTCATTGATAGTAAGGTCATCAGCAACACAAAACTCAACCTTCTTTCACAACGGGACATTACCGGTACATAGTGTAATGCTTGCATGCGCCAATGCCACTTACAAATACTACATTGTATTACATACATGTACATGTATGTTTATGTTATCAAAAAGTAAAGGATTGCAAATAGTGTAATTGAAAAAGCTATGATAAAAATATTTACCAGTAGGTACTCTAAATACTACATGTACTATTAATTTTAGAATGTGATTGATACATAGAAAACTGATTTACGTACTAGCAGAAAAAATTTTAGTAGCGCAACTGATCTACAGGTATATATATGTTTATAATCAGAAATATCAATGTTATTTATTTACAAGTATACGTCAATAATCATATACAATTTACAGCATGTATTTACATGTATGTTAATAAAATATATAGAATTCCACCATGAAGCCCTGTGCAATGTGCTTACTCATACTCACCCATAATGAGGACTAAAATAGTTAATTATAAGAGTGACTGCCGTTACCGAAGAACTGTAAGTCTAATACCTCAAAAAAGGAAAGTCAAACACTAGTTGCTTCAAGTGTGCGAGAAAGAGAGAAAAGAAAAGCCTTGGAATTTCAAAATAACTTTCTTTGTTTAGGATGTATGCCTAATCTTCATTCTGTTGAAACATTTTTTTTTTTGTACATTGAAGAGTACAGTCATGTTTACCTGGTATTACTATTACAAAACCTTCTTAACTGATAAAATCTAATATAAAAGAACACAAATAAAAGGACACCTGTTGGAAAAGTTCAACCAAAAACACTTAAAAATTAAACAAGGAATAGATTTGATATCATGTCAGAATACATGTACGTGTCTGATATGGATAAGACCAAAAAATAAACAATATGGAGGGGAAAATTCAAAACCAAATAGATTTTTTTTTCAGATGAGTCAAAGACACAACAATATCTTGACCTGTACATGCAAAGGTTCAAATTAAAAATCAAGTTGTTGCAATAAATACCACTTCCGAAACTGCTATCTGTTAAAGAATAGAGAAAATTTATCATTTACAAGTGTCTTCTGTGTACATTGTCCATGATCTAATATATGTAATATTTTTGTCCAAAAACTTTCCATATGCTGATTTATGCGGCATCTGTGATGACCTATTTGGGTGCAACAGTCAAAGCCTTTCATCTCCTTGTATAAGACACAATTTTTTTAACAGTGCAACAGGGACCAACCTAGAGCAAAATTTTAGGGAGACTTCACTTCTCCCTAGCAGAAAAATAGAAGTTTGAGAAATCAGGGAGACTTCCATTACTTGACAACGACATAACGCTAATGATGATATAAACAGATTCAACCTTTAATTATAATATAAAATAGTTCAGAAGCAAGTCAAAAAAAAAAACCAACTTGAAACTAAAAACTAAAAAAAAACTTATCCAATTTATTAAATTTATTTTTTTGATGTATTCATACATTTTATAGATGAAATGTTTTGTAATTGTGTTAGATAATTGACAAATAAAATCAGTCTCTGTATTTCTGTGTATTTTGGAGGTATTAGTCCAACCCTTTGACCCAATTACAACTGTCATGTAGTGGATCTGTTTAATTTTAAAGATAACTGTTAACAAACGGTTTAATGATTATTTTAGCATTAATTTGGCAGAGTTATTAACTAATTACAAGTTACCAACTAATTGTAATATCAACACTAAAAGTAATAAACATCGGTTGCACAGTATGTGGTTGCATCACCCGTATTTATAACCCCTAAAGATAAGACAGTCGCTAATCATTAATCACAACAGGGGATAACTGTGGCTGTGAAAACGTCTTTAGAATTAGTTATTTATCATTTTATTGCCTTTGGGGTTAATTTACACGATTGTGAACTCATAATACAGGGCGACTTAAACTTCTCTTTCGGAGGAAATTCCGGCGAAGTTACCGATCAAAAAGCGACTATTTCGCCCAAGTCGCCCCCTAGGTTGGTCCTTGGTGCAAAAAACTATTTGTACTTACCCTGTTGTCCAACATCTTAAACATCAGAGATTCTGTGTACTCCTTCTGACTTTCAAAGCTCTCCCTTGTCTGCAAGGAAAACATTACATGTAAACTGGTAATGATGCTAGCAGCTCTTATTTCATTTTTTTCACCAAACTGAATCAATGAATTAATTAAATTACAATGCGCAATTCATGCTTAATATACAAAACTGGTTTCCTAGAATTTATGGTTTTAATTGAGATAAAACAAATATCTGTGGTATTATGGTACTAACCTTTTGAAGTATCTTCTGGAGGTACATAGAAGACTCGTTCAACTCATTGCTGGCATCAAATCCTAAATCACAATTACGGTAATAAATATACCATGTCTGACATTGAAATAACACAACTATTATAGCCAGTAATACATTTTACCACAAAAGAGTTCTGTCTATTTTTATATTGATGAACTTACCTTGATGATAAAATGTGAACAAACTGTACATAAAGGCTAACATCTGAAAGTAAAAGTAAGATCTTAATGGCATGTATTCCCTATGCTCAACGAATTAATGAATCTCTTAGTAATCTATCAGTCAATACTTACAGTTTCTACAAAATCAAATTTCTTCCTTTCTTGAACTTCTTGTAACTTGAGGACATATTTCATGGAACATTCTCTAAAGTTCCTAAATTCCATTTCAAGGGTTGCATCAGCCTAGAAATTATAAATATTCAAAATATACCTGTTCCACAAATTTGATGATATAATTCTTGGTGGGTTTTTTTTTTTTTGAAAATGATTATAATGCGTAGGTACCTCTTGAAGAGTATTATCATTAATTTTGGACTTGAGATTAAGATATCTCTCCAATGACTGACAGATTTTGGCAGTGTGTCTATCAAAGGCTTTCTTCTCCTCCTTAAAAAAAAAAAACCAATAAAAAATATAGATTAACTGTAAAGCTCTCACAGGTCAAATATGTTTTAAACACAGGTTGATACTTTATCAACAAATAAATCATAGATCTAATTCTTGAAAGCTTGAGGAATTGTCTAAATTCAAAAATCAAAGGAAAGAAGTTCATTTTCTATCATAGATCTAATTCTTGAAAGCCTGAGGAATTGTCTAAATTCAAAAATCAAAGGAAAGAAGTTCATTTTCTATGTATAGTTGGCTAGACTGGAATTCAATAAAAATTTTTTACGATATCTTTCAATAAATGAACTTTTAATCTATCCATATTAAATTTCATTCTCATTTTCTGGTAAAAATATCCATTGTAATTGTAAACTAAACTTATATCCAAATAGTAAATATATAATTATATCTGCAATCACATGCTTATTTTTAAAAGTCCATTTCATAAAATTTTTGGTAAGTTTCATACTTTCATGAATTACCTTAACTGAACCTATCTGTTCCTTTCTGAATTTGTCCAACTGCTGAAAGAAGTCTGTTACTTTGGCAAGCTGAAAAAGATAAGTTAAATGATAATCAATCAAAGTTTAAACTGTTTGATTATTTAAATTTGTGGGGACAATTTTTGTGGATTGTTGATCATTGAGACATAATGTCATGAATTTTTTTTTGGAATAATAAACTAAGTCTTTGTTTCATATGTAAATTCGTGGATGAGGGGTACCCAATGAATCTACAAAAACTGAACAAAGAACAAGATTTTTCTCATTCATGTCCATATTTATCTATGCATGTGTGCGAGACAGTGTGTAAGATTATACACTGACATTTACTTAAAAATTTATTCCAATTAACCTAAAATATTCATAAATAAAATTTATAAACTTTTCATCCATACAAATGAAATGAGACACGTAATTGTTATTTTTAAAACTCTTACCTACAAAGCCATGGACATCATCGTCTGATACCCACAGGTGATTTTGTCTTTTACTCATCACCAGTGGGTGTTCAACAATGAGCAAATATTAGATCAACATACCATTCTATCTCGCTCCTCTTCCACTCTCATAATCAGCTTCCCAAATTCTTTGAGGGAACCAGCTTGAAATAAAATTCTTGAAGTTATCATGTTATGGATTCAATTGTAAATTCAAACAAATGAGGATAAACCATAAATCCACCTAGTATATTATGTTTATTTCTTGGGCACTTTAAAATTTGTGTTACATGTACATTTATTACCTATTTTTTCTTCGTCATCAGTAAGTTTTTCTCCAATGCATTCGAAATTGAATTCAATCATTTTCTGGGCAAAACTCTGCCATGTCCTACCCATTTCTGTAAAATAAATAGTACCGGTTATTCCATAATACTTCTTGGTTTAAAAAAATGCATTATTTCATTCATATGCTCTCTCTCTCTCTTTCTCTCTCTTAATTAGTTATTGTACATGTACATGTATCTATCATCAACTGACATACATTTTTTACATAAGCTTCACCTAAAAAAATATTATAAATTAAGACCCCTCCCCAACTCTGTTAAGAGGGGTGATAAATATTTGTAATGAAAGTATTTCCCATAAATATAAGCAGAGATAAGCATTAGGATCTATAAGGAAACAATTCATCCAGCACATGATCCATTCTTATACGAAGCACATTGAATTAGAACACTTGATGTCATTTCCGTTGTGGTTTTAACCACATGATGCATTCAAACTGATAATGTACTATTCTATATAATTTGAAAACAGCTTAACCACTGATGAAGATGAAGCCATTTCAGAAGATTATGTGATTTATTTCCTTATTCAACATTGCTATATACAGAAATTATTTTTTTTTAACATGCATGTAGTTGTTGTTTACTATTTCTTTTAATTAAAAACAATTACAGTTCCTTTGTATAGAATATTGAAGGGGTTTTTTTTCATAACACTGAGTATGCACACAATAGGGCTAAAGATTTTTTTAATTAAAGTTCAATGATCCAATATCAAACTCTCAAGTACACTAGAACAGGAAGCTATAACTCTCACGATCTCTAGACACAAGTTGTGTCATTCAGTTTCAACATGTGTATAAGTTCTGAGTTATATCCATACAAAATAAACTATCTATCCAAATATTTATACAACAGTTCAAAATGCAATGCCTATGCTTTCAGGAAACAAGAAACCTCAAGTTAAACATGAATATTATCCTACAT
>WFKH01011581.1:20390256-20413070 GCA_016163765.1 Magallana hongkongensis | reverse complement strand
TACCCCTACAGCCCATATTTGAGACCGGGAAATAATAGCCCTATAGGTCTCCTACACTGCCCTGTTATCCGTTCGATGCACACTTCAAAGAAAAGGGAGATAATGGTCCACTTTTCACCCCTTTATCATTGGGAAATGCTAAAAAATGCCAAAATTCGGGTGAGCTAAATAATCTCTTCTTTATATCTTTGCATTTTTTTCTCGAAGGTTCACGTCAAAACATGGCTGACACAAAATAATCCCAAATTAACCTTTGGATTTCTCTTGTTTGGTTTTCGTTTTGACAGAGGCTATTTTTTTATGAGAATAAAATCACAATACAAGATGTCTATAAGTCCTATCTTTGTGATAATTAGACTACTTTACTGAATTTTTGACGCATGTTTTTTCGGTAGAGAAGTAAACAGGCTCGGGGATCAATTTTTAAGCACACGTATAGACAAATACCAATATTCATTAATTTCATTAAACACAAACGCATTTATAATTCTTATTCAGGCGAGCTTTACTGCCTCCGAAGTTGTCAATGCTCATACAAATTAGTCATGCATAAATCTTCTTGTTATTAATTAAAGAATGCCGATAATAAAGTAAAATATAATTTTCGATTCGCGTACTCTCAGTACTTTGATGATTTTCCTTATTGGCTGCTAGCTTCTACGGGCTTAGTGGCTGCTGTTAGTGGCTGCTAGCTTCAGCCTGGTAACGTCAGGGGTCCCGAGTCTACAAGAGCTCGTAGAGCCACAAGAGGATACCTGACGTCTTGGGACACCTGACGTGATGATGGGACTGCTCGGTCTTACTTACTTTCAAATACATGTAGTTGTAATCAACTAATGGTAATAGTCTTTCTCATAGTGATACTATGGAAGAATTGGCACAAACGATAATTTACATTTATATGGATAATATATGTGTGTGTGTGTGTGTGTGTGTGTGTGTGTGTGTGTGTGTGTGAGAGAGAGAGAGAGAGAGAGAGAGAGAGAGAGAGAGAGAGAGAGAGAGAGTTAAAATGCTTTTTCTAGGTTTATGTCCGCTGTGAAGGTGGCGATCATTACAAAAATAAAATATACTAGTATAGCCCACTGACGCGGATTGTCATCCGTTATGCATTTTTTTTCTACATTGCTCGCTACCTTCATTCCAGCATGAACTTCTCAAGTTTTAAGAAGTGATATTTACATTTTCCAGTGTCTTTGTCTGTGATAACAATACGAATCGATTTTGTAATGTATAGTCCAATACATTTCATCAATAACTATTTTGATATTTATTCGTACAATTGCTGAAAAATATATAAATATAAGTAATATGGAATCATTTTTTTAATATTATGAGGTGATCAAATACGGCCGGGCGTGATTGGATTTGTTCACCCCCGACCGTATTTGATCACCTCATAATACTTAATCCTTAATTCAAATTTTGACCAGTGATAATTCGTTTTAAATACCGCGTACATTCCACAGGATGATAGGAAATGATATTCATTCTCTCTCTCTCTCTCTCTCTCTCTCTCTCTCTCTCTCCCCCCCCCCCCCCCCCACACACACACACACAGCGACACGATGACAAGTATGTGTAAAACATTTTAAATTAGCTTGTTTTTACCTATACCCCGTATGAATCTTCTCTATGATCCAGCAAACGGGAATGTGTATAGCATATTTTTTCCCCAAGCTTTGCAAACAATATTGTTGTTGCATTGAAGGGGGGGGGGGGGGCCCACCAAGAACTTCAAGTTACTCTGCCACTTTGTCAGGAATAAGCACCTTTGGCGATCATCTGACAATAATAATAAAGTTTTTCATTGCTAGAGAACGGAATCAATTAGACCCACCGGGCCTGCAAGAGGAACACTTATCGTGTAATTCTTACGGAAACGCGATCTTTGATTTAATCTTAAATTCATCTTCTTTTTGTAGTAAATATATAATATATTATATATACATCATGTGATTGTAAGACAGAGTCAATAGTGTTTAATTAATTCGAAGAATGTTGAGAAAGGTTGGATCATATTACCTATCATAATGATCAATTTGATATCGTACTATCTGGGTATATCGTTTATCGGTTACCATCAATATTTTACGAATCAGTCTCTAAAAGCTTACCAACACCTGTTTGAACATACAGTCAAACTATCGGTTTTCCTCAAATTGTGACGTAATAGAAATATGATATTACATAATTTGGGGACTGAAAATTTCATGAGTTGTAGCCGTCTCTGATGTTTGCTTAATCCCTCGGGTGTATCGAAAATCTAGTGTCGGGAGAGTGTAAGTATCTTTTCAGTGACAGCAATATGGTTTTAAAGATTTGTGATTGTCAAACTCCAGTAAACTTTTCTTTGAACCATTTATTGGTATTCTTCTCATTTTAAGGAGACTGCCTAGCTGGGAGGTCAACAAATCTTCAGATTAGCCTTAAATTTTTTTAAATGGATATTTTTGGTCACAAACTATTATTTAGTAAAGAAAAAATCCAAATATTTTTTTGCTAATTTTCAACATTTTCCTAAATATTTATATGTACAGAGTTATTCGTCTAAAGGAGGTTAATATAGCCTAAAAATAGCCACGACCATCGAGCTCTCTTAAGCAAAACAGAGATCCTACGAATTGTTGGGAGCGGTAGTCCACTGTCTCCCAAGTAGAAATACTCAGTACGGAGATATCGAGGACCATATTTGCAAAATAAATTTTAATTTTAAAAACCCCAACTGAATAACTTACACTGCATTTTTAATGTACACTAGTTTCATTGGCAGAACGTGATGTCTTCCTGTGACAGATTGTGATGTCTTCCTGTGACAGATTGTGATGTCTTCCAGTGACAGATTGTGATGTCTTCCAGTGACAGAACGTGATGTCTTCCTGTGGCAGATTACAGAATACATGTACAGTGTAATTCATAGATTTTTGAGAATTAATTGTTGTAGTAAGTATTGTAAATAGGAGTGTCATTGCGATTTATCAACAACGCTTTGTTATTACACATTCATCCACAGTATGATTTATTATAAAATTATATAATACTTGTGCATGGACAAAATACTACACTGTACATGTAGTAGTAAGCAATTTTGATAGTATCATTATGTATAGTAGTCATCAAACTGATTTTATAAGAATGGACTATTTAGAATCCCAGATTTCTTAAAATACCGGAATGCTGTTTTTGTAATTATGTCATTTTAAAAAATTTCTATCCTCCTATACCTGTTCCATTTAGTAAAATCCCTTTCCTGTGTACAATGCGCATCCATTATATCCCCCAGTCAAACTCATTTTTAATTGTGTTTTGAAAAGTAAAACCACTCGAATGAATCCTTTGGATTCTATTTTTTAAGGGATTTACATTTGTGTATTTTCTTACACCGCGGTTCTTTCAGTTAATCTTATAATCCGTTTTGCAGTGATCAGTTTGTCATTGATTTCTTTTTCTCTCCCTCACCGTGGTTATATGAGGTTTTTCTCCTTCATACTGTGTTAAATGGGTGGTCTTGGTACACATAAAATAAACGTACAGGAATAAAAGCAACAATCAATTGATATTGAGCATAAGTCATCATCCGGGACCTATTGTACAACCAATCACCGCAAAGAGTCAAGACACGTAGAACTAGGCCGGGCCAGATAGCCATTTGAACGTTTTGATGTCCTTTTTGAAAACGGATTTAGATTGTGTCAACTGCAGTGGTACAGTCTATGAAATGTTTAATTTCAGTACTAATTTAAACTCGACACTGTACGACACGGACATTTTGGAGAGACCATTTCAAGTATCTGTAGGCATATTAACACTTTTAGCCATTCTGTATGGATCAATTTCCATATTAGCTGTCTTGGGGAACACGCTTGTCATCATTGTGATTTTAAAAAACAAGAAAATGCAGTCAATCACAAACATCTTCATTGCGAACCTTGCCTTGGGTGACGTACTCATTGGACTCTTTTCAATACCCTTTCAGTTTCAGGCCGCTTTGCTGCAACGCTGGGTGGTGCCGTATTTTCTATGTCCGGTGGCGCCATTTATCAAAAACCTGACCGTCTGCGTGTCCGTTTTTACTCTCACAATCATTGCCATCGATAGATATATCGCCGTGATGTACCCCCTGAAAGCGGGTATTAAAATGAAAGTTGCTACTTTGGTGCTTGTGAATATTTGGTTATTTGGGATCATATCCAGTTTGCCAAACTTGGTCTTCTTCGAAGTCATTGAAGTTCCAGACCCCCCTTTCAAAGACCACACAAAGCCTTTTTGTGCCCATGCCTATCCATCGAAATTGTTTATGAGTGTCCATGTGTTTTATCTTTTTTTCATCCAGTACTTGCTGCCTCTTTTAGTCATAAACTTAACATACTTTCGCATTGTGTTCAAAATCTGGGGAACAAAAACCCCGGGCCAGCATTTAGAAGTCCAGGAAACTGCCAGGACTAGGAACCGGAAGAAGGTCAGTTAAAAACCAGTCATCTTTAATTCTATAAATCTAGAAATATAAGGTCAGGTAATAACCAGTCACTGAGTCATATATCATTCTATATTCATCTTTAATTTCATATATCATATGGAATAAAAACCAAAATTTCAATCACAATAATTGTAATTGTAATAATTGTAAAATGCAAAGATGGCATATTATTGCACGAAAGAATTTTGAAGATTTTAAGAAGGAAAGATAGATCCAATTTTTATTAGTATTTCTTATTTACGAAGGGTATAAAATTCTATATAGATACGGATGCATGGTGTTTAATTGGGATAACATTTCTGTGAAAGAAAGAAAAACGAAAAGAAAAAATATTGTAATTTTTCAGCACTCTGAACACCATTTTCGTCTATATATTTCAAACATTAGAATATTTGATACTATTCAAGCAATAAAAATTAACCATTGAAGAACACCTTTCAAATACGTAACCGTACCCGCGTTCCTTAAACCTAACCGTGTACACAGTACCATTTGCTACAATGTATGCGAAAACAGCTACGTCTTAAAGATATATATAAATTGAGGTACAATTCTTATCAGAACCATTTGAATTTATAGTTTATACATTTTTGGTCAGATTTTAATCTTATATCACGAGTTCACTGATATTGCCGTCAACTTCATTACCAAGTTTACCCCCCAAAAATCAATTTTATTCACTTTGGTTTAATCAAGGGCAAATATATCGACATACATTTATTGTTTTACTCTAATATATCGGAGAACTGATAGCCATGGGGAAAATCACTGTTCATCGCTAATTCCAGCTCCTGCCATCAGTAGTCCATTTTGGTGAGACTGAATGTCGGAAGATGATGGAAAACGATTGATTAACGTTTAACCGGTTGTCCTCTGTACCAATCGCCACTAAATGCTTTAGCCAATACATTTAACATAACTGTATAACATGCAACGTTTAAACGGACGATGCCATAAGCATAGAATAATTTACATTAACTTGCACGTAAGAAATTAAATCAATACCTGGATGCAAACATACTTTTATACTCGCAAAGGTAAAAAACATACCAGAAACCTTAAAAAGTATTTCAATTAAAAAAATAACCCACAATAACCTTTTTAAAAGGTAAATGTTACATTTTGATATATTTTTGGTGTGATATTGATGAGAGTACATCTAAATTTTTTTTATCTTTACATGTAGATTACACTAAATTCAGTAAGTCACAGAAAATTTTTTTTTCACCTGTAAACTAATTGAACCAGAGGCTGGAGATTTCTGAAGCGTCTAGATCTGGTATTAGAGACATTGCATAAAGTTTTCACAGAAGCGAACAGCATCTACGCTAGTATGTCATTATACATTTACACTGTTCATCTTAAAGGTAGAGAGAGATGTCAGAAGACTTGTTAGTGAAAAATATCACTATTATTAAGCCAGTAAATTAAGAATGTCCAATAAATTGCTTTTTTTTGTCCCTTAACAATCAGAAAAAGACTTCATAGAGGAATTGCAATGATATGTATAGGCACTCTATCATTTAATTTGAATCATATCAATGCAACTCTGCCGCCTGTCCCCCGGTGATATGACAGCATCGGTTTGCTTCCAGGGGCTTGTTAAGGCTGACTTTTAAAAGGAGAAGCAAAAACACTGCCTTACAGTAATGACCTGTTCTCACTCTACCTCATTTTTTTTATTCATTTTGCCATTCGTCTTCCAAAACGTGACTGATGAAGGGAACGTATGATGAATTAAAGTTCATTACTCATCTGATGAATTTAGCTAAAGTGATGATTTCTTAAAATCTTAAAAATCATAATTGAAATGCATTTCTTGACGAGAATCGCTATATAACTTATTTAGTTCATCATAGTTATCTCTCTTGTCAGTTGGCTAATGTACCTTAAGATTTGATCGACTAGCTTTAATGGTCCTATTACATTAGAGTTAGTAATTCTGTGGTACCATTCCTACTGAAGTAACAGATATTTAAAATATGTCATTTCCAAAAGAGTTTTTAGGTACTGTATTCTAATATGGAGGCTCTGATCATATCCTGTATGTAAAAATACCGTAGGTATGGAAGTTCGTAGTCTTCATCATGATTTTTATCGCATATGGAAGGTTTGTGGCAACGTACTTTGAAAAAATTACGCACTTTGATGATTTTTTTCAAAGTGCGTTAAATTTGGGACCAAATCAACCCACTTTAAATGTTTTTTCAAATTGCGTTAAATTTGGGACCAAGTTAACGCACTTAGAAATTTTTTTTCGATGTGCCTTATGAATGTACATCAACATTTTGTAATATCGAGACACTTAACGCACTTTGAAAAAAAAAGAATAATATATCACCAATTCTGGGATTCAATTTTTAATTAGCTAATAGTATGGTGATTTGTAAACACTAATGGATATGATTTACCGTCTTTGAGAACGGGGAGGTGACAAAACAAAGATACAGTTCAATTACCAGTACATTGATTACAGGAGAAAGGTCCCCACCCCACATCTAATCTTTCCAAACATATGTTCAGCAAACTAGAGTAAACGTATAAAAGAACGAAGAAGATCATAAGCTTTGCTGTTAATAAAGTACAGACATGTTGAAAAAAAACCCGAGCTGGCCAAACAATGGTTTCTGCGATGGTATGTTAAAAAATACATGTATGTAGGTGTCTAAACATAAACCATCTTTTCAAATTCAAACCAACAAAATCACTTCACAATCTCATTATGAAAATAAGAGAGTTGCATTGTACAAATATTTAAATAGTATCAACTAAAAATAAACATTAACAATAAACACTATTTTCTTGCACTGATATTCTAAAAGGTCATCATGTGTTTCATATACTTAACTAACGTATATTTTTTTCTCGTCATGTTTGTTCATAAGCACATCCTTTAAAAAGGAGTAAATTTGCGGCATACGTATTAAGAAGGTAAAAGGATGACAGATGGACGGACAGACTCTTAGCGATACTGTGTATGTCCTATAATCTCACATAATGTGTAAGTTGTTGCACTACGTGAGCTTATGAGAAAACTCTTTAATCGAGAAACTGTTTAACAAGTTTTCTTTTTAATGTATGGCATTGAACTAAACAATGTTATAATAATCATTCATTGTATGTAACAATATTAAGTATTTCGATTAAGCCCTGAACATTTTTTTTTCAAAGTGCGTTAATATCGACGATATCAGCAGACTTTGAAATAATTATTTTTTTCATTGTGCGTTGACTTCGTCCCAAAATTAACGCACTTGGAAATGTTTGTTCAAAGTGCGTTGCAGCAAAAGTCATAAAACTCATTAAAGGTTATAAAAGGTCATAAGCTTATGCAAGCCGTCTTAGAATTAAGTCAAAACACGTTTATTGTCTTAAAATTTTAACATTGAGAAACCATGAAATCTGATTGGTTATTAAAAACATTTCTACCGATCATGTTGTCATTTAGTCAGTGTAAGGTAAAAAATTCATTTCATGAATGACTGCAATATATATTTAAGCCTAAGACTGCTTCATTTTGTAAGGTCATATTGCACCCTTTTTGGTATGGTTCTTGGTAATAAAGCAAATAAAATTGAATCACTTCAAAACCCAAGTATTATTAATTAACTAACACTTTGGAAGAAACTTTTCTTTTTTTTAAATATTTGAAAAAAAACCCTAATTAAATGATATGAAATGAAATCAATAATTCCATTATGATTGACGCTTCAAAACAGCTCAAAAAAAAAGGGAAAAGAAAAAAGAAACGAAAATTAGTCGGAAAATTTTTTCCGTCCAGTTTTCCTTTGATACTTCAATCAAAGCAAAAATTATTATAGTAATTTCTTTAAACCACACTCGATGAATTCAATTTATACACAATTGCATCTCACGGTTGACATCATAGAAATGAAGAGTGAAATAATTGGAAATCGTTTGAAACGTTGCACCATAAGTAGAAATAAAGGAAAACACCTTCGTTAATAGTCTCATTACCCACCTTTAGTGCACAATTGCTAGGCATGTCGATTGATACTTGATTCTGATGGCTGTGATAATAGCATGGTTCATACAAATTAGTGTGTGATAAAATGGCCATTATATACCTGCATGAAAAATTATATAAATAGGGAAGTACTCTGTATACGTAGCCCTGTTTATTATTGTTTTGTTGTGTGTGCTTTAAAAAAAAATCGATTTCATGTAATTTTAATAAACGGAACGATAAGAGGCAGTCTTTCAAAAGACATACGTGTTTTGAAAAGATGATAATCATCTGTGAACCACCATAGTTTGAAAAACAGATTTAGTATATTTTTTAATTTCGTTGCACCGAGAAAAGGCGAGGTTGGAACAAATTACAAGTAAAACGTGTTGAAACACAATAAGTTTTTCGGTTTCAGGCACCAATCAATCACACCATTGCTCTCTTATTAAACCGGTTATGTATTGTTTTACATTTATTTTGACACCAAAGGATTAATTCAAATTGTCGTTGTTTTTAGAACATTTATGTGCGTATAAGCCCATAACATCTAGAGGCGTATTTCGACTCTTATTTCAATTTAGTATAACGCATAATATGTTGTGATAAGGCGGATATCTTTTGAAATAGAATTTTCCAAATACAAAACTGACTTATGTTTAATGTAAAATAAAATTTTCAATCCAGTATCTATAAATCTTGGAGTTTGCTTTATTCAATAAAAAGTAAAGGAATCATAATTGTGTTTTTCAGTCTGATCAGTATTTGGAAAGTGTCTGAATGAAAATAGGTTATATGTTTGGCAAAACATATATTCCGCGAATACAGAAACTTTTGTAAAATGATATCTTTCATCGGGGTCCTATTGATATACTTTATTATCTTACTGGTAGTTTTGTTAGTTATTTCAAAACACACTGCTGAGCAAACTGTTTCCTTTTTTGTGGCTGAGAAAGTTTTTTGTTGAATTCGAAGTCAAGTCGTTTCGACGTCATTAATAGAGTTTACTACCGGTTTTCATAAATGTATATAAATTCACTTTATTTGAGCTTCACCTTCCCCCGACTGGGGTTTGGAACTATTTACCCGCGGAACCCACTTTCCCAGCAGTGTGTTGCCAGTGCGCTAACCACTTGGCCATCTAGGTAAGTTTAAAACTTGGAGAGTGGGTTCCGCGGGTCTCTAAAGTTCGAAAACCAGCTAGGCCAGGGCAGGGAAAAGCTCTAATATAGGGAATTTTATTGTGTTCTGTAGTGTGTATATCTTGTTTGCATCGATGTATATCTTATTTTATTCACTATGGACAGGTATATGTTAATCTGAGAGTTACTGTACACTTTTAGGTTGTGAAAATGCTCATCATCGTGGTCTGTCTGTTCGTCGTTTGTTGGATGCCTTTACACATCTACCAAGTTTTATCACAAATATACCCCGCCATAAACAAGTAAGACTTTTTAAAAAAGAGACTTAAAAACTCTTTTAACTTTAAATATTTTCTTCCAGAATTAAAATTTGATATTTTACCTGATTTTATTTTATAAATCATCAACTATGTTCATTTCTATGCCTGGTGCTAATTTTTCTATTTCGATTTTTTAGATATGAAAATATTCATATCATATGGTTTTGTTGCAACTGGCTAGCTATGAGCAACTCCTGTTACAACCCCTTTGTTTATGGTCTCCTTAATGTAAGTATTTAAAGAGTCATAGTCTTCTTACTACAGAATGATGAGACAGACAGATAACAGACAGACAGACAATGTGTTTTAGAGATGTGTTTGGGATATATACGCAGTGAACATTTACAAGTATACAAGTATAACAAGTATACGCTTGAAATAATATATAAATGATAAGGTCAGTGATTATGCCTAGAAAGTTGATTCGTTGTGTACACGTGTAATTAATTTCACTGTATACATGTACATGTATAGAGTGAATTCATTTTGAACGCGTTGAATTCGTATAAACCTTAAAACACGGGCAAGTCTTTCACCTGAATTTATTTGTAAACAACTATCTTAACTTTAAAAAACAGCAACATTGTTTCCAGTAGTTTGGATATGTAATAAATTGTATTTCAAATTATCTGTTGGGGGGGGGGGGTCATGAGTTCATTGTAGTTCGGCCCACCGACGAATTAGAAAAGCAATCTTTATTCATTACACCTATATAGAACTCATGGGAATAAACATATTGATATTTTTGTTTAAAAAAAATGTATATTTACTGATCTGGCACCCCACTATAATTAGTATGCGATTTTGTTCCAGTCTAAATTCAAGCGAGAATACCAGAAATTGCTGTCTTACATAACGTGTTGCAGAAAGTTGTTGCAAGATGGAGAGCTAGGGGACTACTCCGATCTCAGCGCCGGAAGTATGCGCCGAATGCAGCTGTACGGAACACAAATTTCCTCCTTAAAAAACGGAAGCTTCAGACATGAACATCATGGAAGAGGAATCAGTTTGAAAAAAATGTCTTCAAATAGAGCTCATCTGTAATCAATCTCTCTCTCTCTCTCTCTCTCTCTCTGAAAATAGTTTGCTATAATTCGACAGAGACAGTATAAATAAAATTCTATACAGTATAACAATGTCTTATTGGCGGAGGTTTATTTTGCTCGTTGATAATACAGTCTGTTGTTCATACGCGGACAAATTGTCATCTTAAACTGCTGAAGGTCCGAATGCGTTCATGAATTGGGTATCGGTTTTCTTCTGCTAATTTGTTTCTTAGGAATTAAAAGGAGAAAATACTCAGTGGAATAGATGTAATTATACGTTTAACAAATCTCGGTTATTAATAAAAGCCATTTCGTATAAAAGATTCTTGAACACATGCAGAGAAACCAAGATATTGTTGAAAATCATATTAAGGTAATATCGTCTTCCTAATTAGCATCATACTTCCACATAACAAAATAATTCCTACGTCTGTTGAGGATGTAAAGGGAACATATACAAACTAATTCGTTTATAATATTGTTTTTCATTTGGCAATGTTTAACGCATCGTCGGAAACGCACAGTTGATCACGCTTCGTTCTTCTCTATATCACTCGGTAATGAAGAGAGGAATAAGGCGTAATCAACCGTGTGTGTTCGACAATTAATAAATGGATTTCAACGCTGTGCCGATGGCATTTTTGCACCCGTAAAAGATGCAGTTTCCGATAACTTGATAGACCATTGACTTTGTTGTTGATGTAACTCTATTGTCAGATGAGATACTTACTATTATAGAATTATTTTCTAATGGAAAAATAATAATTAGCCCTTAGATTGACATGTCAGAGAGTCTCATTTTTTGTATTTTAGGCTTCATTTTGGTCTAAACCCTAATCCGAAACTCCTCTGACTGTTACCCCCGCTTTTTTTTATTTGGTGTTTGAAAAACATTTATTCAAAAAGGGGCGGGGCAAGAGTTGGAGGAATATCGGATTATCTATACATAGCTCAAGGGGCCAAACATTGTAAACTTTTGGTAAAAAGAGACCTACAGGCCTTTAATGGTCAATCTTTTATGATATTCAGTTTCATTCATAATGCATACAACATGAATACAGTTTATTTCTACAAGCAAACCATGCATAAGAAATAAAGTAGATTTCCTAAAACAGAACACATATTTAATTTAATATGGCCCAAGTGATAACTTACCTTGTAGTTATGAATGTAAAATTGTTAACGGGCGACAAACGGCATATAGGTTACCCGAGTGACTCAAGTAACCTAAAAAAATAGACATGTTCACTATACGGCCATATTATTAACCCAACCCAACCCCCTCAAATAAAAAACCCTCAACCCCTGACATGAGCCGTGAATTTCACAATTTTTAAAAGAACAAGACATTATGTACAATATAACAATGTATTTACTTTATCTCCCTTGAGTGTGATTTATCTTTTTTCTTGTTAGAAATAGGGGCATTTCTGTTTTCCGTTAGTCTGACCATGACCTGTAGTATATTTTTTCAAACCATTATTTAACTGATTGCTAATAAGTTTCTGTTTTTAAAAAAATATTAACCAGTACGTTTTACTTTTTTTTTTCCTGTTTGGATATTCAAAATGCTATGTTGAATAGATAATTTCTTTTAACAAAAATACATTTCTAAGAAGAATTGCTATTTAAATTAAATGTTGACAAAAGAGATGCGAGAAGCCTCCGTTGTTTTTGGGCAAATAATTAAGTACGTTTAGTTTTGTTCAAGATATTTTTCAACCATGTACTATATAAAAATCGGAAGTAGTGGGTTGCCCAAAGAAGAATAAAAAGTTTCCAAGCAGATTTACTTGTGGACCTATATGTAAATGATTTACTTATCGAAAGGTAGATGATACTATATCGAGTTTATTATTTTTTTTTAATAAAGTTTCTTATGCGTTTGTATAAAAGTCCTTGTATTTATAGAGGTTATTTAATAAAAGACCTTCATTCTTTCTTCTGTAAACACAAAAAAGTCCTCAGAAACCATGAGGATCCACATAAAACTACTGATCTCTGCTATTTGACTCGAATTTGCCGGCAAAAACTGTTTTAGAAACGTTCATACATTGAACAAAATTGTAAAACAAACCGTATCTTTTAACAAATGGCTTTTATTTTATTCGATTAAAAAAGTTACTCGTAATTTTTGGAAAGCAATCAAAAGGGATAAAAATAGTTACAATAGGAAAATATCCAACTTGTGTTAATTAGCACGTTTTCACTCGAATGAAAATCGAACAGATTTGATAAAAAAACAAATACTAAGAATAGTTCATCCGTTAGTAATAGAGAAGCTTGTTAATGACGAGCTTTCGTGTGACAGTGCTTATTTGCAATACATCTTCAGCAGTCTTGTGGGGTTTCGATGACGGCCTTGATGGTAATAAGAAGGATATCCTGTAGAATCTAGGAATACCAGATCATCTGCCCTGTATATGCTAATTTCCTTCCGCGTCACAAGAAAAGGTTTTTGAAAAAGATTACAATCTTTGATCTCACAAAAATTATCCGTATGTTTGCAATTAGGAATCAAACGAAGGTTTATGAAGACACTCTGCATACTACAGTCATTAACTGTCATCATTCAAATACACGTATACCATAAATACATATATTTACATTTTCCAGTGTGTTGCCTGTGATAACACTAGGTATCGATTTTGTACTATATAACCCGTAACTTCAAATGACGCCAAATTGAGGTGCCAGCGGGGTTTGCTTATTTATATTTAAATATTTAATCGTACGATGGCTTAAAATTATATCAATATAAGTAATAAGGCATCATTCTTTGAATATTATAAGGTGATAATTTAGGTCGGGGCGTGATCAAATCTATCATAAAGCCCTTCGGGCTTTATTGGATTTGATCACGCCCCGACCGAAATTATCACCTCATAATACTCAAAGAATGATTCCTTATTCCTCAAGTATGACGAGAATAGACAATTCTGAATTTCGTTGAAATAATTAAATTCACCTGATCAGAGCTGGCCCGCTTATACAGACACACGCACACACACCTTTAGGAATTCATATGTTTATTTTATTTCAAATTTGAATAATGTTTATACGATCATAACGATGTACACATTTTAAATGCGTATTTTCTGCATAGTCAAAGTAATGGAAAATGGTGTCCCCCCTTTAAACACTGCTTGTGTAGGAAAAATGCCTAAATCTTTATAACACCATAGAGTCATGAGCGTGTAAAACCTGGCTTTTGTAAAAATAGATCTATAGGTAATAACTAAAGGATTTCCTCATCATCCGGGTACTTTAGAACACGTTTGGAAGAAGTGACGGATGAAGGAAATGGGGAACCGTTGAGGACTTCACTCTGGTCTTTATCAATGCTATTTTCGCTAGATTGGGTAGAAGTATTAGGCGACAAAAGTTCAACAGATGCTGAATTGCTACCGGAAGTCTCAACAACGGTGAGCTTTTTCTTGGAGTCGCCGGCGGCAGAATCCCGGACTACTTTCCCAGTGGTGCAGCGTTTGACCGTGGCGCTGGATAAAGACACGTCCTGTACCAGAGATTTGGCGGCTTTTTCAGCGGGGCACTCCGTCTGCGACTCGGCATTGCACGTGATCACTGGGCGTGTCTGTGACGCAGTATGATGCAATATCCTGGACCGAGCCACGGAACAGATATCGATGTGGTCCGGCTGCGAGGTGGGCTGACCGGTCAATAAGATGTTCATGCTGAGGTATAGAGGGAAAGTGAATACCTTGTTCACAGTCATGGCCAGCGTTTCCTGAAATTACAAAATCCTCATGTTTAATGGGTTTTTCCACCACATCACTTTCATTATTTATTCAGAAGCCTTATCAAGCCAACGTTAATGTCTTTTGGGAAATTTGAAAGGAATCACACGTCAAATTCTATTTAAGTCTGGTCAATAACAAATGAGTAATAACATTAATTTATAACATTTTCACACGATTCCACTGACCTCGGATTACCTTCGAAAAGAAATTTGTTTTTGTACAATAAGGTCGGGATCTGTATTAAAGTTAAGATATGAGGATAATCAGTATAGTAAGTATGAAATGAACTCAGATTCAAAGTTTTATAAATACTAGTATAAGCAAGATTGTTCTTGTAAATTAATTAAAAACCATTGTTCATTGTAAATGAATTCTGCAAAGTGCAATATTTTATAGAAGGTTATAACATGTATATCTCCACGTTTTTGAAGGGTTCTTTTTTCTTCTAATTAAATTTTCAATTGTTCTCTCTGTAATTGTTATTATAGGAGACGGCCAAAAAGCAAAATCTTCGCATGTAACAGAATAAAGACATCTCCAGACGTTAGTTAATACTAGACACAACTTAATAAGGAGGACTGACCGTTTAAAGAATGAATTGGTTGACATGTCATAACTAATTGGCCCCCCCCCCCCCCCATTCATCCAGCGAGTTCACTTATTACTATCAAAGTTGGAAAAAGAGAAAAATCTTTTTGGGCAACATTTCTTGCTAGTCCAACAGTGTTTAATTGTAATCCAACTGTCACTTCTTGTAATACTACAATGTAGTAGAAAGAAGGCGGTGTACTTTTAAGTTGTACACTGTACAGTGAAAATGTTCAAACCAACCAATGGGAGGATAACTAAATTTAAAAAAGAAATCTTTTAAATTCTTCAGACTAGGCTGCTCATATACATATATTAATTTCACAAACTTAAGCATCCTTGTTCTTTAAAGAAGATTATAGTTATGTTAAATTCTGAGTCCTTTGTGGTCCGTAGCTGGAGAACTTTGATCAGAGATGCATGATTGAGCTAAGTAAACATGATAACCGACTAAAGTGGACAGACAATAAAAAACAATAATATCAGAGATCTTCAGTTTTGATTCATTATTGGCATTTTTATTCTGTTTTATGATTTAATTAATTTGGTTTGAAAGGTGACTGGAGGCCATGAAATTAGACCGAGTTTAAAACTTCCAGACAGTCTTGAATAATGTATTTCATTCATCAGCTTCAATAAGATTACTTCAGAGATGATGTAACCATGAAACAGAGACATGATGTATACTGTAAACCAACTTTTTTTCGTGTGCAAGAAATTTTCGCGAGGTTCGCAAGAGCCTCATTGTCGTGAATATTTCTTGTCGCGAACCAGTACTTGTCGTATGGTTGTTATAACAACACGGGTCTGGATAGGGCTTGGTCACAAACATTAGTCGTCGCCAACCAGTTCATCGGAAGTTAATCGCGAAATAAAGTCACCGCGAAGAAAAGTTGGTTTACAGTAGGTGTTACCTCATCTTTCTGCAGGGAGATCTTCTGTATTTCACTGCTCTTTCTCTCTGTTACTTTACCATCCTTGTCAACTGAAGCAATTGTCAGCCTGAAAAATCAAACACTTCAACTCTTATACTCTTAGTAACAGCCATGACGCAACTTGCCAAGCATATACAGGCATTTGTGCCTTGCATTTAGGCAATTACATGTTCATGTTTCAGTTTTGGGGATATCGTTTTAAGAAAAAAAACCCATAATAAAACCTGTATGTGGAGTGAAATCCTCTCTTAACAATTTAACTTACAAATTCATGTGAAGCACAATTAGCTGTGTATCTTATAGTTCTTATGATATGCGAAAATAATCTCTGTTGCTCCATTAATTTAGGTACTTTTTGGTGATGTGTTTTTACTTCAGTCATTAGATCGTGATCAAGGACCTTAACCTTAGCAATACCTAATGGATTTTAAGAATTTTCCATATGTGTTGTACATGTATTTGTTTTATCAATCCATTCCTCCACAAAACTGCTTTTTACTCAATAGTATAAAGTACATGTAGGTGAATTTGGTAAATTAAGATTCAGATACCAAATGGATAAAATTACAATGTGACTTGATTCTCCATTTACATGCATAGTGTACAAATGCTATGACTTTGTCAGCCTTTCTGAATTTAAAACCATTTTAACAAGAGCTTAGAATTTGGGTAGTTATGCCAAACAGCAATGTGACGCAGGCCTGCCTTTTTCATTGCTGGCCACTCAGCCATGGATCTTTAAAATCAACAAAATTTGTCTGGCTTTTGAGCTAAGACTACGCAATCTATACATATTTCACTCGAAACCAGCATCAATTTTAACTTGTTTTGATGCAAGAAATAGATAGTTACATCCTACCGAAAGTCCAAGGTCTTGTTAAAATGGTTCGATATGGATGCTTCCCTTTATACCGTATATCAGGTTTTTTCCACGTGTATCCAATTTCCGCTTTGTTCGCGACGATTTCCGAATCGCGGAAAATAAATCAGCGTAAATTTGATACAAAGTTTTGTTCTTGTAATAGAGTTTTCTCCTTCCTTATAAAGTAAACAGGTAAGTAAAAGTGTACGGTGAACTGTGTTCAGTTTGTTTAGTTTGAGGTAGAAATTGCGGGATCGGAGGACAAGCGCCAGATAATAGGCATGTAAGCCTCGTTGTTTATTTAATAATCCATTGACAGGCTAATTAAAACAGTCACTTTCCTTGCATAAACCAATGTCAAATTATACCTGAGCTACTGGTATATGTAACAGTACATGATCTAAGAATGCTTGCGTCTCTGAAAATAATTATCGGTAATTATTTCACATTAAGGAAATCGCAAAAATGGTTTCATTGTCCGAATTTTTCATTATTAAAAGTGACAATTTAGATACTTTTTCCCCTCTTACTTCATAGGTTTAAACAATCGTGAATTATATTTTCACTATGATTTGAAATAGTGAAAATTTGATTCGCGTAAATTTTATATAGTTCTAGGCTCTGATTCGCGGAAAAAACCTGATATACGGTACTATTGAGTAAAAAGCAATTTTGTGGAGGAATGGATTGATAAAACAAATACATGTACAACACATATGGAAAGTTCTTAAAATCCATTTGGTATTGCTAAGGTTAAGGTCCTTGATCACGATCTAATGACTGAAGTAAAAACACATCAACACACCAAGGTCTTGTTAAAATGGTTCGATATGGATGCTTCCCTTGCTGATGAATTAATTTATCTTTACCTGTAGGCTAGGTTTTTGAGTTTGTCCAGGCTGGCTGAGTGAGGATTCGGTTGACTGACTGTGTTGCGTTTGATGAAGATGAGGTTGTTGACATATGTTAGCAGGATATCCACTCCATAGTTATAACCCACCCACCGCCAGCAGTACTAAAATAAAAGTAATGCTGGGAGTTAGGTCCACATTCTCAAAACATGAAATTTTAAAACTTATTTAACACTTATTCAATTATTAAAATCACAGGTAAGAGACAGAGACATTCGTTACTGGTTTTCGCATGTGCGAAAAGGAGTCCCTCCTTTTCGAGATAGTTTACCGAGCAACAATCTTCCTTATCATTTAGCTATTTTAAGGAATTTTGATAAATTTTATATCAAAGATGGTATACTTTACAGGAAAACGTGTAGTAATGAAGTGACCAAACACCAGATTGTTTTGCCTTACTCATTAAGGAAAACAGTCTTGGAATATTTGCACTCAGCTATGGGACATCCAGGTAGATAAAAGACAGTAGGTCTCATTCAAGACAGATTTTTTTGGTTTGGAATGACAAGGGACATTGAAAACTTTGTCAGGTCTTGTTCAAGGTGTATTCTGAGAAAATCCCAGACAAAGAAAGTTCCACTTGTAAACATAACTACAACTCAACCTCTGGAGATGATCTGCATTGATTTTTTGACTTTAGAATGTTCTAAAGGAGGTTTTCAAAACATTCTTGTAATAACTGACCACTTTACAAAATATGCACAAGCTTACCCAACAAAGAATCAGACAGCTGAAACTACTGCAGATATTTTGTTTAATAAGTTTATAGTTCACTATGGTATTCCACAAAAGATTCATAGTGATCAGGGAGCTCAGTTTGAGGGAAAAGTTATAGAGGAGTTATGTAAGATTATGAACATCAAGAAATCTAGAACCACTCCATATCACCCCATGGGTAATGGATTATGTGAAAGGTTCAACCGGACACTCCTTCAGATGTTGGGCACCTTGAACTTAGAACAGAAAGCTGATTGGAAGTCCTACATAGGTCCATTAGTACATGCATATAATGCAATGAAACAAGAATCAACACAACAGTCGCCCTTTTATCTCATGTTTGGAAGGAGACCAAGATTGCCAATAGATATTGCACTTAATATCCCAGACTCAGAACCAAGTTCAAATACTTCCATTCCAAAGTATATTGACAACTTAAAAACAAGACTGAAACAAGCATATGAATTAGCTTCAGAAGCAAATAAAAAAGCACAGGAAAAACAAAAACAAAATTATGATCTTAAGATTAGACATGCAGTTCTTAAGGTGGGGGATAGAGTTTTAGTTAAGAGAACATCATTTGATGGTAAACATAAACTATCTAACAAATGGGAATCTGAACCTTATATTATTGTAGATCAACCTAATAAGTTTATTCCAGTATTCACAGTGAAAGAAGAAGAGTCTGACAGACAAAAAACTGTTCATCGGAATTTACTGCTACCAATTGGACATCTAGACTTTCAACCAGATAAAGCGAAAGCCAATACGAGACCTATACCCAAACCAAGGAAACTTAGAAGAAAGACAAGCAACAGGAAACAAGAGAGAGATCAGCATATCACTGAAAGTGACAGCAGTAGTGATGAGGAGATACAAGTTGTATATGTACCAAGGACTAGTCCTGAGCGGCGAGGATACTTACATCCTCCAGCTATTGATGTGGTATCGACTGATGACGATCAGGATCCAGCTGGCTGTACTACATCAGTGGATGACAGGAAAGATGCTAGAGAGGACGCTCTCACCCTTTCAGAAGAAAAGAGTAATGCATCTTCAATGTTAGATGAAGAAGCTGAGGAAGCTGATAATCAGACTCCCCAAGATGATGAGATGTTAGAGACTGTCACAGCTGAACAAGAAGAAAATGCTGACACTTGTGCAACAGCAGAAAATGCTCTTGCAAAAGATGGAAATACGGATGATGAACTTACATCAACAGGTAGACCAATTAGAAAAAAGAATAAACCAGCTTGGATGAAGACTGGAGAATATGCCATGTCTATACAAGAACTTAAGCAACCTGATTGGATTTTAAGATGCAACTACCTTAAGTCTCTTGTTTCTAATAGAAAATTACATGGATTAGACGAAAAACAACTTTCTTCAGCATTCATAGATATTTTGTTACAAAAATGAGTTTTTATGACTAATATTTTACCTTTGTATTTTTTTTTCAGATATCCTATATTAACATACTCCTAGCTCTTGTCAAATCGTAAATGACGAGGACGTCATTTCAAAGGAGGGGAAGTATGTGATAGTGTGTTTATTAATATTTTAATTATTGTCATTTCTTTCAGTATTGTTGAAAGTTATAAAATAACTTTCAAGGTTTAATTAGTAAATAATAACATATAAATAAAGTTAAACTAAACCATTTAAATAAATAGGAAAATAAATATGTATTGGTTTAAATCTGGAAATCTCCAGACCATAATTACTTACACCTTTAACCTTTGAACTTAAATAAAATATAAGTCTAGTGTTTCATTGGCTAGATTTTCCCGCCATGTCCACTGACCCTTCATTGTTTTTATACTTACTCTGCCAGTAGCAGAAAGGCAGTGGTTTAGAGAAGAAGTCACATTATGTGTTATGAAAATATTCTAGACTTATGGAATATTAAGCTTCAGTGACAGTAAGTTGACTTTGATTATACAGAGTCCTTAACATTGGTTTTATATAATTCCAATTACTAATACATAATTTTGAGAAAAAGATGAAAGAAAGAGAGAAATTGACATGATTCATATAAGATTAGAATTAAACTATCATTTTATATAGATTTTAAATATTTACACCAATATGTACAGATATGTTCATAAATTATAGAGGTCTGACTGTTATAAGCTGACTGAATCACCATGAAAGTCCTATGATGGGATTCAAGCCCATAGTTTGGTATGTTTTGTATATTGTATATGATATTATCACAGTAATATGGAATGTGGAAGTCATGTTCTTATTAGTATTTACATATTTTACATGTATATTTGAATTATCAAATATCAAGGGAAATAACTCTAAATTGTATTTGGTGTAAATTGATTTTACTAAACTGTTATTTATAATTATTACTGATCCTACATGCAAATTATTTATTGTCATGTATGTGTTTTGTAGGATCCAGAATTGAATAGAATTGAATGGGATTAAATTAAAAATAATCATCATCAAAGTGAAACATCTTATTTATTTGTGAACACTGCCTCCCGCTACATATGGATAATAACAAAATTCAGTAGACAGTATAAAGTGAACAACATGTACCTCTCCCTCACACTTGAGTAGTCTTCCACATCTTAGGGAAGTTTTATTGAAATAATTTTCATCAGGAGAATCCTCTGGGCTGTTAAATATAACAAATAAAAAGTGTAAACTACAAACATTGTTTTAAGCATCAATTTAGTCTAAATTTTAATGATAACCAATGTTCCTTAAGTAAAATAAGCAAGAATAAATCTTTGTTTACCCCTTGTCTTTGGACTGTTCCAATTTCAACATTTTTCTCCACATTCCATGGTAGAGCGGTTTGATCCAATCTGAAAGGAACATCATGGATGAAATGTGGAAATATCTTTATCATACTATATTTAATCTGACAATTTTTTAAAACAGCTTTTCTTTCTCAAATTAATTTCTGGTTCTGTAGAATCCATGCTCCCTACTTACCCAGATTGACTATCCTGTCCTGTTCGAGAATGAGTAGAGAGTCTAAATCTATGACGATATGCTGCCATCTTATGTGACTAAAAGCTGGCAAGTACGCCTGTCCCGTTGTTGTTTCCAGAAAACAGTCAGGTTCTTCTGTTCCTACAAATAAAACAGAGCACTGGTAGACTTGATTTTATTCATGTAATAAACATATTTGTGTTAATATATATAACATGTGTTTCCAGTAGTCAAACGTCCTAATTAAATGTTTATTGTTTTTTCCAACACACGTGTAGACACTTACTTTTAAAGTAATCATCAATACTAGATAACATTGATTTGTTGTCACCACACCAAGTTGTATTCTCCTTCAAAAATATCCACTGCAAAAAAAAAATAATATTATTGTGTTGACTTTCTTTTTTATTTCATAAATCCATTTTGGTAGCCTTTGAGATACACAAGTTGCGACAGTACTATGTGAAATTCATTCATATAATGAATAATCATACAAAATGTGAAATGAAACCTTTTTATCAATTTATAAATGTGAATGTGAAATACTCTTTTTTTGTACCCATGATGATGTAATAAATAACATGACACTCTGTATTGGACTCACCCGTTTGAGAACTGAATATATGTCCATTTCAACTTGCATAACAAACAGTTTAGGATCTCCAATCAGGTTCATCATCATATCAACACTGTATACAAAGAAAAGAGCATTTTTATGTGTCCAGTAATTCTTCCTTGAAATTCACTGTTTATCAAAAGGAATCAGTATCCTTGGATTTTTTCTATATGGCATCAACATCCACAAAATTATATCATTTTGACACATTGTTTACATTCTTAAAATACATTCAAATTGAAACTACTGATTTTTAAAGTTATTGCCCTTATAAACTTAAAATCACCTTAGCTGTTTAAAGAGGTCAAGGTCAGATGAGGTTAGGATATTGGTCAGCAGCCAGTTATAGCACTCTTCCTTTAGGTTCTCCACATCATATCTACAGCAGGCTTCATAGTAACTGCACACAGTATCACCACTGTAAATGGACACCAGGCAATTCTAACTTTCATTCATAATGATAATGAATATACATGTATGCTGTTTAATCTGTTACCTCGGAAAGATTATTATATCT
>WFKH01011581.1:20361325-20390246 GCA_016163765.1 Magallana hongkongensis | reverse complement strand
TACATGTATGCTGTTTAATCTGTTACCTCGGAAAGATTATTATATCTCTCAATTTAACAAAAAAAGGTAGGAAAATGTACAAAATGGCATATGCATGAAATTTTTTCCAAATGAAACATGCACAACAGCAATACTTTTATAAAAGTAGCAACAGAAAGACTAAATGAAATAGTAAATCTTACACATGGAATGTTACAGTATATAAGTTTGTGTTTCTATACAGAAACAAACTCCCACCTGATTGTGTTGCTCATCAAGGTCAAACACTGCTGTTTTAGGCCATCCTGAAACATACACAAATCGAGTCAAATTGAGTTTGCTGATGTGAAATTACTAAGTGCATAAAGATTTCAAGTTTACTGTTTACCAGGATGTAAATTTACTCATTCTCATATTTTATTGCAACAGTTTGCAAATTTATTAAGAAAATATGTTAATTTTCAAGCACAGCATACAATGAAGTAACAGGAATATGCATTGAAAAAAACCCCTAAGAAACAGACCAGCTGTAGGAGAAATGCTGCAGCCAGGACCCCTATCACCTCCACTGGTTTGATAAACACATAATCTCTGTACAGGGAGCCAAAGGCTGTTTTCAATGCTAAAAATTAAAGTTTAACCATTAACTAAGTTTAAAATTCTTCTAAGTTTACAATCTCTAATAAAAAATCCTTACACATGTATCCATTTGCCATTTATATATATATATATATATATATATAGAGAGAGAGAGAGAGAGAGAGAGAGAGAGTTTAGAATTTCTATTTTTCATGTGTAAAATGTTCACTCTATTCTCACAATTTTCTTTATTTCAACTTATTCCTCTAAAAGTAAGAAAATCAGTCTTGAAACTTGAAACTTGCATTACAAGATATACCGGTATGTTGTTAAAACCAAATTTTCAGTTCTCATAATATGTTGTGCTATATATATCCCCAAAAGTACCATTAAATTTCTATATGAACCATGTGACCTATATGTCTTGTTCTGATGTGTTACCTAAGTTGTCAATAGCTGGGTCTGGAATCTGTAAGTCAATCTCGGATAGCAGAGACTCTCGCCAAGAACCATTAAACATACATGCAAAGTAGGGAGACTAAAAAATCAATGAAAAAGGTACATATAATTTTACAAAAACCAGAACTTTAAAGCACCTGAAATTTTAAAACATGTGCGGATTTCTTTAAATTTACATAATAAAATTACCAAAAATATGCCTCGGACCCCCCCCCCCCCCCCATCAAACTCAAATAACCGTCGGACCCCCCCTGGAAAAATTTTCTGGATCCACGCATGTAAAACCCTAGAATTATTCAAAATCTAGAATTATTCTATGAAGAGTTTAACTCAATAATCAAGATATTAATATGTAGAATTCTTTATTAAATGTTCTTTCAAGGTTGGTTTTGTAGTACATGTACATGTAAAACGCCCTATATCACAGCCATATACACATTCCTTTCCCATATGGTTGTGATTTATTGAGAAAAAAATACATGTATCTTAGAGCTCATTCAATTTTGAGTGACCAAAGCAAGTAACTAAGCATAGTAGATCATTGACCTTTGATTTCCATGTAACTTATTGTTAATGCAGTCAAAGTGCACGTTGTGTACAATTCAAACAGGTTGAACATGATGTAATGGTATGTCACATATCATGACACTGTGCAGATTTTAAGTTAACAATATTCTTTATGCTCAGTGGTCAAGCAGCTGGTAGGAGAGAGCTTTATGTAGAGACTTCAGACTTTCGCTTGAGTCTGTGACTAAGCTGGAGTTTAGTAATTCCAATTCAATGAAATTTTTCCTATTAGGAAGTTCAGATTCAAAACTCACATATATAGAAATTTGAATATTTACATACTACATATATAAGACAATACTGTGAAAAAGTTTGAATATAACTTTTCAAATAATCAAGCTAAACTTTCAAACTTTATATATGAATGCATGCAGAATTTTTTACCTTACCTGAGACAAGTAAATTTTGTGCAGATTCCATTCTTGTCCAAGTGCATATATTTTGATATCACTATTTTCACCATCAAGAAATAATGTTTGATAAATGTATTTGGATGTTGATTTCAGACGTTTTCTGCAAAATAAATACATATATCAAACTAGGTTATATATAGTGCAGGATAGGTTTAATAATTAATAGTAATAATATTGTTGACGTCAGGTACAGTACAATAGAGCAGAAATGTGAAATTCATTTGACTTTAACCAAGCAGTAACAAGCTGTAGCACTTTGGTTGAAAAAATTCGGATAGACAAACCAGATTTTTTTCAACCAGAGAGCTACAGATCTGCAGCTATTCTGCAGCTTGTTACTGCTCTGGTTTGTCTATCCGAATTTTTTCATCGAGAGATACAGATCTGCAGCTAGCTGCAGAAATGATTCTATGTGTCACACATGTGCCGTATGCGCTTCCTATAATAATAATAGCATGCGATACTTTAACACAAACATTATCAAAATGCGTGTTTAAATATTCAATCTACCTTTTTGGTGTGTGTATATCTGACAGAGGGGCAAGGCCAACTTCAAAGTTACTTCCAGTTTCGGGGCTTTCGCCAGCTTGTGAACTCGCCTCCTCCTTATCAGAACCCTGTGGACTGTCCGTATCATTTTCAAGTTTCCTTTTAGTCCCTCTTTTATCAGATGCACTACACAAATGCTTTGAAAATTTGCTACTAAATTTGTTACCCATTTAGCTATGTCTATGCTGTAAACAAACCACAGGAGCCCCTGTGTATTTTATAGTATAGAGGTGGTATATATAAAAGGTTGAAAAAACTTCGTGACGAGCCCCTGTGAACAAACTTGAAATTGTCAACATCCGGTTAAGAACGACAACTCTTGCAATATACACCCCCCCTTTCCGAATAAAAGTGATAAAATGGCGGGGAATCACATAATTTCTGAACAGATGAACGGAGGAAATTGAAATCAAATTGAAAAAAAAATGTGTATAAACTTAATAAGATTATACAGCACAAAATAAACCGTGAAGATTCCAGGTTCATGGTGGAGAACTGCATGTATATTATAACGTTATGATATGAGTCAAATTTGGCCCCCATAATTTGCCATTTCTAATAGTGTTTCACGTACATTAAATTGTTATATTTTTTTTTAGAAGAGAAAATATAAGATATATTTTTCACCTATTTACAGTATTTTATTTATTTGCCCTCACCAACAGTATATGACGTCAGAAGTGACGCTATTTTTATAATTCAATCTAAATAAGTTGAAATTTACATTTTTCTTATCTTTTTTGGAATGAGAAATATAGAGCGACACTTTGAACAAGGAACGAATTTTTGTCTCTTATTGGTCTTGGATAGATACATTTCTGATGAAAATATTTTGTTTTCTTCAAGCATGTGCTCAATGTTTTCTGATAGAAAAACTCTTTAAAAACGAACCGTTTTATGCTAAAAATGCGAAAATGGCGGGAAAAGGTTAAATTAACTTTAAAATGTCATATTTCTAAACTGATTAAAATTAAAATTATGAAAAAACTTCACAAGTATATTTGTTTAAGGAAAACAAAGAATTACAGTAAAATGATGTTCATTTAGGGGGCCATTTTAGGCCCTTATCATGTATAGTCCTTTAGACCCTTGTGATATACGGTATCAGGTATGTAGTTCTCTTTGCACTTCAGTTGCACATGAACGAAATAATACGAGCATATTAATAACAATTTCAATTAATTACAAAAAGTAAATGATGTAAAAGTATGATTATGTTAAAATATGCAACCTTAATTTTTTTTTTTTTTTATCTCGTATGATGTATACATCGTCTCAATATTGCTAGCCCCTATCCAGGGTCTGCATACATGTTATACTGGACCAGTGTTCGGCTAATATTTAGGCCTACGGGTGATTGGTCATTTTTATTGTTAAATTTCAGAATATCATTGAAAATATATTGTATTTTTTTCCAGATTACATGACCACCTCCTCATCTGCAGTAATATATTATTATCAGTCGAGTTATTTTTATAAAATACTCAAACCATAGCTAGACATTTTTTTTTTGGCCTTTTATTAGTGCTCAACCCCCATAATGAATTCGATGATTTATGGTGAATCACTGGACCAGTCATCGCCTAGTGTATAATTTTGAAAGCCATATATAGTGTTGTAGAACACATATAGTGTAGTAGAAATTTACTATATTATTATATACTGTATCGATTAAATTGCTAGAGTACCGTGCTTCATATAGAGTTACATGTACAAATGTTATAATTTACGTGTGACTTTTCCACACATAGTGGTGCGCAACTAAACTGAATCACAGATATCATACTGTGAAATTGCTAAGCAGAATTGGGTACACCAAAGTGATGTATTACTTTTACCTTATTACGTCATTTTCCTGACCACTTTTTTTTTTATCATTTCAGGTAAAATCTATGTAATATGGTCAAACATTGGATCATAGTTAAATTTTAGACGAACTTTCAAATGAACTTGATATGTAATTTTGATATATGTACGAAAATCAATAGAAAGCTCATTTAAAAATTTATTATACATTAACTTCTTCTACGACAAAACATAGAACAACATGCTGGACGGAATTTCTTATTGAGAACAAGGTAAACCCAGAAATTACTGAGATAATTCAGGAAACGCAGTACGTAAAGCGTAAACGTTATATGCAAGAAGTTTGTTACGAGGAAGCTGATTGGCTTCTCTGTGACCGTCATGTAGTACTGTAGACAGAAGAAAACTGTGAATGGTATTTCTGACAATAAATATATAAAAGTTAGTGCGCAGACGATTTTCACAGATCGTATGAATTTTGAAGAAGGGTTGACGATGTCATTCTTTCTTCCAAGTTTGTAGCAGAAAAATGAATTTGTACACAGCAGTACAACAATGGGGATAAAATGAACGCAAACGCATCGCACTAACCGATCGTCGTTTTCCAAATACAGGACGAAATCGCCATCGCTTTTTCTTCTAATAGCACAGTAGAAAATATCTTGTTCTTTTGATTTTCCGTAATAGATTTTAGCCGACATATCGTAATTATCGGTGACATAGTGTGGAAACGTAAACAGAATGGCTATCACGTAAACCAGCAACGTTGCAAATAGCAGTCTGCGAGTGGTCATCATGTACTTAGCCTGCAATGGAAAACGCACCAGTAAAAATTTCACAACTCCCAGACACACCATCAGCCATATCGAGACCATGTTGAACGTTATGGAGACGCTTGTTCCGTATTTGTACGTCACACACAGGAAATGGACCTGATTCTCGGTGAATGAACCCGAGGAATGGATGTGTAGCACCAGAGCAAACCAATACGATACCATCAGCAAAAACACACATGCCGCATCTGCTATTGCCATCCCAATAAGAATCACGTTGATTCCGCGATACATTTTTTTCCTTAGAAAAATCACAACGACGAAAATATTGCTTAGAACCACGATCAACTGCAAAATGGCGGGAACCAAGTTAAGATACAACGGAAGACCGCTGGGAAACCAGTTGAATTTGGCGTAGTTTGTTTTAATAGCCATTGTAGGCATTTGGAGTGCAAATACTGGACTCTCGCGTTTACGAATATAGAGAAAATTGCTTCATCCCTACGCGTGCAGCGTTGGTTTGCCGACCCTTTAAATAAATTACTTACTTTCATTCAATTCAGATGATATATGTCATTAAGTATGATTTGCCATTAACTGTCATGGACCCGAGGCCACAATTGAATGGGCACATGGGAGCATTTGGAGCAAAATACCGCGAACAGGTGTAACAAAGATAGGTTTACTATATTACATTTATGACCACTAAAACATGAGCGCAACGTTTTACAACAGCAGAAACAACGATGTTAAAAAAAACAACAAAGCCTTTCTTGTTGCAGTCACACACCATTCAATACAAATTTGCGTTATTTTACCGGGAATTTATTATTTCGTCATTTGCCACGATCCAGTTCTATGGTCCACTCTTAGTTTATATATTCATAGATCACAGATCCCCGTGAAAACACATCTTTCCAAAGTTTTACCTTTACCACAGGTAGATATCCGTATGTATAGTAGTAGGCGTTGTTTGAAATCTAAAATTTAACTTTGTCCATCTTTCGCTCACCCCTTTATGCCTTCGTTAACTCGTGGAAAACCAATTAAAATTTTCAAATTGTCATCCATGTGGAGATCTACGGTACTTGATGTACATGTATAGCGTGATATCTCATACAGAACCACGCTCTTCTATGTATAATAATGGCTGATTTGTTGACCGGAGGCAAGTCATGCAAAGGATGTACAATACGGCAAAATACAGGGCAAACCCGAAAGTAAAAAACAATAATATTTAAAATGAATTATTTTTTGCCGATCTATAGAACTGCTTGCTTTAACATGTATGTAAACTTGTAGTATCAGTATTAAACAGATTATATCTAAACCTTTAAGGTAGATCTGATGGTTAAAATTTGTTGAACAACCAGCCTCCTTAAAATTGACTCGTAGTTGGTTAACATACGATTGTAAATTTGACCAGTGGTTAGCCTTTAGAAACAGTAGCCAATTTGATTAACCGTCATGATGGTTACATGTACCTTCACCTTGTCTGCAGAGCACTGGGTTGCTAAAAATTTTGGGACTACTGGTTAGGTTCACCGCTGGTAAAAGTTTTTTTTTTCCTATGAGAAAAATTGAGAATTTATTTTGCCCTCCCCCTTTCAAACGCGATTTAGGCAATATATTGAATTGTTTTGTTAATTTTCAAAAGAGTTTACATAAGATTATAATAATTATAAATTGTTATCCATGTCTCATTTATTTGCACTCACTGGTATTATTTGACGTCAGATTTTTTTCAACACCAACTCTATTGCACTCCAAACAGATTGTAACCAAAAATTTTCATTTCATGACTTTTTCAATAAAAAAAAAAGAGCACAGCTTTGAACAAGCAAACATTTTTCTATCAGTTATTAGTCTTAGATGGATACATCTTGACATCTTGACATAGCCTTCGCTAATTGTTTCTGGGAGGAGAAAACTGCTATAAAAAGTAAACAATTTTATAACCCCTAGGGTTAAATAACTATTGGATTTATGTACTTTATTTGTTAGTATCCAATAATCTAACTTTCTTTCTATATCTAGGCAGTGGTTTGTCGAACACTAGGATCATTCCTTTGGTGACATCTTCTTTTTTTTAGTGGACGGCAAATTAAAATATTGAATATATTAAACCATCAGAATACATTTACCGTCATTTGTTCACCACTGTGTTAGAATTTCGAGTCTAAAACTAATGTATGCGTGACAAACATTTTTTAGAATTCGATGTCTATGTTGCTGACCAGGCTTCAATTCTTCAATGAGATAGCTTATTTTAATTTCTGTCCGCCCAAGAGGATGCCAAACGATTTTGGTTCATTTTTCGAAAATCGACATCAATCGTACTTTAATAGTGTTTGAATTCTTTGTATATTAGGTAAACAATCACATAGGTATATTAACAATGAATATTATCGATTCATTTTAAATTAAATGTATAAAGATATATGCAAGTAGTAACGTTTAAAAGAGAATCTGCAAAGTATCATGTAAACGAGTTGTTCAAAATTTTCTGTGATCTGGTTATACCGGTATAAACTCATCACACAATAATTGCAAGAGGCATCAACGTCAGTGCAATCATACTGTATATAAAACATGCATTCCAAACAATTTGAGAATAAATAATAGCAGGTGAAAAAAACACTAAAAATATTATACAAAATGTATAAATTATATATGCCCTCGTGTTTATACATAATTGAAATTTAACCAAGATGTGCTAAAGCGACCAAAATGCAGCAAGAAAGACAAGAAAAATAATCTTGGAAGGGGTGGCGGGTTTGAGAATGACAAGCGTTTTTTTAACAACAATTAAGCAGCAAAATGCAACAAACAGTGAACATTAAACACGTTCATAAGTGATGAGATATTCCGGGTAGGCCTGACGCTTGTCGTAGACAATAAACTCTCGGAACAGCCATTTTCCATCCCCGACTACTGAGTCGTAAAAGTCTTTCGGCTTATGAGCCTTGCAGTTGTCATTTCTACAGCGCTTACAAGGCGCCCGTCTGTGTGCAACGGGTAGGTCGTACAAGCATATGTCTCCCAGGCACATGCGCACTAGCAACATTTGATGTGGGATTTTCTGTCTGTTTTCTTTCCTATCTGCAAATAAACAAATAATTTTCACTGATATGAAAATTTATCCTTCCTACTTGTATTCTTATACTAAATATTCAACAACAAAATACATCACTGGAGGGGTTAATTTAACAATTACTTTTATTCATTCAGTCAAAATTACACACTGAAGTGACTGACCCCATCCTGACCTCCAAAAATAAGTAAGAAGTTGCATTCAAACTGTTCAGTTGCAGAAAGTCATAATTCACCTTTCTTATATTTTGATTATCTGTCACTTTATAATATAACACAGACATGAAACATAAAAAAAGTTGTATGGCATACCAACATACTGGTCCGCCTTTGTGGAGCTCTCGGCGCCGTATGCACCCTGTCCGAACATGGCCGTTCCTCGGGACATCCTGCAGTCCAGTCCCTGAGTCAGAACAGAGTCCATTGTGTCAGCCAGCGTGCCGTGAAACACGTAATACTCATTAATCTCTGGATAAATGTCAGATGTAAAACCAGCTCCAGACTTGTGAGACGATAGAATGGTACTGGTTTTAATGTTCCCCGATGATTTAGGAACATTTGCTATGGGTGTCGGTCTTCCCCTTGTCCTTGCTTTGTCGAAAAACCTCTGCCTCTCCTGGACATAGCTCTCGTACAGGTCTAGATTTTCTACCCGCTCTATCTTGGTTACACGTATTTTTCGATACATCAGCTGGTCTAAGCCTTTGGCGTCGTTCCCGTGGCCCACATGGCTATAATCCCACGTGTCTTCCACGAGTTTGACGACGAGATTTCGCGTGGTTTCGTCAACAGCAACCAGTCTATATGGTCGGCGGTTCCTTTTCCGTTTGCACACCTTAATCTTCTCCCCACCTTTATACGTGGTCCAGTATGAGGGGACACAGAGCTCCTCCTCGTACATTAACGAGAACCAGTCACGTGACCCTCTGGTCGGTGGCGGCTTTGGTAATATTATGGGAGCTGCGTTTTTCATCTTCGGAGGAGTTATCTTAACGACTTCTGTTTCGAACACCTAGGTGAGAAAAATGTACATTGTAGTTTTATGTGCCATATTGCTGAATTTTTTGTGGGATGCAATTTTTGTTTAATTTTGTTATATTTCTATACAAAATTATTTAAGGAATAAGGAATCATTCTTTGAGTATTATGAGGTGATAATTTTGGTCGGGGCGTGATCAAATCCAATAAAGCCCGAAGGGCTTTATGATAGATTTGATCACGCCCCGACCGAAATTATCACCTCATAATATTCAAAGAATGATTCCTTATTACTTATATTTTATATAATTTTAAACCATCATACGATTAAATATTTAAAAATAAATAAGCAAACCCCGCTGGCGCCTCGATTTGGCGTCATTTGAAGTTATGGGTTATATGGTACAAAATCGATACGTAGTGTTATCACAGGCAAAGACACTGGAAAATGTAAATATTAATCGCTAAACCCGTGTTTGATAATGATTGCTAAATTGCATAAAAGTTAATAAACCTTTAGTTACGGTAGTTTGGACCAAACCGTCAAAAAAGTTGATCCAAAGAGAAATCATTATATATACATGTACAAAAACTTAAGAAGTCTGAACATACATCTAGAATTGAAGAAAACGTGCAGATAAATAACACCCGTACTTTCCATATATTTGAGAAATCGTAGTCGGCGATATCTACCACTATGATGATGGTACTGATATCAGAGCCCTGATTGGCTCTACAAAACTCTTTGATGGCGGAAACGATTGTGGCGGCCGACATCCTGACGGGATATTTGAAGTCTCCGACACCTAGAGTAGGAATGGCAATTGTTTTGTGGCCATCTTCTTCCAACTTATCCAGACACATCTGAACTAATAACGTCAACGCCTGAAAAATATCAAACGTAATATTAACTCAATGATGAGAGAGAGAGAGAGAGAGAGAGAGAGAGAGAGAGAGAGAGAGAGATTGAGAGAGAGATTGAGAGAGAGAGAGAGAGAGAGAGAGAGAGAGATTGAGAGATTACCTGCAAGTTCTGATCTCGTTCTCTTGCAGCATATGTTGGTAGGGCCCCAAAGTACACGGTCTCGACATTTCTTATAGCGTGGCTATCGGTAGATATGACGTCACCGATATCGATGCCCGTTGGATATTTCTCGGCAAATTCCGCCTCTATTCCTGAACCAGCAGCACCAGTGATTTCTTTGGAAGTATGATTTGTACCTGGTTTTTTAAATTGAGGAACTGTACCGACAATGGCATCTACCTATAATATCAAAACCAAATAAACATATATATCAGCATGCATCCTTTTGTAAAACTGGATAGTTCTTTCCAAAACATTATGGAATTCTAAGTAATATAGACATCACCTTTTGATTTACAAGGGTGCCAGCAACAAGTTTTATCATAAGACTATCTAGAGAGCACTCAACATCCTTTGGTTTCGTTGGAAAATTTCCTACAAAGAATTTTAAAATTAGAAGGTGTTTTATTGCATTAAAATTTGAAGAAAAAAAATGTTCAAAGACACCAATAAAATGATAAATACCTCTTGAACCTGGTTTATACAGTATAGAATAAGAATAACGATTGAATTCGTTTTCAAATTCTTCAAAAGTTTTCGTATCTTTTGGAAATATCACAAAACGTATTTCTGTTAAACTGCTTGATTTATGTGACATTTCAAAATCTTTAACGCACTGGACTAAACGCCGCACAACATTTTTGGCGGGGAAATTCAGGAATCCTGTCCCTAAAGCGGGAAAAGCCATTGAATTTATATGTAATTCATCACCTCTCTCAAGACACAACGTCACAAAATCTGTTAAGATCTGAAATAATATATAATTTAATTTTTAAGTACCGGTAGTTCTTTCAAATCTCTTCTATTTTTCCTGCATTACCGGTAAGCTTTTTTTTATAAATAATACATACATAAAATCACAAAAATAAATGAAATATAGAATTAAATTGATTAACCTGTTCAACGTCATTACTTTCTTCCATTGTCCAGTATTTCAGACAGCCATGAAAGATGTACCCACAGTACAAGTTTCCCCCACCTGTCTCCGCTATTTCTCCGAACTGAATTCCTTTGGGATACTTCCTGTTACATTCCTCCTGTATGGAAGACCCTGCTTTCTGTAGCATTGCCCGGGAGGCGTTACCTGCACCAAGCGTTAACGTCTGTGACGTACTGTTAACTATGGCGTCAACCTCTTCGTCGTAAACCAAACCTTTCTTCAACTTGACCGTCACCCGGCCTATTCTTGCTTTACATTCTTGGGACTTGATAGGAGCTACTGGTAATTGTAATCTGATTAAAAATATAACACTTCGAGTTTGACCAGCTTACATATTGTTATAATATTTTCTTAAAGTAAAACTGTTTCATATAAAGCATGAAATTTTTACATTTATCTGATGATGGTATGTTAAATCATGTTCTTGTGAACTAGACACTGCAAGCAGAGGCCTCAACCATCTACATAGGTGTACCTCGGCATCATTACAGGACAGTGGTGATATTAAGATGACTCAATTAATGACCATGGAATTAAAACATAATTTAAGAACAGTGTACAGCATATACAAGTCAACGATTGTTCTATAATACGTTGTAGCTATTTTGATTTTAAAAAGTTTTTAAACCAATATAATTTGGCCAATACTCCCCAGAGATGAAATTGCCTTATAAAATGCAAAATTAAATCGTTTATGATATGGTAATTACTAAATTTTATACGATTACGACTGTGTTATTTCCATACTATAACATCAAAAATTATTATTATACCACTATGACTGGAAAATAAACCTACTTTCTTCTTCCCAGTAAACCTGGCAAAAAGCTGTTCTGCATATCCTCTTCGTCAGCCTGTTGTGACGTTGGCTCTGTATCGTCTGCGTTCAGTAAGTTTCCCGCCGATGTGCATCTTACAAGTCTTCTTGCCATTTTGATTTTATTTTGACTGAATATTTAAAAAAAAATATGTGTAGATATATATTGATATTCTTCAATACAAAGGTGCAGAGCTATGAAAACTTCGGTATTTATAAATGAAAACACCAACCCCTTAAAGTTAGTCCAAAGCAATACACTTTGTGGCTTTTACTGAAAATTTGACCTTTTTATATAGATAAGGTCAAAGATAAGTATCTAGATAAGGTCAAAGATAAGTATCTAGAGATAAGGTCAAAGATAAGTACATGTATCTAGAGTCCCGCCCTCATACCAGACTCTGGCGTCACAAAACTTCAGCTCTATATTTGAGTTCAAATGTTAAAAAGTATAGTTAGTTAGTTACGAAGCATTAGAATACGTTATAGCAATCTAAAAAAAAAACCAAAAAACCAGCAAAACGATTTTAAATGTTTTTACATTATTATAAAGGCGGAATATATATATTAGGTTTTTTTTTTCAAACCTAAAACATTTGTTAAAAAATATGCTGCAAAACTATTTTGGGTTTTAAACGATATTTCATAAAGATGCTTGTGGTCTTTTAAAAGTGTGCAAGTCTTCCTTTAGTTCCTTATTTTTAGTGTATACCGGTATAAAAGCGTAAATGTATTGTTGGTTTCATATCCGTTTTTAGGGTTTCCTTCCTTAATGTTCTTTTCTGTGATATAATAAAACTTTGGAGCCCACTGGACACAACACCAAATGAAGTGCGAGGGAAGGAACTGTCATAAGTACCATGTCTTCCGATAATGAGAATTCCAAAAAAAAAATATGACAATGAATATCCATCGAATTTTGATCAATATATCGTTTAGAAACTTAATATCTATATTTTTTACTTGCATTATTTTTGCTGATATGATCATGTACGCGATCCATTTTTTGGGACGGGCTAACTTTGTCAAATATTTAACCACCGGTTTGGCTATTTGACTAGTGGTCAACTTTTGAGCAGGGAACTCTAACCAGTGGTCATAAGGTAACTACATGTACTAGATAAGGATTTTAACCAAATCATGTCTATACTGACAGATAGTATAATGGTTTCAATATATATGCCAACGTTTGAGAAAGGTATAAAACTGAGTAATTAACCTCTACTCACATAGTGAAGGTGTTATTGAGAGAGAGAGAGAGAGAGAGAGAGAGAGAGCAAGAGCAAATACTTCAAACCTTTCCCTTTCAAGACTCACATAAAGAGAAAACCAAAATTTCCAGAAATGTTGTACGCAATGTTACAAAAGCTGAAGCCTGAATAAATACATTGTAGACAGTATACATGTACCTACCAGGGGTTGGATTTCAAAGCATTTTTTTTCCTTGACTCGTGTAAAGTATATCCGACACTATGAACTAGGTACATGTGTATACATTTGGTTTCGGTTTAAATTCAATTCAATTTACTTTCGTTTTTAAAATAACCTGGAAATTCTTAAATTGACACCGTTTACCTATAGATATTATCAGAAAAGTTTCAAGTTACCTTACCACTGTCTTCTTTTGTTAATAGGATTTCAGATGACAAATACGGCGAATTACTACTTAGTTTAACTTCCGGGTATACAAATTAAGAACTTTAAAAACCATGTTTTGATCATAGACCATTTTTATGCAGTACGTGTTAAAACATGTCCTTCAAGCGTTGTTAAACGTCCAGTACTTTGTGTTAACATATATCTTGCTTCATACTATTGATTTGGAAAATACTAATATCTAATATGAACATGCATCGATCGAAAAAGAAAATCAAAGTACCAGTAATTGTGGCTTGTTAATTATGAATATATCCAAATAATTTACCACAAATTCTTTCTTTATCAAAGTAGCCGTTGCGAGTCTGTATTTCAGTTAACAAATTTACAAAAGTCATTTAGTTAAGATTAAAACGACGTTAACGATTTTGATGATCTTGTCCTTTACAAAAATTGAGAATCAACATTTGTAAATCTATATGACAATTATCTAATTTTTCGTAAGGAACAATCATTTACAAAACCATGTGTATGTCCTCGACGATAAATAGATTTCCTCAGTAACTGCGGTGACTCTTGACCTCTATCAATGACCTTCAGCCAATTACTGCGATCGACCCTTGACATGACTAAATATAGCTGCAGAACAGTAGCTCCACGGGAAATTCGGGTTGACGGACCGTGATCGTCCGTCAACCCGAATTTCCCGTGAAGCTACAGTTCTGCAGCTAGACTAAATACAGAGTCAATGAATGTCCCCAGAAGGACAAACAAGATGCCCATGGGCATCGAAGTTTGCATGGGCAAAGAACTAGTCTCGAAAAAGAAAAAAAAGAGAAAATTGGTTGAACATATTTAAACAATAAAATGCTTTCTTTGGCCCTTCATGTGGGTATGAAGGTAGCTACGTGTATAAAAAAAACCCACAACAGTGCGGAAAAAACACATCACCCATGTTAACGGGTTATTTTTTTTTTTTGTCTGCAATGCTATATACCTATCTCCATAACCTGAAAACACAAAAGCATTTTACTGTTTATATCTACATCTATCTTTTAATCATAAAAGTGAGTTTCAAAAAAGTGATCGAGTTCAAGTAAGTAAATTATCATTAATGTCGATTAGATAATAAACATAAGGAACAATCAATTCCATATATATGAAGGTTACCATGGTACCTGAAAGTCTGAGGTCAGTCCGTGCAAGTCCGTGGAGTTCGTGCTCCCAATTTAGTTTTAGTTTCGATCGATCAAGAAATAATCCATGCAAAATCAACAACAAAAGTACAAAGAAGACATCAAATGAATGAATGAAGTAAAATTATTAATTACAGCTGCTACAATTAAAGTTTTGATTTGAACATTTTACTCTGTAAATTACACAAAAGGATTGGAAACAAGTTCTTTCAACTTATATGTTCCTCTCCCAACAATTAAAGTTGTCAACAATGCGAACAAACGCAATTTAGAATGCGTATCTTTGCCGTCAGTTAGGTCATTTCTTAGGATCGCATAGATTTCTGTCTTGTCATGCATGTATGAATTAGAGGGGGAAAAAATACTTAGTGGATGTATATATACCTGTACATTTGAGGTCCAATTTGTCAATAATTAAAGAAAAAGATACTTGCAAATTGAATTAATTTTAATCGCATGAAAAAATATTACCAAATCCAACACCACAATAATTTTGGCAGAGGCTTATGTTCAATATATTGGATGTACAATTTTACAATGTATGATGTTTTCAATAAGTCCTTCCTTTAACTCAAGAATGGTTATGGCATAGGGGCGAATATTTTGGTAGAGCTTTCGTCGTTACTTAATTTCTGTTTACAACCACTCTTCCCTTTTCATGTTGAAGAGAAGCATCTAAAGATTCACAACGGGTCAAATTATAACCATTTAAAACAAGGGGATTAACTCCTTTTTTTCCAATATGAAAACAGTTATTCCTCTTCACAAATTTTGCAATAAAAATAAAATACTTGCTTGCCGAAATAACTTTTGAAATTCTTGGTCTCGGTCAATAATGATATTTCCTGACACCAGACAAATGAACTAAGCTTGCAAATACTTATATTACCCACAGTTGGCATGGCCTTTATTGATAACAAAAACTTTTAAATAAGAGTCGAGATTAAAAAAACATTTAATGTATAAATGTTCAAAATGATAAAAGTTATCATAATTACCTGTTGTAAAGTCAAATGTAGTAAGCATAAATACATTACACATATTGTGTATATATACATCTTTTGCATACAATTTTTATTAAAAGAATGTACATTCAAATATATTTTTATACCTGTACAAAATTGTATAGTTATAATTAAATGAATAAAACATGCAAATCAGACTTCATCTCTATGTTCTACAATAAACTTGTTAAATTACAGGTAGTTAAAAGTATCATATCTTTTGTATGCTATCAAATTGGTAATGACTCTTCTTTTATGTTTATTTTTTGATTTACATCATAAAAAACTTAAGCAATCTGAGGCATTTTCAAAATTCAGAATTGCAGAATCTGCATGTAACATATTAAATCCTATTTGATAATTTTTGCATCACAGTCAAGAAAGACTAACATACAATAAAAAGACAGCCAAACAAATTTTTAAAAAAACCAATAATTTGAATTTGCTCCTATCACATCATTTTCCCCCACCCCCCCCCCCCCCCCCCCCCCCCCCCATAATACATACATGTATATGACAAACAAAATGATTAAAATTCATATTCAGTTTGTATATTCATTTTTTTTAATTTAAGAGCAAAGTAAAATTCTACAATAAAAAATATATAAAATTTCAGGGCTCAATATTTATAATTGAAATATCCACTTGTCCATGGGACAAGATCCTGAAAAATTTTAATTGTCCACATTCACTTTTTAGTTGCTTCATTTTTGAGATAGGTCCAGGATATTATATGTTTACAAAACATTACTTGTCCCTGTAGTGGTTGTAAATATTAACTTGTCTGACATTTGGATATGTTAATGTTGCATGAGCCCTGTAAAATTGTAACTCATATTGCTAAAATCAATGATTCTTCTTATTCCAATATGCAAGTTTTAAATTATGATCATTAGTACACACAGTTAAACATACATGTAAATATGTCAGAATAGATAACACATGAAAAAAATAAAGAAAAGTCAGAACTGCATGATTTGCTGTGATAACTCTTTAAGGAGTTTAGGGTTTCCTTTCAAGAAAATCAATCACAGTTTCCACAGGTTTATCCGTCAAAACTTCCTTCCCTTCCACTGTTACTTCAATCTCCCCAAATCTGAAGGACAAACGTACCAATGGTTCGACGCCAAATGGTGGTTCCGGTATGTTTATTGTCAGTTTTCCAATATATTCACATCCTTCATCTGTGACAAATTTTATATCTTCTTTATCGGTTTGATAAAATTTTAAAAACAATCGCTTAGCAGAAATTTTGGGTGAAAAAACATCAACTTCAGTATTTTGGGCCACTTGTAATATTTCACCCCTGGAAACAATTTTATGATAAGTTCCAGAACAAAAGGTTGTTCCACTGATGACTTTCTTCATGTCATCTGGATCAGTATTGAAGCCAAACTGCAATGTTTCAACTCCATATGTATGTGGACTGATTCTGCGCTTCACCATGGTATCATCATGTCCAAAAATAACAGCCCCTTTAAGCACTGCCAACCCTGGGTCAGTTGGAATTATCAAACGGTAGTTATTGTATTTTTTCTCGAATTGTTTTTGGATGATTTCTGATTCTGAAAAACCTCCTACAAGGATGATATCTTTGACATCCTTTCCATTACCTTGTAAGATTTCATCCATGACTGAAAAACACTCGTTCAATGTACGTTCGAAGATTTTTTCTATCATCTTGGGCTCAAAAATTATTTTTCCCGTTCGTACTTTGACATCTTCTGCATGCTCCGACTCCTCAACCAAAACTTTGTATGTTTTCCCAGTTTTATCTTTACAAATGGAAGCAAGGGATGGATATACTAATAACAATAATTTATTATTAGCAGAAAGATCTCGCTTCTTTAATTCAATGTTACTCTCCATATCCAGGTAGTCCGAAGTTTGTTTTCTGAACTCATCAATGACATCTTTGGTTAAAAGTTCCTCCAAGAATTCCCAGATCCTGGTGTTGATCGTGGTCCCTCCCCACGCCCCTCCCACTGCTTCATGCAGTACCTCTAGGCCACCATCCTTTGCCACACCCATCAGGGAAAAATCTGCCGTGCCACCTGGAAGGTTAAATGCAAAATATAAAAAAACAACAAAAACTTCTGCAAATCAATCTGTGAATACACTAAGACTGCCTGTTCTTAAATTTATTTGTCAAAATCAATCTTAATAAAAGGACTTCGTTAAATACAGGACGGTAAGGAAATGCGAACAAATACAAAACAAAACTGTCCACAAATTTAGATGAATTTGCAACATTATTAACTTTTATTATAATATTGTTTTTCCCAAGCATATGATTGGTCACATTGCTGTCACATGATCGTGCTATAAATTCTGTTATAGACCTTACTATACTAAAAATAGAAAATTTATAGACCTCACTATACTAAAAATAGATTTTCATGACAAAATACTGGTTTTGGGACGTGAGACATTGTGACGTTATAATAGTGAAATCCACACCCATACATTATGAACAAATTATTTTACTATTATATGCTTGAAGAGAATTAATTTTTGATTTATTATAATAAAACAGTTATAGCCTTTTGATATTGGTCAATACATGGTTTTATAGACCTGATGAGAGTATATCAACCTCGGACTTCGTCCTCAGTTGGTACACTCTCATCAGGTCTATGAAACCATGTACTGACCTCATCAAAAGGCTATAATTGTATAGTACAGTAGGGATAGAATATGAATACAGTAATATAACTGCAGTACAAAGACCCACCTCCCAAGTCCACCAATAGAATCTGGGTTCCACTGGCATACTGGTCCTTGGAATCACTCGCCAGATCAGGCTTGGATCCTCTGATAGTGTATATCGCTGCCACCTCTGGTTCAAGAGTAAGAATCAGTTGTTGTCTTGGAATTCCAGCCTGAAGTCAAGAGCATACAATGTCCGTCTGAATCTACTATATGTATAAATATGTACTAGATGGCCCAGCTGCCACAGTAAAATTCTTTCCCTTGCAAGGCAACAATTCTGATTTTATACTTCACATTGAGGGTCTCCTAACAGAAAAGCCATTCTATGTATTTAACCTATTAACGATCTGTTATAGTATTTTTATTTTTTTTAAAGGCATTTATTTGAGAGGTAACTTACTAAAGAAGACAAGATAATTGCACAAATAACTTTAAAATGTTAAAATCTATAAGAATTTTAGAACAAGAAGAAAAAGAAAAAACACTAACTCACCTTTTCTGCTGCTTTTCTCAGGAATTGTTTGGCAAAGTTGTTCCACAATGAGGGCACTGTCATAACCCAAAGTACATCATCTTTGTCACATTTCTTTTCTGCTATGGCGTCCTTGCACTCTATCCACAAATATCCAATTGCAGTTGCAAACACTTTCAGGGCATCCATAGGCTTATCCATGTGGTCAGGCACAACCAAATTTTCATCACACGGCTACAAAACAATTGGGTAAAAATCTTTTAATGTTCTGTTAACTGAAGACAAAAATGAAGACTATGAAATCTTTCAAATGGACAAATCTTGTTCATGGTTGTATTTAGTGATGGGAATATGCAAGTACATGTACTATTTTATATTCCATAATTGCTTTAGTGCAATTGACTTTAATAATTGAAGATCTAGAAACTCTGTTGTAAACTGCCAAAATCATGATATCAATGTTTCCTAAGCATTACTAATTCAAAACAGCACTAAACAATTATAGAAAATAGTACTTGAGGCTTATATTAATATTAAACTAACTAAATTAAAAAAAGATCATACATACGTGTTTTTCAAGTAACACAGTTTTTAATTTGTTAAAAAATCTGTAATCATGATGCTTGTTTTCTTCCACTAATGCTTTAAATTTTTGCTCTGCCTCATAACCAAAAGCCTCCACTATTCCATTACTTTTAAATAGGAGGGAAGTTGGTGTTTTCAAAGACTCAAGTAACTCTGAAGAGTTAGTTTTCCACTTCCCCGTTACAACTTCTAGAGGATTTTCTTGTGATGAGAATGCAAAACCGGAGTAACTGGTTCCAAAGTCAATAGCTGCCACAGTTTTGTATTTTGTGACAAATTTTTCTACAAGATAGAATACATGTATCACAAAAATAATGGGTAATAAGAAAGCATGCCCGAAGATGCAAAATAACAGGTACAACATGTAGTAGTAAACCAACTTTTATTCGCATGCGAGAAATTTTCACAAGGTTCACGAAAGCCTTCTTGTCTTCAATATTTATCACTGTGAACAGTCCTCAAATTCTCTAGTTTTTCAATTTTGTGTTTTGAGTCTACATCTTGATTGCAAAATAAGTGGCAGCAAACAAATTCATGTCCAATAAATCGCATACTAAAGTTGTAGCAAAAAAAAGTTGATTTATAGTACTTGCACTGATAAAAAATAAAATGACAAACTTCATACCAGTAAGGTTTCATAGTGTATGTAAATCTAAACTAAACATAGGTAATCAAATATAACAGAGCTCACTGAAACGTGGCGTCAACTTAATGAGACCATCTTTTCCATATTATATGAAAATCATAATTAATGATCTTTATATATTGTATATTGTAGTGTTGATTGAAACAATATTGTATAATATCTTACGATACAATATTGTATCATATTATATGTAAATTCCATACTGTATTGTAATGATTCAATATTTATCAATACTAAAATGAAATGTTGTATAATATTTATATATACCTATTTACTGGGTATAAGGACAATAGCAAGTTTATTGTACCCCGAGACAGCAACTATTTCAGGAGGCAAAGCCAGTAAATAGGTATTTTATTACACCAAAGAAAACTTGATTTGTTGGCGATGCAGATTTTGTTGATGATAAACAAATTAGAGTTATCGGACTTTGAATTTAACGTAGCGACTTGGATTACACCAGAGGTGTTCTGAGTTCAAAAATTAAGGAAATCATGGTGAATAGTTTTGATGACTAGCAGATAGCATGGAAACTCTTTGCAGTTAGATAGAATAGCATGTTTAATCGTTGTAATTTTCCATAGAAAATATTCACAGAGGTATAATAAAATATTATATTGTATCATATGATATTGTATCATATAATCATATAATACGATATCGTATCTTACAAAGTGTTATTATATGATATTATACACTTATTGCATGATTGTAAGGGAAATATGAAGATTTATTCTCCCAGGGAAAATCATATTTTCCCTGTATATAATTCAAATATGATATTTCTAGGGGAATAAATCTTCATATCTCCCAAACGTTCATGCAATAAATTGTTTATTATACCGAATGACAGGTGATAATTTAGAATCGGGTTCTCATCGGGTTCTAATCTTTTTTCAATTCTAGCAAAGCAAGAACGTAATGAATATTTACCGGTTTCTTTCTATGTCAGTTTTTTGATATAAAAAGTATTTAAAATTATTTTTAAAATAGAATTTATCATTTAATTACATCGTATGCCCATCCTCAAGATTTTTCATTAGCATGGAGTGAAAATTCGAAGGGGTGAGATATAATGAAAAATATGACGACAGGGAAATATGAAGTTATGTTCTTTGATCCATGAAAGTAAGTAAGAACAGCATTTTTTTCTGACATTCAAACCTGCATTTAACTACTCAAAAAACTAACACCTGCTCCAGCATCAAGATAATCAAGATCAAGCTTTGTATTTGAAGCTACCTCTATTTACACATCCATAGTTATATTAATTGTTAAAGTCTGACTAGGTATGAACAGAATTTACTTCATTTTGTAACTAGCTCCAAGACCCTTACACAATTTGAGTTGTTCTTAAAATCTTAAACCTGTCTTAGCATCTAGATAATCAAGATCTGTCTCTGAAGCTACCTCTGTGGTTCATTTTATCTTAAATAGTTAACCATGCAAGTTTGAAAAAGGAAGTACATGTACTATTTTTACATAAACATGTGACCTACTCCAAAAACCTTAACCTTCTCCAGCATCCAAAACCAATGGTTCACATTCAGCACCCAGGCTGGTGTAGTGCATCAGTATCACAAGATGCATCATCTACTCAAATTTGGTAAAGATTGAACCAATCATAACCAAGATTTGTCTATCAAAGGGCACCTCCTCTAAAAATTTTAACCAGCTCCAAAAACCATAACCTCATTCAGCATCAGAAACCTATGGCTCAGATTCAGCAAAAGATACAAGGTATCCAAGTCTTTGAAGATAGTAAGTAGGTCCAGATGCACCATCCAAGCAAGTTTGGTGAAGACAGGACAAGCATTAACTTAGATACAGGACCTGCTCTAAATACTTAAACCAGGACCAGACACCGAGGCCGACACTGTGATTTTAGCATAAGTTTCCCCCGACTTTATCTCGGTGAGCTAAAAACTAATGCCTGTAAAAAGCATGAACGGAGTTTACAAAAGAATGAAAATAAGTTGAATGTTGTTTGGATTTGTCTGTAGTTGTTTTGACTCTAATGATCTTGCAGTAATTAAATGGAAGATACTTTTTTCTTCTGGTTCATTTGTTGCAGGTTTTGAGGTCACCCCTAGATGACGTCTCATCGGTCTCCTCATCATTTCAAATCGTCTATAATACATGTCAGGATGACATAATAATTCTTCCATGTGCCATAACCTCCTTCCTGAATTGACAAAGACAGCTAGTCACATAAAACGCAAGTTGATTACAGTGATATCTTTTCTTGCAAAACACTGGACGTCTTTGGTAAATACGCAAACATGTACAAAATGTTAAAAAATATGTTTGAGACAAAATAACAAACCTCGCCTGTATCTTTCGTCATAATAGTAATCATGGGAGACTACGGGAACTATTTCTTTGTGTCTGGCAGCAGGATCATATCCCTCTGAAATAGAAAGCAAAATTGACTAGACCTTGATGTTTGCATAATTTAAGGATTTACAAAAATGGTTATGTTTTAGAAGACTTGCATGACATTCTACAGAATATATACACACATAATGCATATAGAGTTATAAAAATGGAGAAAAAGTTATTTCTAAGAAAAAAAGAGAAGTGTCTGCTTTGCACTAATCAAAATATTTCTAAATTTGATTACGAAAAACTCTCGGAACTTGAGAAAGTTTGAAAAGGGGCTACAGATTGAAAAAAGAATACACTGAATAATTATGACAATCACCATGTTTGCACTGAAATACTGGTATTATGAATTATTGCAATGTAGCTCCTGAAATTAAAATATCAAGAGATTTTTGTATAATCAGATGATCTTTGCATCCCTCCTGAGGTGAACCATTATTTGTTAATTTAACAAGTGGAATCTATTTTATGATTCATGAGTCTTCAATGGATAGCAATGCCACAAATTATAGGATTGTAGACCTTGTGAAAACATTTTTTCTACTATATATATAAGACGAAGTTGAACTTTGGAACCCCCCTTGGGGCTTTATAATTGGTTCCAGGATAAATGGTTTTAACAAAATTGTACTTGCACTGGGATGCTTTCATGGTTACATTACAAATTGTAACATAGATTTTGAATTACTTCTCCTTTAATCTATGTTAAACTAAATAACCCTCTTAGGGGCTTGGATATCAGTTGTGGGTCAGGGTTTGTAGAGTTTAGAAATCTAAATTATTTTAAAGACCTTTTCTGAAAAGTTTGACATTTCTGGTGCTGTGGTTCTTCAGAAGAAATTTTAAGCCACTGTATTTTACTGCTTTATTTCATGATCATTTCCTAATGGTAAAGGTCATGACTCTTTAATTTAATAATTACTCTAAGTAAGAATCATTTTTTGTCAAGTTTGATTTCAACTGGCCAAGTGCATGGTTCTAGCAAAGAACATGAAAATTTAGAAAATTACAAGTATCCTCCTGTTTTAATAGAACACGTACAATGCATTGAAAGTTTGATTCTCCTAGAATAATAATTGTTAAATACCTTTGAATCCAGTCCTGTATGTACATTCAAACAATGTGTTCTCTGTCAGCTTCTTCTGCATTCTGTCCTCATTTTTCTCTTTCAAAAGGAAAAAGTCAAACTTGCTATAAACTTGCTTATTACAAAAGTGTTTTGCTATAAACTTGCAAAAAAACCCTCCTGAATTGTGCTTACTGTAAAACATGGAGTATTTTGAGGTGCAACATTCAAATTGGGTAAAGATTTAAAAAGTACAGTTCAGAAAGTTAGTAATAATCAGAGTTATTGCAATCATCTTGTGAAAAATTATTCATATTAAGTTTGGCAAATTCTATTCCTCCGTGAAAACTTTGTTACGATGTACATACTAGTGGTATGTTCCTCTTTATAATTACAAAAATTACAGTACATGTATTAGTCTCCAAATCTCAATATTGTCTGACCAGTTTACTAGTATACCTTGCAAGACATCTGTTGTGTCTGCGATTATATTTTGGAAATAATGACCAAATCTTCTACATTCCAAGGCATTTTTAAACTCCAGTACAAGAGAATCATCCTCAAATACAAACAAAAGCAAACTGTAGGCCCTTCCTTTCCGACTGAACCCAGACTTTGGCCAAACACTTTCTGGGATAATGGAGTCGTCACATTTCATCAGGGTCTGCTCTGTGATATAAGTGTCGGTATTCTCTAGTACTTCATCCAAGTGTAGAAGAATATTTTGTCTTGCTGCTTCTACCAAAGGAAGTTAGAAGTTGAAAATCAAATGCCCGAGCAGTGAAAACAAGTCTCACACTAACTGGTACAATATAATAAGTAGAGATTTATCTAAGAAATAAATGAGAGAAAATTAAGCTTTTAATTGCAGAGAAAGAGAGAGAGAGAGAGGAGAGGGAGAGAGAGGTAGCAAAACAAAGGAAGTTAAGGATTTTTCCATTTCTGTGGTTCTGTTACCAGCATCTTGATGTACGTTGATCGTGTCTCTGCAATAAAGTTTATCAGCGATGTCTTTTTTATTTAGCTGTCTCAGCAGCTGAACGAAATATTCAAAGGTGCGTTCCTCTGATGCTTTAAGGAGAATCTTTAAGAAGGCAGCAACCATAGTTTGCCGTTGCCTGCATGAGCGAACGATTTGTTCTTCTGGCTTTGTCATCAAACCTTCTTTCACAAAACACATTAACAGTTGACTGGGTTCTAGCTCTTGAACAAGAAGGTCCCAATATTGTTGTATTCTCACTTTTATAAAGTAAGAGTCTTCTAAAAAAGATAAATCAGTAATTAAGAATTTATTCATGACTGAATTGTACATGTCCAAAAATGTCTGTGTGGTTTATATAAAAATAAGAAAAAGTTTCAAAAGAAATAAAACTAGGGGAAAAATTCAGAAATGCAGACCTTTCTTGTTAGAACCTGATGTAGATTCAGTGATTGTAACATGAATTTCCAGTGTTTTACTCTCCTCATACAATGATCTTGAAATGTTCATCATATCCAACAATATTTTGATCAACTTTTGGATGACATGGTCATTAACTGACAACAAACGTTGGCTAGCCTCTTCTGTGAGGGATGTTAGATGTAACACTAGAGGACTCTCAGCCTTATCAACTCTCATGTGTAAGAATCTGGAGATTCGGCTGCGTAGTGTCGTGTCGGAATTTAAGAATTTAACTATTTCTTGCTGCCTTTCTTTTAAATCCATTTTACCATTGAGAATTTCAATGCTCAACACCATTGCAGAAGGAATCATTCCTAATTTGTAAAGGAAAAAATTTGGTTTAATTCATTTTATCAACAGTTCATTATAATGCAATTTCATTGTTAAACAAGCAAATCCAGAAAAAAAAATCAATCAATAATTTTTTGATCACAAACAAAAAAAAAAAACCAAAACCACAATACCTTCATTAAATGCTATGCTCTGTGTTTTTAGGACAAACTTTTCCTCACCGTCGTAATCTGCAGAAAAATTATTGTGTTTCCATTGGTGAACTTTGCATGAAATCTATTCTACATGTATTTCTTACTAGTAAACAAATACCTTATAATCCTGCATGTACAACTAGTACTATTTGTTTAATAACAATGTGAAACATTTTGAGATGAACTTACTTGACAATGTATAACTGTGGGACAAACAATCCTTAAAGACATTTCTGTTCTCTTTGAGCTTTTCTAGCACTGCTGTCCACTTCAACTGGGAAATACAGTGCTCAATTTCTGGGGCTTTAAAGTCCTTTTCTAGATCTTTGGTATCAAAGGGTGGATTTTCATGTCTTAAAGGTGTGGATTTGGGTTTATGACCTGGCATATCAAATTTACGATGCATTTCAAACATTTGGCGATCCAATTTTTCCTCTGCTACATCATATTTTTTTTCCAAATCCTTTTGCAATTCTTCTAAGATCTTTTCCGCTTGAATCTTGCGTGAAGATTCCTGATGAACTGATTGATGAAGAGAAGGAAAAATCATATTTTCCATCAATAAAATGTCACTGAATGGGATTGGTTCCATCTCTGTCTTCAGAAAATCTAACTCACATAGTACATTTCCAATATCAACAGTGTGCTCCCCTTGTTCTATGACTGTAAGTAATAGTTATAAAAATTTTAAATATCATAATGAAAATCAAATCAAAAATAGGATAGGATAGGAAATCCTTTTTCATACAATGTTAATCACTAACCTGTTTTACCATCTCGCTTAAGCTTGTATTTCTCCATCACTTCATAAAATAAAGATAAATTCTCTTTTCTTAAGTAATACACCAAAGCTCTACAGCCTTTGGGAGATTTCATGAGACTGCAAATAATTTCCTTTGAAGAATCTGGTAGTTCTTGATCACTTTCCTTTTCCTTAATGTATTCATATAGATGTTCTTTTTGAATTTTCTGATGAAGTAAACGGTAGGTTCTTGTCACACAATCCACCGGGTCATCTGCGGATAAAAGATAACATATATATATATATATATATATATATCAGGGTTCTCAATAAGTGCCTGCGACCGGCGATTTCGCCGTCTATTTTAACAATGGCGCCGGTTACTTTACTTTCAAAAATTAGTATGATCATGTAAAGAAAAATCAGTAATGCAGTAGAGGCCTTCGGTTACCTCGTTTGTTTTATTAAACGTTGTGAATGCAAAAATCATAAACATAAAATAAAATCGCTGTCTTTTGATGCTTTTCTTATTAGATTATGATCCCTTCTTTAAAACGCGATGATAATTCCGGAATCACAATCGGACAGGTTCAAGTTTTACTAAGCGTTTTTCTTTTCCGGTTTTGTATAAGGGATGGGAAGCCAAATAAAATATAAACGAATTGATGGACTGATTGTTTAAAAATTATTAATGGCACGGAATTTCCCCGTTTCCAAAATTGGATGACGAATTTAAAGTCTTTTATATTATATTTCTATGAAATAAGGCTGATCTTTTTTATTCTTTAACACAAATGAGGAACGTATAAACGTTGCTGCACAGATCATTTATTGCCTTTAATTTTATTTATTTATAATGTCACACACAATGAAAACTCTTGATCATTTTTATTCAATTTGATATCAAAATGACGATCTGATTTCTTTCTCAAACCCAACATGTTGAGATGGCGCACGGGAACGTCAGCCATTCCAGACCTACATGTAATATGCCAAACATACATGTAAAGGGTTAATGATGAACTGAAGTAACAAATAAAGTCTGATTCATTACTGATAAATCAGTCTGTAAGTTTGTGTCATATTTTTTTCTAACAAAGAATAACCAGTGGGTACTTCTAACTTTCTAAATGGATTTCAATAAAACTTGCGCATTTTTTATAATTGTGATAACACAATTGTAGAGGTCTATTTAATGAGCTGCAGACAGACTCTATAGTCTTCCAGACACCTAAACAAAAATATCAATACATTTAATCAAACAAGATATACAACTGCTACAATAACAAAATTGTTTAAAAAATATTTAAATAAATAAATCAAGGAAGTCAGATTGATAGGCTCTGTGCTATGCCTATGAGATTTTTTTTTTTTTTTTTTTGGCAAAATGGCCTCCTAAAAAGTGCTATATTGGGAACAAATAAAACAGGTCAAAATATGCCCAGAGAGGTCCAAGATGACACCTCCTGCAATGTAAATTTTAAAAATTCAGTTCGGGCCTTCGGCCCTCAATAGTGCCGCCTGCTATTTATTTTCCTCCACCTACTCTAGACGTTAATGAGAACCCTGATATATATATATATATATATATATATATATATATATATATATATGAGAGAGAGAGAATGTTTGAGGATGTTTATATTGTGTACGATTTTATATTTGCTGTATGAAACGAGTTGAAATGGTGTATATATTCGTGAGGCTTGCCGAGCTAATATAACCATACCAACAAGTTGGATAAAGAAATATAAAATCACAAAATTATAGATATTCTATTTATCTCATACGATTTGATTAATATTAAAAAGCTTTTGAGACAGCCCATTATATGGTACGAACTGGTTTATTTAGCCTAATTGACGATGCAACATTGTGTTATGCCGTTAGTGTGACCTTACGCAGTACATGTACAATATAGAACGTCATATTGGAGATAAATATAGCTTTTTTAATGTAAAATTTCACTGAAATACTATGGAATCATCATTGTTCGTGGGGGACCAATGTTTGTGGCTTTTGTGGGTAGCCCTTGTCCACGAATTTACATCCCCACAAACCTATACACAATCATTTGTTTAATATTTATTAAAATTATCATAATTACACTACCAACGAAATTTAAGTCCCCACGAACCAAGAAAATTTTGGCTACCCACGAATATTGACCCCAACAAATAACAAGAGGCCCATGGGCCACATCGCTCACCTGAGCAACAATAGACATAATAAAATCAGCTTTACGTAGTCATATACAAAATATCTGAACAATGTCGTATAATAGATCCTGTATAAAAAAAAAATCCCCTGCATATTCTTATGTTTATCATTGAGCCTTTGTAACAGGATGATTTTACAGTCATATCACATATTGAGCATTGCAGTTCTCGAGAAGATGATGAGACTTAAACAACTGTTTATATATGGATTATAAACCTACATCAAACTTTGAACCCCTTATGGGGCTGAAGAATTGTCAAGAGGCCAAAGTCTAAACAATTTTAAAGAATCAACAATATGTCTAAATGCTTGCACAAAGTAAAGCCATATACAA
>WFKH01011581.1:20337305-20349083 GCA_016163765.1 Magallana hongkongensis | reverse complement strand
TTCTGAAGATTATGATTTTGACAAATTTTAATCTACACTATCTGAACTGACAAAAGTTACAGCTTTCCTAGGCAAATTGTGTTTTAGAGGATGATTTAAAAAAATTTTTCCCTATATATTCCTATGTCAACATTTTAGACACCCCCCCCCCATTGTGGCCCCACCCTACCCCTGGGGATCATGATTTGAACAAACTTGAATCGTCCCTAACTGAGGATGCTTCCACACAAGTTGCAGCTTTTCTGCCCATTCGGTTTCAGAGAAGAAGATTTTTAAAGATTTACTCTATATATTCCTAATATGTAAAATTTCGACCCCCAATTGTGGTCCCACCCTAGCCCCGGGGATCATGATTTGAACAAACTTGAATCTACACTACCTGATGATACATCCACACAAATTTCAGCTTTTCTGGCTGATCAGTTTCAGAGAAGAAGATTTTTAAAGATTTACTCTATATATTCCTAATATGTAAAAATTTCGACCCCCAATTGTGGCCCCACCCTACCCCTGGGGATCATGATTTAAACAAACTTGAATCTAAACTACCTGAGGATGCTTCAACACAAGTAACAGCTTTTCTGGCTGATCAGTTTCAGAGAAGAAGATTTTTAAAGGTTTACTCTATACATTCGGATTTCCTATGTAAAAATTTGACCCCCATTGTGGCCCCACCCTACCCCCGGGGACTATGATTTGAACAAACTTGATTCTACACTGCCTGAGGATGCATCCACACAAGTTTCAGCTTTTCTGGTGAAAATGTTTTTGAGAAGAAGATTTTTAAAGATTTACTCTATATATTCCTAATAATTATGTAAAAATTTGACCCCCCGATTGTGGCTCCACCCTACCCCTGGGGGTCATGATTTGAACAAATTTAAATCTACACTACCTGAGGATGCTTCCACACAAGTTGCAGCTTTTCTGCCCAATCGGTTTCTGAGAAGAATATCTTTAAATATTTTTCTCTATATATTCCTATGTAAAATTTGACCCCCCATTGTGGCCCCACCCTACCCCCGGGGATCATATGCATGATTTGAACAAACTTGAATCAACACTACCTGAGGATGCATCCACACAAGTTTTAGCTTTTCTGGCTGAACAGTTTCAGAGAAGAAGATTTTTAAAGATTTACTCTATATATTCCTAATACTGTAAAACGAGAAAATATGGCGCACTACAAATTTTAGCGCCTTTGGCGCAACTGCTCTTGAGCGCTAAAATTAGTAGTGCGCCAACGATTTTCAATTTGTATTAAATATCTTTAAGTTACAAAACAATAACTTCAGTCTTCCTAATCCTAAAAGTGTGCGCTTACATACATGTAATTATGAACGGTCAATTCTGTTTGTGTACACTACACAATTACACAGGTAAACAGCATGAGTAATGGAGTAAGCTCTGCCAAAAATTAATATAACTTTATTGCTTATCATTAACTATCATTAGCACCTTCAAAACTGGGCTTCTCCCCGTGTCACTTCTAGTTAGTGCCTCGAGGTCAAAACGTGATCAAGCGTGTCGATTGTCCACGCTGACAATCCATAATTGATTAACTTCTAGCTTTCTGATTAGTTGATTTAAAAATAATTAGACGATACCTCCGTTTGTGTTATTTTAATTTAAAACTACTGTGAAAAAGATACGCTCATTGGAAACTTACTGTTAGCATTCGATTTCCCTCACTTTAGTTTCGGAACTCTTCTAGTGTTATCTTAGTCGGTACGTTGGATTGAAAGTCCGATAACTCAACCTTGTTTACCAGCAAAAACTTACACATCATCGGCAATAATTGTAGTTTTGTATCTATTTACTGACGTTTTGAACAAAACTAATTTAATATTGTTCTTAACAGCAGTTTACCATGTAGGCAAGTTAGAAATCAAAATCGTTGTGTTTACGTGCTTGAGTGACAAATAATTAAATTTGAACGTAACCATGGTTCAAACAAGAACATATTTTATTTAACCTTTTTTTAAATAAAATGTGCGTGCGCTAAAATTTAATTGCGCCAATGTATTGGCACATGCATTTGCGCTAAAATACGTATGCGCCAAATTTTCTCGTTTTACAGTATGTAAAGTTTCGACCCCCAATTGTGGCCCCACCCTACCCCTGGGGATCATTATTTGAACAAACTTGAATCTACACTACATAATGATGCTTACACACAAGTTACAGCTTTTCTGGCTAATCAGTTTCAGAGAAGAAGATTTTTAAAGATTTACTCTATAAATTCCTATGTCAAATTCGACCCCACATTGTGGCCCTACCCTACCCTAGGGGATCATGATTTGAACAAACTTGAATCTACACTACCTGAGGATGCTTTCACACAATTTTCAGCTTTTCTGGCCAAATGGTTTTTGAGAAGAAGATTTTTGAAAAATACCAACAAATTTTTAATGATTTTTAATTATCTCCCCTTGGAACAGGGCTTGGTCCTTTATTTTAACAAACTTGAATCCCCTTTACCTAAGGATGCTTTGTGCCAAGTTTGGTTGAAATCGGCCCAGTGATTCTGGAGAAGAAGTCGAAAATGTAAAAAGTTTACGGACAGACAGACGGACAGACAGACAGACAGACGGACGCCGGACAAAAAGTGATCAGAAAAGCTCACTTGAGCTTTCAGCTCAGGTGAGCTAAAAATGATTCCACAGCAGACCTTGAAACAATTTTTTCTCTAAATTTTGTTTTTTCTTGAAGCTTACTTACTTAAATGGAAATACTGAAGACTTGAATAATCAAGTTTGTTGGCATGCACAAAGTTGCAAATGCTCGTTAGTTTGAATTGACTCGAAAGAGGAACAGTTGTAATGTTTAATAAAACAAATACTAATGATTTGAAGTTAACAAGGGCACCGCTAAGCGGAGCATCCCCTCGCGACATGACTTATTGTACGGGGGAATACGTTATTTAGGAAAATACAAATGTACATGTAAATTTATCAGATCAAAATAAAAAAATTATTTCTTTAAACCACTTTGAATACATACATGTAATATCTATTTAATCCCAATCCCCAAGCTTTGTGGTGTATAAATTGGGGGAGGGGGTTTACATAACAGTTTTCCTATTCCTAGCAGAGGCTCAACACATATACTTTAAAGTTTAATAATTTAGATTCATTTAGTGACATACATTTTTATATAAGCATACATAAACGATCCGTATACATTATGAAACGTAGCTGAAAATCAAGCGCTCTGTAGTCTGCTCTGATGGAAATTCTAGTTGCTAGTTGTCGTATTATAATTAACCCATAGTATAGTAGATATATATGCAGTTATTATTAATATAAAACAATTTTCGCGTGATAAATCTGCAATATCTGTCAAAGTCTCTACTGAATTTTGGACTAGTTCTATTTTAAGTAATACGGGAAAATTTGTCCGAAAGTTGACTGCTTGTTTCGATGTAAATCGGCAGACTTAAATCTCTTGCCCGCTTCAACTTTTAACTATGGGCACTCGTCTTACACTCCAATGCTACAAAACGTTTTTTTTTTTACCTTTACTAGATTTAAATCCCAAAAAATGTCAAGTTGTTGATTTGAACTGTATACGGTAGCGATTAACTTCAAGTCGTACATAAAATTACCGGAAATGTCTATTGTCAAGTCGTACATAAAATTCATGTTTTTAACTTCATTTTTTACGATAATTTAAAAAAAATACTTAATCTATTGATTTTGAAATCAACAGGGTTTGTCCTTTTACCATGCCAAAGAAGTGTACAAAGTTTGATGGATATTCATGAGAGGGTTTTCTTGGAATTTACTAGAAAATTGAAATGGAGTACACACACACACACACACACACACATACATACACACATACGAACACACACACGCACAGTAGCGATGCTATATCCCCTTCGCAACAAGTTGCGCGAGGGGATAAAAAATATTGATTGAGGATGCTTACTTATAAAAGTCTTAGGAGGCATTATTTCGATAAGTTCTTGTGTAGGCCTACACACACACCAAGCACTGGAGCAAGAGGCTGTGTCAAAAATAGTTCTGACCGCAAGTATTTGATGAAGCATCACCCATTTGATAAAGCAACTGTTTATCACATGGGTAGGATACACCACACGTATGAGATAAATAATGCTTATTTATAAACGTCAAAAAACATAAAAAACCCCAAACCTTTAGCATACTGTAAAATAACTTTTATTTGTGTGCGAAAAAATACTGCAAAATTGACAAGCTCTTCATCGCAAATATTTCTTGATGCTAACAAGCTCTTTAACGTGTCTCTTGTTTTATTTCTGACTGAGAAAAGCTTGGTCATAAAATGTAGTCACTAAAAACCAGCTTATCACAGATAAATAAATAAAAAAAAAGGTCGTCACAAATTTAAGTTGGTTTACAGTAACAGAGCTGAAAAAAAAATGATTGTTAACAGTAACCACTACTTAAAGTCAAATACCTGGCATTTCTGGCACCTTTTTCTTCATTTCATCCAACGCTGATGAACAGCCACATTTTTTCAATGCCCATTTAAACTTCTGAATGTCGTCTTTGTGCGTTTGTACTAGAAGCAGCAGCGCATCGCATTTTTCTTTCCTTGTGACAGCCCTTTCCACAGTGTCATGTTCGTCAATGTTCAGCACAAGCTTTTCCAACAACACGTCTGCTATTAATGAAGGCTCCATTTCTTGATGTAAAGTTGTTCTGTGTTCATACACAGTTTCAATGGATAAATTAAATTTTTCCGAATCCACATCAACTGAAAGTAAAGCTAGAATAAAAATATCTCCTACATAGCATATAATTTGTACATTTATAACTAGTACATACGAAGATATTTCTCTCGAGTTGAAAATAAGATGAACACATTCAGACTCAACAGTACTAAAAATTAATTTCCCTTCAACTTCTTTGTCTTTGGCCAAAAAAAAAAAAAAAAAAAAATCATAATATAAATTTACCCTTTGACAGGTATTCTTTGAACTCTGCATGCAGCTGTGAGCCCCTGATGAAATCAATGAGCTTCCTACACTCTTCAAGTCCATGTCGGAGAATCGCCTTAATAGCTCGTCCACTGCTGACAAAATCCTGTCCTTCTCTCATTCCTTGTTTGATTTCATCAGGGAGAGCAGAGCAATCAGACAGGTAGCCCAATAAACTCTGGTCTGTAAGCATGCGCTCTTGCAAAAATGAAAAACCTTTTTGCACAGCCTCAACCGGTTTCTCTGTTTTGATATAAAATATTTTTGGTATTAAATTTATTTAAAAAATATATTCTTTATCTTATATGCTATGGAACATTACCTGAAAACTAACTGTATAGCAGACCGCAGTATCTGCTTTGCTACATTTTGTTTAAGCCAGCTACACAATTATTGGTGTGTTGCTTGGAGACCGAGGGAAATATAATTATGGGTAAATAACCTTTAAACGAATATATCATAACTTTTAAATGACTCTTAAGAAACTCTTTCATCTAAATGGTACAGATGAAATGACTAGCAAAGTCAAATGAAATGCAACAGCTGGATGAATTATTTTAGGCCTTACTAGGATCTTCCAGTACTATGTCCATTTTCTGGCGTTTTGATGCTCTGTTGTCTGCATCATTTTCTATAAGTAAGAATAGTAAATGCATTCTGTTACGATTTTTGCCAACCTATTTTGAAGCTACTTTATTTGAGAGATCTGCTGAAAATACTGATCATTTTGGTTACCTATGGGATAAGACAAACATTAGGACCATTTTTACCTATTAACTGCTCCAAGACTAAGCACAGCATACACAACTCATTGAAAGTTAAACAACAGGCCCATGGGCCACATAGCTCACCTATGCAACTATGTGTAACTCTGGCTCAAAGTATAACTTCATTATCTTGACTTCATTTGATTTATCTAATATGATCCAATAACCCCTCGTCCCAACAAAACAATCACAGTAAAACTTGGATACAGTAAAGTCCTAGGGACCAGTAGATTTACTTCTTTATATCCATAACTTGTTATATCAGTATATCAAAGAAGATGGGTGAATAAGGCGTGTAAAATGCCTATATGAGGACAGATAAGATACTGCAAAATAAAAGTATCAACAAATCTGATAATTTTTTTTTTTTAAAATTGAAAACAATGTATATTTAACATTACATCGGTTTGTAACCCTTAAATATGTTAAATACTTGGAATAGGTTGATTTAATGGTGTATGTGTGTCAAAACCTTCAAATAGTGTCATTTTTCGACCTTCAATGCCTTTTCTTTTATACAGTAGGTCTGAGCTCCATATTTTAGTCATAGTCTAAATAAGTTTCATGGAAATCAAACCAATTTCAATCAACAAAAACGTGGAGAGGTGACCCACTATACTTTAAAAATGTCATTTTGTATCCCAACAATTGAATGTTTTAGAAGAATAATACAAGTCCATATATTTGTGGCCAAAGTCTCATATAGTATTTAAACAACACACTTTGTTGTGACTGATTGGCTCAGTGGTTAGAGCACCAGACATTAAGTAATCTTACAGAACTAGGGTTTTTAGGTTGTGGGTTCGATACCACCAAAACTTTAGGATTTTGGACTCAAAATTTTCCTATTTCCAAGATTTCCCTATATCCGTGATTGTACTTAAGAGTTTTACTGTACAGTCTTTCTTTGACCACAGGGGTTACACTTATGATTTGAACATGGAAATTCTATAGGCTACTTTACATTTCTTTTTACTTTCACAAATTATACGGCCACCGTTTTCTTCTAAATTTTTTTGGCTATATATTATTTTTTACTTAAAGTTGTCACCCCCTCCATTTATGTGTAGTCTCTCTTTGCCTTTTGGGGGTATATAGCAAATAAATTTTAACATTCTTAAATAAAACCCGGTGTAATCCTATTAATTTAATATAATTCAATTTAATATCGCATCTCTCCTCAGGTCCCATTATTGACCAAGGGTCATGGTTTCAACAAATTTGAATCTGCATTAATTCTGGATACTTTAATACTTCTAAAATAAATTGACAAGTTATCACATTGTATTTCTTTATAAGAAAATTTAAAATGATTATATCGATGAAATATTTATTTGTTAAACTTTTCATCCCTTCTGGGACTGTACTATTGATTAGGAGAAGGAGGGGAGGGGAATAGTGGTTTAACCAATTAAGAATCTATACTATATAAAACAAGCTTTACTGGATATACAGGCAGTTCTGATGCACTGTGGTTTTCCAGAAAAAAACCTTTTAAGACACCTAACTTTCCTTTTGGTTTAATATAGATTGTGTTCCCTTAACAGAGTTGGCGAAATGTGCTGGATTGCCGGCGATCCCCGATAGTTTTTATGGATGTCCGGTAAAAGTTGAAACCTCGCCGGACATTGTGTCCGGTAAATAACAAAATACTAATCTGGAAATTAATAGAATTTGAGAGTTCAAAAACTTGTTTTGGTGTTATTTAATAAAATTACGATAAAAAAAAAACCTTAAACAGTTGTTGATTGTGTTTTCCTTACAGAGGTTTATCGCGAAACCGGAAACTAGGTCAATGGTTTAAATTTTACATTCCCAATGCTAGTATCCGGTTTTGACACTGAGAAACGAAAAGAAAATGAAGGACTTAAGTAGATCATACACAGAGGAAAAAAAAGATTGCGAGAAAATTAAAGCAAATTTTGGAAAAGAATGAAAGTGGTTGAGTTATGACAACGAAAACAATTGAATCAGATGTTTTGTATACCATGTACAAAATTTGTAACAACTGGAAAACACTGAGAAGAAGAATTGGAACAATCTTTCGAACAAAATAACTAATAAAAATCAAAGGCCGGAACGGCCACAAAGGCGTCGAGCTGACATTTTCTTTTATATAGATATGGTCAATAATTTGAATTTCTGTACTAATAGTCGTATATCAAATAATATTAGAATAAAAAAGTAAATTAATTATGTTTTGTGCTGCCTTAAAAAAAACAAAAATCAGTATATTTCCTTATAAATTAGGTAGTGATGCGTTTATAATACAATAACTCATCATGGTAACAAAAATCGAAGAAATTTCAAAGTTCAAAAATAAATAATTTTCTTTCTGCTTTAAACAGTCTTTGAACAATGTTCACAGGTTCATAATTTGAATACATTAACAGTGTGTCCCTAATTATAATAATAAAACATACTTTTATTTATTTCAATTCCCGTTTGAAACATATGGTATGGTTGTTTACAAACAAATCCACACCACGTGCTATCTAAAATGCTCGACCAAACCAACTGCATTATCGTGTTTATTTATTGCAACAAAATCAATAGATACGTTTATCGCTTACATTTATTTTGGAGACCGTGCCCGATAACAAATAAATTTACATATCAATTTTTTTTTCATCGGGCACGGTCTCCAATTAAAATGTAAGCGATAAGCTAAACTAATATTTAGTGAATTTTTATACCTTATTGTATTCATCCGCCATTTCTTGATTAAGCAAATTTATACTTATGCAATGAGTTGTCAATAACCAGAGAGGCAAAATTGGGTTTTTTGTACACAATTTTGTTGAATAAATGGATTAAAAATCTTGTAATACTTTTAATACTTTAAGGAACTTATTTCTTGTGCGCCTTAAAAAGGCGGTGCAGAATGTGAGAATTTGGACGATTGCCAATCCAGACGATCGCTAGAAGGCTGCCGAGCATTAGCTCGACGCCTTAAAAATCAATTGTTTATGAAATTGAGACTGAGTAGGCTGAATTCAATAAATCAGATGTCTCAACATGTAAAATGCGTCTTTTGTGTTATTCTTTACTTGTCCGGAAGATTTTTGTTATGTCCTGCAAATTTTGAAAATTTACGGGACACATTGTCCTGTAAATTTTCACTCTATTTCGCCAACTCTGCTTTACAAAGGGTGCAGTCCTTTTCATAATAATTTTCATTTTTTAGCTGACTTAATGAATGATTTGTGCCAATTTGGTGTAAATGTGGCTTTATTGTTCTTGAGAACAATTAAGTTTACTGAGGGACAGATAGATATTTACAAAGGAATATATACAGTAATTAAAAGCAACACCTATATTTTTCTCTGCACTTCATACATTTTAGGAAAGGTGGACGATACGGTACTATTATCAATTTTTCCTGTCAATCAATTTCATTTTATTGGTCAAACTGAAACAGCTGAAATCCTTATGACTTAAACAGACAATCATTGTTTTAATTATTTTGTATGCTGGATTTGAACAGTTAACACTTTTTAATATGCCACCTCACAGTTCATAAACCGTGAAATGTCTAACCCAGTTTAAAGGGTACCTGCAGTGCCGGTCATTTTTTCATATTATGGAGATCTATGTGAAAAAACATCATCCTGAAAATTTTACTGCGATCGCATAAGTACTTTTCGAGATATTTGGGGGAAACCCAATTTCACACCTGAACGGTTTTTGAATCAAGCCGATTTGGCGCGAGATGAACTGTGACGTCACGGGGTCAACGCCGCTAAGAAAATCATATGAAAACTGTTCGTTTTCTTGCATTGATTTATCGATTTATGAACAGTTGTTACTGTATTTTTCCTTTTCAACCCAGGATGACTAAATAAAATGTTGTTTGAATTAAACTCGTATTTTACCGTACAAAAATGCAGAATTCGGAAAATTGTTTGATTGATGAATTAAGTCAAATTTGTAACACACTTTCCATATAAATTCACAGTCTATGTAGCAAAATGACAATCAATCAAAGCACTATTGTTATAAGAAACATATTTTCGTATTTTTCTGGGATGATTTTTCCATGACATTATTAATAATATTGATAATAGTACATATTTTGTAAAAGGTATTATAACGCGGGGTCTATTCCTCGTATCACAGGTGCTTGGGGACGGGACCCCCCCCCAACAATATTCATCCCCAGTTATTAATAAATGAGGTGCAATGCTATTTTGTGACTTTTCAATAAATCCAGTCGTGTTATTTTCACATTTTACACCATCGAACTCTCGTTTCAATTCTAAGTGAACGGAAGTCATTCTTTCTGCATTAGTTTAGTCACAGGCAGCTATTTTTAGCAAAAGGTAAAACCAGAAGAAGACATCTGAGTGGCGTTAGATACATGAAAAGATCAGAGGATCACGATTGTTAAAACAGTAAAATTTTACTAAAAATAGTTGCCTGCACCTAAAATAATGCAGATATGACGACTTCCGTTCACTTAGAATTGAAACGAGAGTTCGATGGTGTAAAATGTGAGAATAACACGACTGGATTTATTAAAAAGTCACAAAATAGCATTGCACCTCATTTATAAATAACTTGTGGAAATACAGCGACCATCACTTGCAGACGGTCAGTTCTTTTCAGTTAAATAATGTTGGGATTTCTTAGCGAGGTGTCGAATTTTACACGATGGCGTCTGCTGAAGTTGCCAACCTTTTTCTCTTTTTATACCAGTGGTATATACATTTTTTATACATAGCTTATTTCGCGTTAATTGTGAATTTTTTTAGTGTAGTATACATCAACGTTTAATTTAAAAAATAAATGATGAAAAAAATAACTCGGGAATGTAGGGAAGAATATTGGGGGGAGGGTCCCGTCCCCAAGCACCTGTGCCTTGTATGAGACATAAAATTACCACTATGTCGCCTGATTATTCATTTATACTAATTTCAAACCAATAACAATCAAAACAGCGTGCATATAAAATAAACACAGGATTAATTATAAACGGATCAGGGCGAAAGTCCACCCATGCAAGATGGCTGCATGGTGAAGTCTGTCTTGTATTCTTTAATAATACGATAGTGGAATTTTATTTTAGACTTATTTACATCCTTTGTCATAATTTTTTAAGATTTTATAATGATTCGGCGTCAGTATAACAACTTAATAAAGCTATTTGGAGTATTTAACTGCTGACCATAGAGCTCGAAAGAAAGTTGCACTTTATTTATATTAGATAAGAAATTGAGACTAAATTAATGAACAATGTAATTACTTCCGAAATAATTACTTTATTACATTTTTAAAAAGATTAAAACGGATGAATGGTAAATTTTGTTATTTTAAATGTGAGTTAATAAGTAACAACCGAGGCATTTATTTTGAACATTAGCAGGTTAGTGGTTACGTTTTTATGGTCTGATTGACAGACTATACACATGTATTAGATTATGAACGCCTGATTTTACACAGTCTAATTTATTTTTCGGTTTTGAGTAGCTAATTATACACAAATCAATTTACAAGTCTAGAGGTGTGAAACCCCCCTTTGTTCACCAGACATGCATGTGTATACATACCCCAGATATACACGTGTCTGGAGCAGTAGCTCCGTTAGTTTACCTGTTTACCTGTGTCATTGTCTCGGATCATTCGCGTGTGAAGTGATATTATGTAATCAACAAGAGGCCCATGGGCCACATCGCTCACCTGAGCAACAATAAACATAATACAATCAGCTTTATGGAGTCATATACAAAATATCTTAACAATGTCGTATAATAGATTCTGTATTAAAAAAAAATTCCCCTGCATATTCTTATGTTTATCATTGAGCCCCTTTGTAACAGGGTGGTTTTACAGTCATATCACATATTGAGCATTGCAGTTCTCAAGAAGATGATCAGACTTAAACAACTATTTATATATGGATTATAAACCTACATCAAATTTTGAACCCCTTGTGAGGTCCAAGAATTGTCCAGGGGCCAGAGTCTAAACAATTTTAAAGAATTAACAATATGTCAAAATGTTTGCATATAAGTAAAACCATATATAATAACATTTGAGTTTTTG
>WFKH01011581.1:20326143-20337205 GCA_016163765.1 Magallana hongkongensis | reverse complement strand
ACCTTATTGCGCATCTATAGGATACCCCAAAACATATTCCAAAAGACCATTTGTCTATTGTTGAAAATGTAGGAGGAGTTCGAGGAAGAAGGTTTTTTGTGAAAAAACGTCATTTTTTACCAATTATCTGACCCCCAGGACTACCAGAGAATTTTTGAAACCATTTTAAAAAACAACATGACACCCCCAATCAAACTCCAAGAGTTCAGAATGCTAGTTTATACGATGTAAGAGCAGTTTGAGAAAGTAAAACGTGACAGACGGACCGACAGACGGACGGACGGAACAGGACAACAACAATATACCCGAACTTTCTTTAGAAAGTGCAGGTATAATCACACCTATTGTTCTATACCAAATTATCAAATGTGTGCAAAACGGGAACACACCCCAGACAGGCATGCTTCACCGGAAATTGTTAAACAAACATTGATCATGCAATGAGTCAACAGGTGGCTGGTTACCTAATGGGGAATACCCTGGCGAGAACTTGTTTGATGCAAGGAACAGTGGTCTGGGTGGATAAATATTCTAATACATTGAAAAAAAATTAAGAAAAGGGTATTTCTGACAAAATAAAATTAGTCTACACTCATACAACTTGCATAATACGAGATATCGGCAGTCATACTCCCACGGCATCCAGAAACATACTCTGAAAAAATGGGGTAAAATTTTGTTCCTAAATACAATACGCAACCCCCCCCCCAAACTTTTGTTCCAATTTTGGCTGAAGAAAAGTGCGTGTTATATGCCAGACTTTAGGGTATGTAAATCTAAACGAAAAATAACGATCTGTAAGTAATGAAATGGAAGATACTTTTTTCCTCTGGTTCATTTGTTGCAGGTTTTGAGGTCTCCCCTAGAGGGCGTCTCATTGGTGGTCTCCTTCTCATCATCATCATTTCAAATCGTCTATGATCAAAGTCAGGATAATGGAAAAATTCTTCCATGTGCAAAAACCTCCTCCCTGAATTGATAATTACAGTCACATAAAGCGCAAGTGGATAACGGTAATATCTTATTTGTAAAAAACTAGACATCTTTGGTAAATGTGCAAAAACAAATTAAAGTCTTTAAAAATATTTGAAAACAAAATGATAACAAACCTCGCCTGTATCTATCTTCATAATAGTAATCATGGGAAACTACAGGAAATTTCTCTTTACTTTTGGCAGCAGGATCATATCCCACTGAAATAGAATGGAAGAGTGGCTATGTAGACATGAACACTTGCTCAAAGAAAAATGGCAATGTTTGTAGAAAAATTACAGGCCATTCTACAGAATATATACCTACATAGTGTATAAAGTTATAAAAAGAACATGCCATTTTTGAAGAAAAAGGGTCTGTTTTGCACTAATCAAAATATTTATAAATTTAATTACATGACATTGCACTTAAACTCTAAAAACTTATTAAAGTGGGGGAAGGGGGGCTACAGATAAAACTCAAGCTACAATAAATATGTTAATCACCACATAGATAACATATTGTAGCAAATAATTGTAGATTTTGAAATAAAGTGTAAAGGAGTTTTCTGTATATTAGATGATCTTTAAATCCCTCCTGGGGCACCATTTTTGGTTACTTTCATAAGTGAGGAAAATAAACTTTAGCAACCCCCTTAAAGAGACATAGTGACTCAAACTTACATATTTTTTCGTAAATATTTTTCATAAATCAAAAAGATTGGGAAGAAAGATGATCATAGCCAAGTTTTTGTGCATTCATCTGCACCGGAATGCAGATAAAAAATGTAATTTTGATGTGCCGGAAAAACGAAGATTACATGGTCCGGAACGGACGCTTAGCGTCATGTGACTTTCTTCAACATCCATCTGTGATAGTGGTTGCCAAGATATACCTTTGTTTTGAATACGACCGCTCTGTTCTTTTCTCGGGCAATCTTTTTTCTTCACAGAATCAGTCAAAACCCTCGGTCTACCAACATTTTGTTTTTCGTGGCTAGACTCCATGATTGTTTATGTCGTTTCTGCACATTTGAATTGTTGAAGGAGGAGCGAACAAAATGTACATGTTGGGCCATCAAGTAATATTTTTTTCCACAACAACTGAATTTTTACTTTGTAAAACTTGTAATTTTGTGAAACTTCATATTTTCAAGAACTGAACAAAATTTACAATAGCCACCCAAAAATTCTATTTCATCCAATTAACTCGTTTTTGCGTCACCGTGTCTCTTTAAAGTTCGTTTTACAATTGATCCCAGGGTAAATGGTTTCAACAAAATTGTATTTATACTACATGTAAATCAGGATGCTTTCATGGTAATATATAACTGTAACATTTCGAATTGTGAAAAAGCCAAGGCCTTTTAATTTAACAATTTAGTAATAATCACCGTGCCAAGTGGCTCTAGCAAAGAAGTTGAAAATATTGCAAAGCAAGGGGTAATTATCAAAAGCTATATGCAACTCGAATCCTGTCTCAATAAAGAACTTAAATTAAGCACTTTTTATTTTGGTGAATCTCATAAAATTCTCCAGTTTTATTATTACACATATAAAATTTTAATACTCTTAGAATGATAACTGTTAAATACCTCTGATTGCTGTTTTGTATGTACATTCAAACACTGTGTTTTTTGTCAGCTTCTTCTGCATTCTGTTCTCATTTTTCTCTTTTAAAAGAAATGAGTGAAAATTGTTATAAAAACTCCAGAATTAAGCTAACTGTAAAACATGAACTTTTTGTTGGCACAAAATGTTTTTAAAATTTAAAGTGAGTAAAGATTTGAGAAGTACCACGATACAGGTAAAAAATTAGTAATAATCAGAGTAATTGCAATCATCTTATTAAAAAACTGTTTACATTAAGTTTTGCAAAATCTATTCCTTTGCAAAAACTTAAATTGTACCGCTTAACTACAAAATACAGTTGAACTTCAATATCTCGAACACTGATATCTCGAATACAATGGATATGTCAAAGTGATATATAAGTCCCAACCACTTATTTTTTAAGTATTTTACCCTCGATATCTAGAATACTCGGATATCTCGAAGTTATAAAACAGTCCCATATAGTTCGAGAAAACGAAGTTTGACTGTATTACAGTATAAGTCTTCAAATCTCAATACTGTTTAACCAGTTTATACCTTGCAAGACTTCTGTTGTGTCTGCAATTATATTTTGGAAATAATGACCAAATCCTCTACATTGCAAGGCGTTTTTAAACTCCAGTACAAGGGAATCATCCTCAAATACAAACAAAAGCAAACTGTAGGCCCGTCCTTTCCGACTGAACCCAGACTTTGGCCAAACACTTTCTGGAATAATGGAGTCATCACGTTTCCTCAGGGTCTGCTCTGCGATATAAATGTCAGTATTCTCTAGTACTTCATCCAAGTGAAGGAGAATATTTTGTCTTGCCATTTCTGCAAAAGTAAGTTAGAAGTTGTAAACCAAATGCACAAGCAGAACAAAACAACTATAACTACTGTATGTAATAATAAGACGAAAAATTTCTATGAAATTAGAGACAAATCAGTTTGTCATTGGACTTTAAGAGAGAGAGAGAGAGAAAAATAAAAACGAGAGGACCATGGGCCACATCGCTCACCTGAGCAACAATAGCCATAATAAAATCAGCTTTATGGAGTTATATACAAAATATCTGGACAATGTAGTTGAATATATTCTGTATTAAAAAAGTTCAAATTTTTTCCCCTGGATATTCTAATGTTTATCATTCAGCCCCTTTTGAAACAGGGTGATTTTATAGTCATATCACATATTGAGCATTGCAGTTCTCAATAAGATCTTAAACAACTGTTAATATATAAGACATAACTTTGAACCCCTTGTGAGGCCAAGTAATTGTCCATGGGCCAAAGTCTTAACGATTTTAAAGAATTAACAATTTATCAAAATGCTTGCTTATAAGTAAAACCATATATTAAAACATTTGAGTTTTTCTTTAATAATTTAAAATGTTTTCCTTTGTAAAATTGGACCCCCCAATTGGGCCCCACCCTAGTCCTGAAGATTTTGACTAATTTGAATCTACACTATCTAAGGTTGCTTTCACTAAAGTTACAGCTTTTCTAGTTTAAGAGGAGGATTTTTAAAGATTTTATTCTATATAATCCCGTGTAAAAATTGGACCCCCATTGTGATCCCTCGGGATCATGATTTTTACAAACTACAATCTATCCTACCTGAGGATGCTTCCACACAAGTTATAGCTTTTTGTGGTTGATCCATTTCTGAGTAAAAGATTTTTCTCTATACATTCCAATGTAAAAATTTGACCCCCCCATTGTGGCCCCACCCTGTCCCCAGGGATGATGATTTGAACAAACTACAATCTATCCTACCTGAAGATGCTTCCATTAAAGTTCAGCTTTCCTGGCCAATCGGTTTCTGAGAAGAAGATTTTTAAAGATTTTTCTCTATATATTCCTATGTAAAAATTGGACCCCAAATAGTAGCCCCACCTTACCCCCGAGGATCATGACTTAAACAAATTTGAATCTACACTACCTGAGGATGCTTCTACACAAGTTTCAGCTTTTCTGGTCAAATGGTTTTTGAGAACAAGATTTCTAAAGATTTTTCTCTATATATTCCTATGTAAAAATTGGACCTCTCATTGTGGCCCCACCCTACCTCTGAGGATCATGATTTGAACAGATTTGAATCTACACTACCTGAATATGCTTCCACAAAAGTTTCAGCTTTTCTGATCAAATGGTTTTTGATAACAAGATTTTTAAAGATTTACTCTATATATTCCTATGTAAAAATTGGACCCCTCATTGTAGCCCCACCCTTCCCCCCTGGATCATGATTTGAACAAACTTGAATCAACCATACCTGAGGATGCTTGCACACAAGTTTCAGCTTTTCTGGTCAAATGGTTTTTGTTGAGAAGATTTTTGATAAATACCATCAAATTTTCAATGAACTATTTAATTAACTCCCCTTTAAAGAGAGCGTGGCCCTTTATTTTAAGAAACTTGAATCCTCTTTACCCAATGATGCTTTGTGCTAATTAGTTTAGCTGAAATTGGCCCAGTGGTTCTGGAAAAGAAGTCCAAAATGCAAAAAGTTTACAGACTGACGGACAGACAGAAAGTGATCAGAAAAGTTTACTTGAGCTTTCAGCTCAGGTGAGCTAAAAACAAATCAAGGAAGTTAATTATTTTTCCAATCCAGTGGTTTTTCCACTTATATATTACCAGCATCTTGATGTATGGTGGTTGTGTCTCTGCAATAAAGTTTTTCAGCTATGTCATTTTTATTTAGCTGTCTTAGCAGCTGAATGAAATATTCAAATATGCGTTCCTCTGAGGCTTTAAGGAGAATCTTTAAGAGGGCAGCAACCATAGTTTGCCGTTGTCCGCATGAGCGAATGATTTGTTCTTCTGGCTTTGTCATCAATCTTTCATTCACAAAACACCTCAACAATTGACAGGGTTCCAGCTCTTGAACAAGAAGGTCCCAATACTGTTGTATTCTCACTTTTATAAAGTGTGAGTCTTCTAAAACAGATAAATCAGTAATTTTAAAAGAAATTATTCATAATTTGTACATGTCAAAATATGTCTATGTGTATAAAGATACAAAAAAAGTTTCAAAAGAAGTAAAAATATAAGTGAAAAATTCAGAAATGCAGACCTTTCTTGTTAGAACCTGATGTAGATTCAGTGATTGTAACATGAATTTCCAGCGTTTTACTTTCCTCATACACAGATATTGAAATGTTCATCATATCCAGCAATATTTTGATCAATTTTTGGATGACATGATCATTATCTGACAACAAACGTTGGCTAGCCTCTTCTGTGAGGGATGTTAGATGTAACACTAGAGGACTCTCAGCCTTATCAACTCTCATGTGTAAGAATCTGGAGATTCGGCTGCGTAGTTTCGTGTCAGAATTTAGGAATTTAACAATTTCTTCCTGCCTGTCTTTTAAATCCATTTTACAATTGAGAATTGTAATGCTCAACATCATTGCAGATGGAATCTTTCCTAATTGGTTAAGAAAATTCTTTTAGATAATTTATTTCATCAACAGTTTATTAAAATCAAATTTCACTGTTAAATCTAAACATACAAATTCAGAAAAAAATCAGAATTTTGCGTCACAAAAATAGCACACAATACCTTCATTAAATGCTATGTTCTGGGGGTTTAGGACAAACTTTCCCTCATCGTCATAACCTGCAGATAAATTAAAGTGTTTCTATTAGGGAACTTTGCTTGAGAACCTACACTATTTCTTACCAATAAGATACAGGTATACATTATAATCATAAATGTATAACTACTATTTATTTCATAACAATGTGAAACATTTTGAGATGAACTTACTTGACAATGTATAACTGTGGGACATACAATCCTTGAAGAAATAATTATTTCCTTTATCTTTAAGCTTTTCTAGCACTGCTATCCATTTCAACTGGGTAATGCAGTGCTCAATATCTGGGGCTTTAAATTCATTTTCCAGACTTTTGTTATCAAATGGTGGGTTTTCAGGTCTAAATGCTTGGAGTTTGTGTTTATGACCTGCCATTTCCTGTTTACGTTGCATATCAAATATTAGTCGTTCCCATTTTTCTTCTGCTTCGTCAAATTTTTTTTCCCAAGTTTGTCGCAATTCTTCAAGAATCTTCTCAGCTTGAATCTTTCGTGAAGATTCCTGACAAACTAACTGATGAAGAGAAGAAGGTATTAATTTTTCCTCAAATAAAATGTCACCGAATGGGATTGGTTCCACCTCTTTCCTCAGAAAATCTAACTCGCATAGTACATTTCCAATATCAACAGTGCAATCCTCAGGTCCTAATGCTGTAAGTAATAGTTATAAAAACATTTATTAGATAAGATAATCAAATCAAAAAAAGTGTTGATAGGAAATCCATTTTCATACAAATGTTGCATCACTAACCTATTTTACCGTCTTTCTTAAGCTTGTATTTCTTCATCACTTCATAAAATAAAGATAAGTTCTCTTTTCTAATGTAGTTCAACAAAGCTCTACAGCCTTTTGGAGATTTCATGAGACTGCAAATAATTTCCCTTGAAGAATCTGGTAATTTTTGATCACTTTCCTTTTCTCTAATGTATTCATATAGATTTTCTCTATTAATTTTCTGACGAAGTAAACGGTAGGTTCTTGTCACACAATCCCCCGGGTCATCTTTGGATAAAGAAAAAATATATATAATATAATGCTTATTTATATATGTCAAAAAATATAGAAACAAATCTTTAGCATTCTCATTAATGTAAACCAACTTTTATTTGCGTGCGAGAAAATAATGCAAAATTGGTGAGTTCTTTATCGCAAACATTTCTTGATACTAACAAGTTCTTTAACGTGTCTCTTGCTATATTTTGATTGAGAAAAGCTTGGTTATGAAATGTAGTCGCTGAAAACCAATGACTGTTTACAGAAACCACTCTTTGAAGTCAAATACCTGGCATTTCTGGGACCTTTTCCTTCATATCATCCAATGCTGATGAACAGCCACATTTTCTCAAAGCACATTTAAAATCCTGAATCTTGTCTTTATGCTTTTCCACTAAAGACAGCAGCGCTTCGCATTTTCCTTTCCTCGTGACAGCTCTTTCTACAGTGTCGTATTCATCAATGTTCAGCACAAGTTTTTCCAACAACACGTCTGCTATTAATGAAGGCTCCATTTCTTGATATAATGTAGTTCTGTGTTCATACACCGTTTCAATGGATAAATCAAATTTTTCCGAATCCACATCAACTGAAAGTAAAGGTAGAATTATATAAATGTGCAAACTGTATGTATGTAGGAGATATTTTTATTCAGAATAAAAATATCTCCTAAATACATACAGTTTGCACATTTATAGCTGGTACATAAGATATTTCTCTCAAGTTGAAAATAAGATGAACACATTCAGACTCAACTGTTTTACAGTACTAAAAATTAATTTCACATTGACCTAGTTTGCCTTTGGCAAAATATACATATATAAATTTACCATTTGACAAGTGTTCTTTGAACTCTGCATGCAGCTGTGAGACTCTGATGAAATCAATGAGCTTCCTACACTCTTCAGGTCCTTGTCGGAGAATCGCCTTGATAGCTCGTCCACTGCTGACAAAATCCTGTCCTTCTCTCATTCCTTGTTTGATTTCATCAGGGAGAGCAGAGCAATCAGACAGGTAGCCCAATAAACTCTGGTCTGTAAGCATGCGCTCTTGCAAAAATGAAAAACCTTTTTGCACAGCCTCAACCGGTTTCTCTGTTTTGATATAAAATATTTTTGGTATTAAATTTATTTAAAAAATATATTCTTTATCTTATATGCTATGGAACATTACCTGAAAACTAACTGTATAGCAGACCGCAGTATCTGCTTTGCTACATTTTGTTTAAGCCAGCTACACAATTATTGATGTGTTGCTTGGAGACCGAGGGAAATATAATTATGGGTAAATAACCTTTAAACAAATATATCATAACTTTTAAATGACTCTTAAGAACTCTTTCATCTAAATGGTACAGATGAAATGACTAGCACAGTCAAATGAAATGCAACAGCTGGATGAATTATTTTAGGCCTTACTAGGATCTTCCAGTACTATGTCCATTTTCTGGCGTTTTGATGCTCTGTTGTCTGCATCATTTTCTATAAGTAAGAATAGTAAATGCATTCTGTTACGATTTTTGCCAACCTATTTTGAAGCTACTTTATTTGAGAGATCTGCTGAAAATACTGGTTATTTTCTTGGTGGAGATGGTTACCTATGGGATAAGACAAACATTAGGACCATTTTTACCTATTAACTGCTCCTAGACTAAACAATACAATAACAACTTATTCAAAGTTAAACAACAGGCCCATAGGCCATATAGCTCACCTATGCAATTATGTGAAACTCTGGCCCAAAGTAGCTTCACTATCTTGACTTCAATTGATTTATCGAATACAATCCAATAACCCCTCATCCCAACAAAACAATTACAGTAAAACTAGGTTATAGCAAAGTCCTAGGGACCAGGAGATTTACTTCATTATATCCATAATTCGTTATATCAGTATATCAAATTTGTAATAATCATTATAGCGATATACATGTTTTCTCTAAGTTGACTCTCATTTGTCCTTATTGATGAATACAATGAAAGGATTTACGAGGAATGAAATTTATTTAAACAATTATGTCTACTAGTATTGAAAACTTTTAAAACTATGTAAATATTCACTGTAAAAGATGTAAATTTTGCTATATTTTACTCTACAGAACTAAAAATTGATTTGCTATATCTATACTTCTGTTATAAACAAGTTCATTATTAACAAGTTAACATTATTACTTAAATTTTTTACAATTAATTGATAAGAATTTAGCCAGGAACTCCTCAAAATTTCCCTATTTTCAAGATTTTCCTATATCCGTGTTCATACTTCAGAGGTTTACTGTATAGCCTATCTCTTACCACAGGGGTTACACTTATGATTTGGACATGGAAATTCTACAGACTGCCTTACATTATTTTTTTACTTTCATAAATTATAAATATTCTAATGCATGGAAAATAAATTTAAGAACAAGGTATTTTTGACCAAATAAGTTTAGTCTACACTCATACAACTTGCATGAAATGCAATTATCGGCAGTCATACTCTCATAGTATCAAGAAACCCGCTCTGAAAAAATGGTTAAAATTTTGTTCCCATGGATAATACAAACCTCCACTTTTGGCTGAAAAATAGTGTGTGTTATATACATAACTTTATGGTATATGTCACTTTTACTTGATATAAATGTTCAAAGTAAACCAGGATAAAATAAATGCGTTGGATGGTAACCTGGAACCTATTAACCTGGACTACATGTAACAATATTCTCCCCATTCTCGAGAAGCTAAGTTTATTAAAACCTACTTCAATTGTCAGATTTATGCAACAATTTGTGTTGCGTATACTTGTAATTTTGTTCAATATATTGTTATTTGTGGGGATCATGCTGGGTTTGAACAGTTAACACTTTCTAATAAACTGCCCCACAGTTCACAACACGTAAAATGTCCAACCAAGTTTATACTCATACAAATTATGAAGCCACTGAAGTCATTCGAATAATGATTCAAGTCAGATTGGAGTTAACAAGACACTTAATTTGTTTAGAAATTAAAATCTAATGAGTTTGAGGACAGGAAATATGACACCTTAAAGCTGAACACCGCTCGTAAATAGGCACTGTCCGCCATATTTCTCTTTCAGCACCGCTTTCCCTACAACCCCTATATAAGCCACAGACCTCTAAACAGTTTAAAGTATTTCACTGTAGAGGTCTCACCTGTGTGGACGTACATCTTGCCTCGCGGTGTTACTCGGTCGCGATGAAATTATCAAGTTTTACGCACTTTTCTCAAGCCAGGAGAATACTAACATCAAATAAACAGGTCAACCCATTATTTACAAACAGAATATGCACATAAAATAGGAATTAAATGCAGAAAAATCCAAAAACAATGAAAGGAACACTACACGTCGGCCACGAGTTACAGGTGTGCAATCGAGTGTAACGAAATCGAAGGGTTTATATACCAGGTACCTGTGTGACAGTGCCTATTTATGAGTGGTGTTCAGCTTTAAATCTGAGCGATGAATTCTACTTTGGTGGGTCACGGTCCACTAGTCCGAAGGTTTATTAGTCCGAAGGCCCACTAGTCCGAATATTCATTAGTTCAAATGCATCAAATTAGTTTGCTAAATCTTTCAGGAACTAATTTCATCCAGCAGTTTCACATGAGAATTCGTCATAAGCAAATTAAATACAAAAAAGGAGCTAAAATTATTAGAATGTAACCAGTTAATATTAAATTGATTTGTTTTTTGATACCTAAAATCATGTGGATTTTTATGAAAAAGATGTTATATATTGTTCCCCACTTTTACTGTACGTGGGAATATTAATTTATCTCTGTCTGTATTAGTGATGAAACGATTGTCGCCGATGATCGATTATCTATCGTTCTGAGGCCCACGATGCTACTAATCGATTTCAAAATTTAAGTCGCCGACATCGCTGATC
>WFKH01011581.1:20288896-20322206 GCA_016163765.1 Magallana hongkongensis | reverse complement strand
TCTGGCCAATTGGTTTCTAAGAAGAAGATTTTTAAAGATTTACTCTATATATTCCTATGTAAAAATTTGACCACCCCTCCTTTTGGATCCACCATACCCCCGGGGGTCATGAATTGAACAAATTTGAATCTACCTTACCTGAGGAAGCTTCCACACAAGTTTCAGCTTTCCTGGCTGATTAGTTTCTGAGAAGAAGATTTTTAAAGATTTACCCTATATATTCATATGTAAAAATTTGACCCCCAATTGTGGCCCAACCCTACCCCTGGGGATCATGGTTTGAAAAAAACTTGAATCTACCTTACCTGAAGATGCTTCCCAACAAGTTTCCGCTTTTCTGGCCAATCAGTTTTTGGGAAGAAGATTTTTGAAAAATACAAACAAATTTTCAATAATTCTAAATTATCTCCCCTTTAAAGAGGGCTTGGCCCTTCATTTGAACAAACTTGAATCCCCTTTACCTAATGATACTTTGTGCCAAGTTTGGTTGAAATTGGCCCTGTGGTTCTGAAGAAGAAGATGAAAATGTAAAAAAGTTTACATTGACATCGCCAACGCCAACATCAACGTCAACGACAACGACGACAGACAACGGACAAATTTTGATCAGAAAGCTCACCTGAGCCTTCGGCTTAGGTGAGCTAAAAACATAAGTAGGCAAAGCAAGAATAGGGCGAGGTCCAGGTGCCAGGGAAAAAATGTATCGACCTAATTTCCGAAAAATACGGTAAAAAAATCCTCAAACCTTCTGAATTTTTAATTCCAAGTGATTGATGAAGCACTCCAATCTCTCCCTCCCTACCCCTTCTTTTGCAGGAAATAAATAACGCTCACACTAAGTAAGAGACACAAACTCATTGAATATGTCACTTAGGTTTTGTTTCAGTATGATTTCGTTTCCCACTTAATAGGTACTTTAAATATGGCGTGTAAATTGTTCAATCATCAAACTTTTTTTTTTATTTCAATTCAAAATCTTTGCTATTATTATTCTTAAACATACAGCTTTTATTTGATAAAACATAATTTCTATTTAATAAGTTTATGATTTATGCAAAGAAATATTCATAATCGATAAATTATCATTCTTATTCAAAAACATGTTATTCTAAACTATTTTTTATTCATTTAAAACTTTCCATCAGATTTGTATATATTACATGTATAAAATATTTGACGTGCTTACAAATAGAAACAGCATTTAATTTGAGACAGGAGATGCTTACAGCTGCTTGCTTACAATGTTGCGGCTGATCTACTGGTTCTCTCCACGTCACTTTCTTATTGGAAACTGGGCTCCTGGAGTGACCAGAATAGCTGTATCAACCTCCCCTATCCATGTCTGGATGAATAGGATACTACTTATCCTCACAAAAATCAGATTAATCCTCATAAAATAAACATAGAAGAGTTCTGATTTTGTTTTGAGAGAGAGAGAGAGAGAGAGAGAGAGAGAGAGAGAGAGAGAAAGAGGGTGAGGATTGAGATAATTTTAAAGTCCTATTCAAAACAGGTGATACCCGTTTGACGATTTTAAGCAATTAACTTTTTATTCCTATTCGAAAAACTCCAGTTCGAAAACATGTCATTTCTACTCTCGAAATAATGTCATGGGCAACAAAAGTAACATTTAATAGGCAGAAATCTGAAAACCAGAAAAAAGGACTTATACATTAGGTATACAAAAAAAAATATTACCGACCTATATAGAGATAACAATTTGCATTATATAATTTCTTTTTGTAGTATGTTGTGTTCTAAAGCCACAAAAACTTGTTGAGGTGAAAAATGATTAATTAAACCTGACCCTTTTAGATATATTAACCTTCACAACATTTACTAAATCGAGTTTCGGACTAATAAACCTTCGGACTAGTGGGCCTCGGGCTAGTGAACCGTCAGACTAGTGGGCTTTCGAACTTATGAACCCTCGGACTAGTGGGAGTTCGGGCTACTGAACCTACGGACCAGTGGGCCTTCGGACAAATGAACCTTCGGGCTACTGGGCAGACCCCCTTTGGTGACAACTTATAAATAATTTGTTAAAAACATTAACTGTCCACTGTCACTGTCACTGTCACATGAAAATATTTCTTATATAGAAATCTACAATAAAAAATGGCCTAGTATCAGCCTTGATTACAGATCGTTTCGCGTTTTAGCAACGCAAGCATAAACTTTACCTTTTTCGAGTTTCTCAACATAGTCTCCTTGGCCTTTATCCATTTTGCATGGAATCGAAATTTATATCTTTAAAATCATAGAAGATTGAAACAACTTGGATTTAAGGCACTAAAAGAATAAACAAAACAAAGAATCACCATTAAATATCTGCGTTTTATACACAAAAAGAAGCTTGCACAGAAGATTTTTTTCTACTTTCGTTTTGATCAAAACTAGCTTTAATACACATTTCTATTAAATTAATATCGAAATTTATTGTGTTTATTACATTTCAACATTCGATATAGACAGTTGTCCCCAAAGTCATATGATAAAAAGGTAACATGTAGCTTATATCAAAAATCAACTTACAATATCTACTGGATTTTCCAATCAACCATTTAACGCCATTTTTTCTTGGGCGGAAGTAGATTGCCGAAGCGTGCGCACTATCGCAACAAGTCGGTCATTTCCGTATATAGCCCCCCCCCCCCCCCTTTAAAAAAAAGCAATTCACCCCAAAAAGGCAATGGCACTCAAATGGTAAGATGATAAGCCATGGACTTATATACAAGTATAAGTATAGGTTAAGTACTTCATGCAATTCAGTGTGTATAATTTATACATCTTATACTTATAAAATAAGACATTTTGCCAATAAACTTCGAAATGCCTGCATCCGAGTAACTGCTCACACATTTGGCATTTCAACACGTGTGAGTTGATGTCCGTAAGCTATAATTGAATTTTACCTGATAAGTAATTATGTAAGATAAATTAAAAACCTACTTTCATTTTCGATAAACCAGCCCGAAATAGCAAATATGTGAGTAAGGTGGTGGACACGCTTTGGCGGATCCAAGTCAGTGGGAGTTTGCATAATAAAATATACTTACAATGAAATGATATTGAATGATTATGTAAAAAGTGAATATATATCCTGTGAACCTATTTCGGGTATACATAAGAATTGAGATTTGACAAATGTTGAATAAATAAAATGAACCAATTCGTTTCTTGAATGCGCGATTTTTGTTTTGATGAATAGAACTTTCTAGAACGGGGTAACCAAAAACGCGGTTTGACTAATTAACGTCATGGTGGAGAATGTAGGATGAGTCACCATGCTTTGCGTCAGATACCTTGGATCGGACATCTGGTTAATACAAAAAAAGTTAATAAATAAAATGGGCCAATAGACGCGATTTTATATTTGATGGAAAGAACTTTACAGAACGGGATGCCAAAAAAATGGTGTTGACTAATTAACACTATGGCGAAAAGTGCGTACACATTTTTAAATAAGATATACATTTTTTATACCACGACAGATTGGTAGTAAACCTTACAAATTAATTTGTTGACAGTGTTTTATCTAAAATTCTTATTTTGGGCAATAATAAGTGAAATTTGACATAGAGAACAAAGTTCTAAAAAGAAATACCACGCACTATACACCCACACTCTGGTTTGAAATAAGATAATAGTCTAATTGTTTTCAGTCAGCTGCAGCAAAAAGAATTAAGGCCACGTAAATGTTCATGTGTATATACTCCATTTCAGTTTAGATTTTCATCCCTGTCCTTTCCTCTAAATTTCCAGCCACGCAGTTGCTTTTTTAATTTCAATTTTATAGAATATTTTAAGAAAAGCAATTAAGAAAAAATTCGGACACAGTACATAGAAAAATGAACAAAAAAACCTGGTTCAACATATTAATTAAGCATTGTATTATACTAATGTGAATTATTGTTAATTCCCGCGCTTGCGCGGGATATCATCTAGTACTTAATAATTGCATGAAGCAGGTACGTAGCATCGTTTTTGAAAAAGGGAGGTGGGGGGGGGGGGGGGGGCAGACTCATCGAAAATATCTTCACAAGCAAAAAATCTGTCTTAATTTCGTTATTTTATTTCAATATTTTACATACTCCCAAAAAAAGTAAGGGGGAGGGCAACTCCATGATAGTTCAATTTTTTATATATATGTAAATTTAACAAAAATCTTTGCTGCGAGAAAAAGTGGGTGGGGGGGGGCAGGCCCCCCTGGCCCCCCTGATGCTACGTCCCTGGGAAGTACTAAACCTACTGGCACTGTACCAGTTATCGGCTAAAATTTAACGTTTTCTTTTCGTATTTCCTTATTTCTTGATATTTTTGGATAAAACTTGACATACTTTATATGGTGATTTCCTTGTTTATCTATCTGTTAATTAGACTATATCATTATTAAGAACTCAAAACATCTTGTTTTTGTGCTTTTTAGCACGCCCTGAATTTACAGAGTTTTTTACGATTTACTGTACCAGTTATCGGCTTCCCGATAATAACATAGAAATATCCCTGTTGCTTTGATACTCTGCAAAATGTAATTTGAATTATGCCCCTTGTAGGGTCAGACTAAGGTTATGATACATAAACAAAACTCATAAAATCATTCGTTTGTTATCATACGGTAATACACAAAATCGTAGACCATTCAATACATAATTTTGTGCAATCAGGCGTTCAACTGCGCTATGAATCTCTCAGAATTAAATGATTTCTTTTTGTTTCTAGGTGTTATATGTATTGATATTATATGTCAAATCAAAGATTAAGGTATATATTTACACAGGGGCTCGGTTTTCGGATAGTGGAGTTCTTTATCATTTGTTCCCAAGGACAACTATAATTAAAATTAGTAATCTTAAGTGTATTTCTGTCAATTGCATTAAAAATATTCACTGAAAACCCCTTTTTCAATCATGTTAAAAAAGTGTATTCAATGTACATTGAATACACTTTTTTAACATGATTAAGGAGGTTGGCTCCTGAAATAATAGTAATGTCAATCATCCGAAAACCACTTAGATATAAAGATGGGGACCTAAAATGTTCATTTATTTTATTTGTGACCCATGTCACATGCCATTTTTTGGAAATATAGGGCCTCAAACAGAAATGATAATTTTCCTGAAAATTTTGCTAAAATTTGACGTAGAAATTGATAATTTGAAGAAATCAAACAAATATTTATAGTTTGAACAATTATATAATTATGATTTTAATACAGTATGAAGTTGAACACAGGTAGTGACTATAAAAGTAAAATCTAAGTCAACGTTAAAAAATTCTTGCTTTACTGGTGGCTTCAAAGGCCAGTACACAATGAACACAACAACAGATGTTACAAAATTTTGGAGTAATCAAATTATAACGCAAATAAAAAAAATTATAGTAATGTCATCTTTCCAAAACTTTGCATACAAATAGACATACATTTAATGTCTCATTTAAAAGTAAAATAAGTAGGGGTTACATTTCAAAAATTTGAGATATAGCATGAAATAAGCTAATTTTAGGCCAAAATTGAAGTTAATTTTTTCTTAACTTCTATGAAATATAAGCTAAATATGCCAAAATATATCGATAGAAATATCAAAATATTGTTTAAATATGTTTTTCAGAATATCATGAATATATCGTAATACACAAACTATCTAGAAGTTTGGTCTGCGCTGAAAATTAGGAAGCTAAAGTAACAGTACTCTAAAACTAGTGAGTTATGAAAATTGTTCATTTCCTTCTTGAAAACCTTCCGCCACAAAATATAGTCCCTTACTAAACTCTGTAAAAATGTAATTTTTTAAAAACAATTTTATTCAATATAGTTTATTTGGCATTGTAAAATATAAATATACTACTAGAATTAATATGTGATGCAGAATTTTCAGACTAGAGGGGACCCAAAATGGCTACTTAAAACCTAAGGAGCGAACCTCTTTAAAAGAGGGTTTTTTAACAAGAGAGTATTTTTACACAGATGAGCTAATTTAGTTGGAGTTTATTTTAGGGTAGTCAAGTTAGATTTGTGTAGTTGTAGTCACCAGACACGAAGTCTAACAAGTTGGATTCATTTGTGATGTTTGTAAATATTGTTAACTTTGTGAATATGATTATGGGTGTCCAAGTAGTGTAGTGGACAATGCACTTGCTTCTCACCGCTGCGACCCGCGATCGACACTGGTTGTATGTGATAGGGTATGGCGGTAAACCGCTTAGACACGTGGGTTCTCTCCGAGTACTCCGGCTTTCTCCCACATCAGTGACCCCCTCGCGCTAACATCCGTGCCTACGAGAGATATTAATATAGGTTGTAGAACTTGTTTATCCATCGTTGTAAAATAAAGAAAGTTCAGTTCAATACGATGTTGGGAATTATCACCATAATTAAATTGTGAACATTTCCTCATGTTTTTCTTCCAATTCATAAAAAAAAAAAAAAGGAATGAGGACTTAATAAATGTTAGACGCTCTAGAATACGTTCAAGTCGCTACAAATGGTGGCACCGGTTGTATACAATTTTCTGTTACGGTGAATTGGTTTTATTAATATTAAACACTTCTAAATTACTGGATGTTTTACAGTTATCATATTTATGCTTGATTTTATTAATTCGTTATTATGGATTACTAACGACGACCAAGGTTTGTGAAGTATTTTGATGTTTCGGAAAATGGAAATTTCATTCTTCGTGGACAACTTCACGTAAGTGACCGTCGAGAATGTCCCATTTTTTTATTTTGTTCAAGAAATCCAACACTCATCAGTGTATTGTTACAGCAAACGGACGGACAAGTGAATTCTACAAATGGCCATTCTGTGGCTGCCGCTATACCGATGAAACGTTTGTGAATTCGCCAGGAATTAGTAGTGTTAATAGTTGTCAAACTTTCCAGACTGGATATCTTCGTTAGTGTCGTTTTAGTGACACATGTCGTAATACGAGTTCAGAAAACGAATACTTCAGAACGGCAGTCAAGAGAACACGACCGGAAACGGTTCAAGAAGCAGTTATATACTTCAGCTGCGTAAGAGGAATGTATTTGGATAGGTGAGGAACAATCAACTCGGAATTCTAAAGCAGTGAGAATATCTTTTCAGTGAACACAAAACAAACATCTCCAAATCTTAGAGGGTATAAAAATTATACCAAAAAATGCGAGAAATTATACAACGAAGAGAAGACGCTTTACACATGGGCCAGATGGTCATCTAAGAAACCGTTGTCCTAATAAGAGACAAGTCGGAAAGCGAGAAGTTAATCTTGTGGAGGAAGACAGTCCAAATAAGTTTCCAAATCAATCGATTTCCTGTGTTTGAAAAAGATCAAATACATCTCTCCGATGAATAGGCAATTTTATTTAAGAAGTTTTTGCAGAAACGCGTTATTACATTTACTGATCCTAGGGGAAAACTGCGTTGTAATGCAAAGACTGACTAAAAAAAACTACATAAAACGTCATACAATAAATATTATTTTGTATGTAAAAAAAAAATAATAACGCAACGAAAGCCGTCTGACGAAGTTGCCAACCTTGTTCTCTTATAGTATCAGAGAGTGATTTATTATAAAAGGGTGCATGGGTTAAAGTTATAATCTGGATTTTTTAATCGTAATACTTTGTGAATGTGTCATAGGAAAAATGTTTTATAAAAAAAAAGAACCCTGGGGGTACGGAACCGGGTGGGTGGGTGTGGATGGTTCCGTCCCCAAGCACCTGTGCTATTAATCAAGAAATATCAATTCATTTGTATATTAAGCCGATATGCTTACCATTTGGTACGCATATCATAAGATGGCGACAAGCTCTGCAGTTTCGGAAGTTTACACTGCTATATTTATTTTATTCAGGTCATTTTTCAGCGGGTAAAACATTAATGTTTGAAGGGCTACTGAGTCTTGACATGTACCGACTAAAAAACCCCCACCAAAACAGCACATTAATTGATATCCCCCCGAATGGTATGCGTACCTACGACATGTTTTATTTGCTGGATACCGGTATACGTGCCATAATTTGATGATATGGGTACCAGCTTCTTTCCTATTATATATTGTGTGTTCTTATTTTCATTGAACTGCGCGGTTTTGAGACGTTGAATGCATTTGTATTATCTAAACAATTAAATGCTTTCTTTGATGATTCATGCGGGATATGAAGGTGGCGATATTGCAGAAAAAATACATGACCCGCGTCAGCGTTTGCTGACCGGAGACGCTGTTAAAGCACAGAAACATGTTGATCAAAAGTGTCAGTAAAGACTAAAATATCATCTATGAAGTTATCAACATCAAAAACATTTTGCAACACCTTACACATAAGTCAACAAAAAGTTGCTGGTGCTGTGACCAACCCAAAAGGCATTTCAGCGAACTGAAAATGACCTAAAGGAGTCTGAAAAGCTGTCAAAGGACGGGCAGAATGAGTTAATGATACTTGCCAATATCCCTTTGACAAATCTAACCGAGAAAAATATTTATGACCCGACAATTTTGCAAACATTGCTTCCACATCTGGCATAGGCTCAGCATCAACTACCGTGATCGATTGAGGGCTCTAAAATCACCACAGAATCGGTAAGTGTTGTCTTTCTTTGTAACAAGAACTATTTGGAATGAATATTGACTATCTAACATTTTATTGACCTCGTCTTTCACCGCATCCGTCATATAGCAAACGGGATTTGCTTTGGACTTACTAGTACTCTAATAGGATTATTCGTCGTTGTCCGTATTTCATGTTCTAGTACGTGTGTATGACCAGGTACACCTGAAAAACATCACTATACCCGCATAAAAGATTATCCATAGTTTGTTTCTCCTCTCTGCTTAGAGCTGGATTCACATCGACATCTCTATACGACTCTCGAGACTGTACTTCTCAGAAATGCTCTGAAACAACAACTGACTTAACACAATGAACAGCTGGTTGGAAACATTCGACACTTTTTCATCATTATGTCTTTACTTTGCCTTCGACATCCAACTGATAGTCTACTTCACTGATCTTTTTCACAATCTGATATGGACCTTGTCATTGCATAAGAAGCTTATATATTACTATCTGATAGCAAAAGAACCAAAGCTTTCTCAGCTGGTTTCATATTCCACACCCTGGCCTTTTTGTCATAGTACACTTTGTGTCTTTGCGTCGCTTTGTTCAGATTCTCCTGTGCCAACTCCCAAATTGATTCTAACTAAAACGTATTGGTATGTAGACTTTACCTGCTGATCTTGAATTTTTTTGTCCACAATTCTTTCAAAATTGTCATTGGTCCCCGAACGGTACGGCCATACAATAACTCAAAGGGAGCAAACCCAAGGCTTTCTTGGGGAACCCCCCGATATGCAAAAAGCACAGTGGGTAAATATTTATCCCAATCTTTTGGTCTGTCTATACACATGCGCTTTAGCATTTTGTTTGAGTGTACCGTTAAAAGATTCCATTAGCCCGTTACACATATACACTCTAAAAAAAGGTGTTTAAGAGGTGATTAAGTTTTAAACAGGAGTGTTTTAAAAATAAACACAATGTGTATAAATGTAAAACATATGCGTTTTATTTATAAACTCTCGCTTTTTAGTTGATGTTTAATATGCAAAAACGTGACATCATCCTAATTATTTCGAGCGGTCCGTGATTTTTCCTTAGGTCGCTGTAGATTTCAACCAATCAATAAACGGGGGGTGTGGATTTCAGTCATGTCAGTTTCTATAGAGCTATGAATTAACAATAAGTTTCCGTAAGAAATAGAGGGAATCATACTCGGTGGATGTAAATATTTTAGAAATAAACAACATGTTAAAATGTTCACCGGGATATGAACTTGGTTGGTCACGTGGTCAAATCCTGTGAATTCCGAAGGGCTTCTCAGAAGATCATAAGTATATTGTAGACGCAGTGTTTTATTGTAGAGTACGGCGTGTCGTATTTGCCACAAAAGTACTTGTCTACATATAGTACACGAGTATTTAGTCAAAGTTAAAAGTAAAGTATGTGCAAAATGTGCAAGTTAACATCATTTTTATCTTTCAGATCTTTTTTGTACTCCATTTGGTCCATAATCCAGATCTATAAATTTACTTTGTTAAAGAAACTGAGTATTAAATACATCTGATATACGAATTTTATTATTGTATTTCTTACATATGGTACGTATATCTGTTTTTGTAGGTACGCATATCGTTGGAATAAAATCATTTTCATTATTAGGCTAAGAATGTTGTCAAATTCGGATTGTTATAAAGTTCAATGTCATGAGTAAAATTTATTCTAAACACAAAAAGTATTCATAAAATAAATTGTTATTGACATAAAATTTGATATATTTACTATATTATGGAATTAGGCTCCAACAAAAATGAACTTATAGCAAAACAGAGGAAATTCGGACAATTTTTTTTCAAATTTTGTTTTCCGCTGAAACATTTTTGGCAGTACTTTAGTAATAAAAGCTAAGAATTTTTTGTTAGTAAATTTAATTTTACATATTTTTCTACTGGTTTTAGCTCAATTATTCATTAAGATAATTGTATGGCACGCAATGCAAAAATATTAAAAGACGCCATATCTCAAAATTTTTATCATTGACCTCATATAAATTTTATGCCAGCAGAATAAATTCAATATGGGTAGTTTGATACTATAAATGTTTTAATGTTATCATCATTCAGTTTTTTGTTAAATTTAATCAAAAATATGTAGGGATTTGAAAACTCATAGAGGAAATTTGGACTGGAATATTTTTAAAAATTGTTACTGAAAACTTAATGCTTTGTATCTACTGAGTGCCACTGCCATTCATAAACTGTATTTCATTTTTAAAAGAGTTAGTTATTTGTAATATTTTCACAATTAAGAAAATCTCAATCATAGTGTAAAATTTTAAGGGATTGTTATTAGTTTTTCAAAAAATATTCAATGGCCATATTATTGACCTACTTTTTGAAAGTGAAAAATAACTCTTCATTCAAAGGTTTATAACACAAAATAGATGGTTTTTCATTATTATAAGTAGAATTATTTTCCATTTCATTTCATTTCATTTTAACAAAATGGGCGTGTCTTATAGCATAACCGAAAAACGGTATTTGCTGTGCCGCGTAGTAATACATAGCATGTGCTACATAAAAAAATAGTGGTTTTAAAATGTTGTTTTAAAGTGTAGAAATTGGAAATAATATAAATATAAGTAATAAGGAATCATTCTTTGAATATTATGAGGTGATTATTTTGGTCGGAGCGTGGTCAAATCTATCATAAAGCCCTTCGGGCTTTATTGGATTTGAAAGAAAGGGAAAGCTTTTACAACTTTTTACCAAAAGATTTGTGAGAATATTAATTGTACTAAAGCGGTATATTTAAAATGCATTCTTCCATAGACTTCAAGATGTGATAAATTTGTTAATTTTCAATTCTTTTTTGCATTTCAAAGGTGAATCTTTATTATTTGCCCTTAAAATCACACTAAAATTTCAGTGATCAAACTTGCAATCTATTAGGTATGAAATGTGGTAGTTATGGATGGATTACCTTTAAAAGCACACAATGGGCGACTTCGCTCACCTGAACAACAGTTCCCGTTTCTCTTTCGAAATTTATGTCATCTAAAATATTGTAAAACAAGAATTCTTATATTTGACCAGATTTGACAATACACCTACCGAGTATGATTCCCAGATTGAGGGGAAAATGGTAGAAATAAATTTGCATTACCCAGTACATGTACAATAATAAATATTATACACGTATAAAACTTTTCATTTATATATATTTCCTATTAACTATGCATATCATAAATATACTTCTGTTTTAAGATCGCATGGTTTTGGTAATAGTTTCTTAACTCATTTTCTCAAATCATGTCCATTTTACTCAACCTGTGCAAGCACGGGTTAATGTCTAGACTGAGTATTATTCAATCAAAACAAACAAATCGGATATAAAAAAGGAGTTACAATAATTTTCCACAACCCTTACTGCTGTCGCTGAGCAATTCTCTGTTAGCATTAATTCTTACCCCTAACACCCCCACCCAACTTACTTAAAATAGTTTCGGAAGTGATAGAATGTTACAATATATTTTGTCCCCCTTTCCCCTTTTTCAGATTTTTTATTTTTCGAGAGAATCTATCACCCCTTAGAAATAGTATTAAACTGCACTATCTCATAAATTACTGGTATCATCTATTAGAGCATACATGTTTTTGCATTGATTGCTATGATAGACACTAATAGGAATATTTAACTTGCATGCTCAAGCTTGTAAATAATTTATCTGATAGAGTTCAGAGATATTTTGTATTTCGCATTCCATTATTTTTTTTAGATGCAATATACAATGGAGCCTCAGTCAGTTGTCCGGACGCTTTCGTTTTTAAGTCCAGTCGTCCGGATAGGTGACGCGTCCGGATATCTGAAATTTGTCTATTGTAGTCATAGATGACAATTTATTTGTTTATAATGGGTGTCAATGCTGTTTTCTTTGCCTTTCATACTAAACAGCAACAAATTAGAGCTGCCCTTTGAAGTTCACCTGTTTCTAATACAAGAAACCCTGCTTTATATTGTTATTTAGTCAAGAAATATTAACCAAACTATAATAATAGCCAAATCTAGCTAGATATATTGTGTCAAAGTGTGGAATGTGCCTACAAGTATTTATGTTATGTTCTTTACAATCTATATCTAGACACGTCAATTTTCCACCAATGCACTTCCGATCAGTTGATATGCTTTCCTTTTTGTTTTCTTCCTATACTTCCGGTTTTGACTTAATTTAACATGAAATTCGCGAGACACTTCATTTTAAATAACTTTGTTGAATATAGATAACACAAAGCTAAGTAAAAATTTCCTGATTTATTAAGCAAATTCTTCCTTTGAAATAGAGGGGCATTTTAAAAGTGATTGGACTTGACAGGTGCAAAGTGTAAAGATATCCAAGCCAGGTGCAGTGATGCGTGACTAATCCTGTCTAACCAGTACTTTCGGCAATATTTGAAAGTGATTTAGGAAGTCAGAGTGTTTATACGAGCTTTTCATGGGGGTCTAGCAGGTGAAAAAGGTGTGAAACTCAACTGACAGGCGTAATCTTACGTGAGTCAGTGTTAGCTTGATGACGCGACCTCTAAATATAGAATGAAATGAAGCAACAGATATTTTTTTGGTTAAAAACAGACTGTCCTAATCCGGAATGTGAATTGAGACAAAATAACATATAAGAAATCTGTTCCCAAATAAAATAGTCTGTAAACTGAGGCGTCTGTCCAGATACCTGAAACCCCACTGTATTTGGATATGTACGCATAAAAGTAATATACATTACAATTAAATTAAAATTTAAAAATACGTCTCATTCATTAACTGTATATGTTGTGTCGAAATTATGACCAAAATATCTATTTCCTCAATTACTCTTGTGTAGTCTACCAAAATTGACATCAATAACAAGCGAAAATCTATATAATTATGTTTAACCACTGGTTAAAAGACTTAACCCAGTTCTGCAGAATGGTTAACTTTTGCCAAAGGTTAACCACTGGGTAAACAATTTAACCAGTGGTTAACTTTTGAGCAACAGAGTTTAACCACTGGTCAAAATTTAACAACTATATAATGGATTTAACCAGTGGTTAAAGTTAACCACGGTTTTGAGCAACCCGGTCCTGGTGATCAGAAAAGAGCCAAAATGCGGTGCACAGGTAAAGCCTTAGTCACAACTGGCCGTACGTGCTTGGTGATCGTGCGTGCGCTACAGGTTTTGCCAGGCGATCACTGCGAAAAAATACATTACATATAAATATAATTCCTGCCCATAGTGAAGGATATATATATACATAAAACACAGGGAAAATAGGGCTCACTTCTTTCAAAATCAAAATTTAGCTGTATGGATATCACTTATTAACGGAATGTTTTTACATAAAAAATGTTAATAAAAGATTCAACTCAATTATAAAAGATATGATATAAAATGTTTCATTTGGTAAATACATATAATATGTAATAGTTAAAGTTCGTTTATTACCTATATAAATCTTTTCATATTTAAGATTCAGCTGATTATTTCAACGAATTGTTTGATAACAACAAATAAATAAATCCTCTTCCAGTTGAGACAGAGAAATATTGAAGAGTTCCAAAAAGGAGAGAATTTGTCATATTTGTAACAAGGGGCAGGAAACTGTCAAGTTTCACATCATCCTTGAAACTTATTTTATCCGGATTGCCAAAAAATATTAATTAAAAAACAAATATCACCCCTTAGACAAATTAAACCAGAAACAAAATTTTGAAGAAAAAAAAACTATATATACAATGTACAATAAATTTGCAAATATTTTCATAATATAAGATGATGAAAATGTACTGCATTATTACAATATCCAAAAACGGACAATTAAATTATATTCCATACGATATTCTACAGCGCAAATTTTTCTTTCAAAAAAGTCAAACGTTATCTTTTATATTTGCATAAATTCCTTTACATTATATCCATATTATCAAATTGATTACATGTACTGACGTACGCATGATTATAAATTGTTTTGAAATACAGTATATCTGATATACGTGATGATCCAATTCTTGATTTTCTCTTTTCACGATCACTTTCACATTGCAAAGCATGCAATACGTAAAAATTACGTCCGGTACTGTATGCTATCAAAAGCCTTTTTAAACACATTTTAATGACATGTGCAAATAAAAGAGTTACAGATTTATCTCATTTTGACAATTACATCGTAATTCATGAATACTTTAGAGTTATATAAGTATACATGCATTTGTATATACTTAAGCACATTTTTTTAATTTAATGGTCAAACTTTGATTTTTATAGATAAAAATTAGGTTTGACACAAGATTAAAAATAAAATAAAAACAACACAAAAGTACCCATCTAATAAAGATGAAAAAATATCACAAAATTTCTTTCTTTTTTTTGAATGAACTATTGTGCAACAAAAGCTCGTTTCTTGTTTAAGTTTTTCTTTAGATATTGTCAAAACGTGTTTGCTCTCATTTAGTGTCACCCAATAAATTGAGCACGGTTTTTTGCTTTTTCCCAGTCGTCTTGTCCACACCGCAAACAGCAATTTCTGTTTCACCAAAATTGATCGACACCATCACTGACCGTTCTGTCCCGCCACTTAGATCTGGCATTTCCACCGAGAGTTTACCAATACATTCACAGCCAGGATCGGTGACAAACTTTGGATCTATGCTATCTGATTGATAGAACTTCAAAACCATCATTTCCATGTCCTTTGATGATGCAAAAACCTCTTTTTCGACTGTTTTTCCAACATCAACTGAATCTCCAATGGCTACCATTTTCTCAAATACATCAACACAATAAAAAGTGTCATCGATCTTTCTCTTTTTGGCTCTGGGATCTGTAGGAGTAAAATATCGCATTGAATCAAAACCGTAGGTGTGCGCAGTTATTCTAGATGAAATAATGTCAATGTCTTGTCCAAACATCACTGCTCCTTTCAGGAGCAAGAACTGGGTCTGTGGGAATGATGACATTGTATCCAGAGAACCTCTCCTTAAACTGCTTTACAATGAAATATGCCTGAGCAAATCCACCCACAAGAATGATGTCTTTGATGCCTTTCATATTTGGATTACGTAAGACTTTATCCACACTGGTATACAAGTTGGTTAAGGTCAGGTCAAATATCTCCTCAACTAAATTGGGTTCGAAAATTAACTTACCGATGCGCACCTTAACACCAGTATATTTTTTTGAATCAGTTAATATCAATTCCTTATAACTCTTGCCCTTTACCGTTTTGCATAGATCTGCCAAAGATGGAAGAATTGGTAACTGAAGTTTACTACCAGCTGTTATATCTCTCTTCCTTAGCTCTATGTTGGACTCCATATCCATATAATCCGGAGTTAGCTTTTTAAATTCATCAATGATTTCGTTTCCAAAAATACTTTTCATGATTTCCCAGATTTTCTCATTGATTAGATTTCCCAGCCCCTCCAAAGGATCGGTGCAACTGCTTCATAGTTTTATCCTCGTTTAGCTCTAAAACAGTCAAATCTGCTGCTCCACCTAATAAGTTGAAAAGTGAAGATATTCTTAAATACAATTTTTTCTAAAAAGTCTTATTTACATTTATCAAGTCTCCCCAGAAGTAAAGTGGAACCGATAATGATCTTCCGAAAACCAGTTATCAGGCATGTGAAAGATTGCTCCCATCCCTTAAAGGGACCTAGACATGATTTGAGATCAAAATTTTATTTTTTATACATAAAATGGTTTACTTACGCATTTTGAATGACTGACCAAAATTTGAATGTTATAAATTAAGTTATAAGAGAGATACAGAGGTAAGAATTCATTGTTATGTAAACAAAGCTCGAGTCCTATATTTGTTTTCAAATAATGTTAAGTAATTAAGGAATTACCTTTCTTTGAAAAAAGACTCATGGTAAACAAGATAAACTGATTCAATGTGTTCATTAATAATATTATGAACAGAAAAAAAATCATTAGATTTAAACTTATAACAATATAACACATATGTAAACAATAACAAGACTCTAGATTTGTTTACAAAACAGAGAATTTCAAACTCTGTAACTTGACAAAGCATTAAAAGTACCCATATTAACCATTGTAAACATTAACATGAGGCTCATGGGCCACATCGCTCACCTTAGCATAAATAGACATAATAAAATCAGCGTTAATTAGCCATATACAAAATATCTGGACAATGTAGTAGAATAGATATAAAAAGATTTTCAAAATTTTCTCCAGAAATTCTTATGTTAAACACTGAGCCACTTTTGTAACTTGATGATTTCATAGTCATATCACATACATCTTAAACAACTGTTTATATAATCGAAACCTCCATAAAACTTTGAACCTCTTGTGGGGTCCAAGAACTGTCCAGGGACCCCAGTCTAAACAATTAGGAATCAACAATATGTCAAAATGCTAGCATATAAGTACATGTAATACTATATAATATAACATTTGGGTTTTTGAGAATAATTTAAAAATTTTCCTATGTAAAAATTCAACCCTCCAATGTAGCCCCACCCTACCCCCGAAGATCTTGACTTTGATAATTTTAAATCCACACTTTTGACATTGCATTCACTTACATCACAGCTTTTCTGACTAATTGGTTAAATTGGAGAAGATAATTTTTAATATCCGTCAATGTTATCCGTTATGTAAATTTTTTTTCTATATATTCCAATGTAAAATTTTGACCCCCCTCCCCATTGTAACCCCACCCTACCCCTGGGGATCATGATTTGAACAAACTTAAATCTACACTACCTGAGGATGCTTCCACACAAGTTTAAGCTTTTCTGACCAACTGGTTTTTGAGAAGAAGATTTTTAAAGATTTTTCTCTACATATCCCTTTGTAAAAATTAGACCCCCCATTGTGGCCCCATCCTATCCCCGGGAATCATGATTTGAACAAACTCTAATCTACACTACCTGAAGATGCTTCTATACAAGTTTCAGCTTTTCTGGCAAACTGGTTTTGGGGAAGAAGATTTTAAAGATTTTTTTCTACTTACTCCTATGTAAAAATTTGACACCCCTCCCCATTGTGGCCCAACCCTACCCTTCCTGATCATGACTTGAACAAATTTTAATCTACACTACCTGAGGATGCTTCAAAACAAGTTTCAGTTTTTCTGGCCAACTGGTTTTTTGAGAAGAAGATCTTTGAAAGATACCAACAAATTTTCAATAATTCTTAATTATCTCCTTTTGAAAGAGGGCATGACCCTTCATTTTAACAAACTTTAATTGCTGTTAACTAAGAATAATTTGTACCAAATTTGGTTGAAATCGATCCTGTAGTTCTGGAGAAGAAGTCAAATATGTAAAAAGTTTACAGTCAGACGGACAGACAAAAAGTGATCAGAATAGCTCACTTGAGCTTTCAGCTCAGATTAGCTAAAAAGGGAAAAATAAAATTTCTAAATTTTGATCTCAAATTGTGTCTAAGTCATTGTGTCTTTAAAATGGGCTTTCTAATAAAAAGTTTGTATTTGTAGAACATTTAATTGTTGTTTTACTTCCTCCTCTCTATGCAGCAATTTTTCACATTCAAAGAGATGCTTACATTTATTTTAGAAATGAATGTCAATATAAACATAGCATGATTTCGTTTGACCTTGTAGCATCAACACATCAGGTGAGAAGACAAATTATCAAAATGAGGTAACAAGCATTATTCAATTTATCTGCTCGTCTGACAGCCGTCATTGGCAAAAATAAATAATTCAATTTCATCATTGATAAAATCATTCTGAATTCAATAAAATTCCTTAACCCCAAGACCAGCCAGCATTAGTTTGGTACCAGGCTCGACTGTTGTAACAGACTCTTTTCCAAAAACTGTTCTTGCCCCTTTGACTACATAGATAGCTGCTGCCTCTGGTTCCAAAGCAAGTTTCAGTTGATCAGATGGAATTTCAGCCTATCATAATTTTTTTAAATATCAGTTTTCATGTTATATGTAAGACATTTCTATGTTTGAAAGCTCATGCAAATTCTTGAGTTATAAAACAGAATATTCCTACTAGCCTTCATAGTATCAGTAAAACAAAAGGCACATGGGCCACATCACTCATCTGTGCTACAATAGCCATAACTCTCATAAAAATCAGCCTTAAAAGAGCATATACAAAAATCTGAACAATGTAGGAGAGTATAATATGTATAAAAGGTTTATCCATTTTTTATCCACATATTATTATGTTAAACATCAAGCCCCTTTTATTCGTTTGAGAGAAGATTTTTAAAGATTTTCTCTATTTATTCCTATGTAAAAATTCAACATCCTCCCCCACCCATACCCCTGGAGATCATGATATGAACAAATCTGAATCTACAATACCTGAGGATGCTTCCACACAAGGCAAGGCTTTTCTGGCCAATTGGTTTTTGAGATGAAGATTTTTAAAGATTTTTCTCTATATATTCCTATGTAAAAATTAAAACCACCTTTGAGGCCCCACCCTTCCCCCGGAGATCATGATTTGAACAAAACTGAATCTACATTACACGAGGACGCTTCTACACAAATATCAGCAGCTTTTATGGCCAAATAGTTTTTGAGAAGATTTTTAAATAATTTCTCTATTCAATTATTTGTAAAAGTTTGACCCCTTTGTTGCCTCACCCTACCTTCGGGACACGATGTGAACAAATTTGAATCTAGTCACTACCTAAGGATACTTTCATACAAGTTTCAGCTTTTCTGGCCAAATGGTTTTTGAGAAGAAAATATTTAAAAAATGCCAACATACTCTCAATAATTTTAAATTATCTTCTCTTGAAAGAAAGGAAGGCCCTTAATCTTAACAAATTTGAATTCCTTCTACCTAAGGATGCTTTGTGCCAAGTTTGGTTAAAATTGGCTTAGCTGTTCTGGAGAAGTAAAAAATGTGAAAAGTTTACAGACATACGGACAGACAGACAGACAGACAGAAAGATGGACATCAGACAAAAAGTGATCAAAAAAGCTCACTTGAAAAGTATTGTTTCATATAGAAATAATGGAATATAAGCTACCTATTCTGCAGCCTTTCTCATGAACTGTTTAGCGGATTCATCCCAAATGGCTGGCACAGTCAGAATCCATAGTATTTCATCATTTGCAACCTTCACGTTTTTCTTTTGAAAAAGTTCAATACATTCATCCATCAGGTATCGAATGGATAAAGAAAACACATCTAGTGCCTTTATAGGGTCATTCAAGTGATCTTCTATCATCAAGTCCATGTTAAATGACTAAAGGGTAATTAAAAAATATATATACACTGTATAAACATTTCTTTATAAAGATATGAATTTTCATTGGTGAACACCTTACTTATCCTTTAAGGACATAACTGAAAAAAATGGATGTTAGACAAAGAAATAATGTTGTATGATACAATTGCACGTAGTGCTTAAGAAATGGCAATTTATTTTTACACACTAGAAGCATTTTTAAAAGTTGACTTTAGTTGTGTAATTTATCTCTTGCCCGAAATAAAATTCCCCGACAACATATAAAACATATAAGGTCAATTAGAAACAATGTAACTAATAATACACTTCATTCATATACGGGTATATTTTTTTCTTTTTCAGTGATAGCAGCAGAGACAGTAAAAAAAACTCTTGAATTTTTTTTTTTTTTTTTTTGGGGGGGGGGGGGGGGGTAACGTGGTAACCAAGAACGTGGGTTGACTTATTAACATCATGAAGGGCGAGTTCATCATGCATCGGCAAGATACCTTTGATCGGCAACTTTTGTTTAAAAATTACAAATAAAAATGCATGCTCTCGCGTTTTTAGATTACATACATTTTGTTTTATACCACTGACAGAGGTAGTTTTATATTATTAATTTATGAACCATGAACAGATTGTGTTGACAACTCTAGTGTATATATAAAATCTGTTTGGATAAATGATGTACGCATAAAACGGGGACGTTGTTTCAGAAAGGAGTGGGGGGGGGGGGGGTAAACCCCCTCCCTTTTTTTGTCAAAACAGCCTTTTATCTGAAATTTACATATAGGAAACTTATTTTTAAACAGTGTAAAAAATTATAGTGAGATATGACAAACTACATCTCCCTCCCCTTTTTGAAATAAAACTCCTTGGGAATGTATCTGCAATTGAGGGTTGGCATTTGATTGATAATTTGAAATAAAACTCCTTGGGAATGTATCTGCAATTGAGGGTTGGCATTTGATTGATAATATATAATGCACAAATAAAAGTATTTTGAATTGTAACTATAATAAACTGCATAAGGAAGAAACAGTCAAAAGCTGAAAAAGTTTTGTAATTTTTCCAGTCAGCTGCAACAAAAAGAATTTAGGCCACATATAATCAATTTCAGTTTCCATTTTCATTCCTGCCCCCTCCTCTAAATATCTAGCCAGTTGCTTTATGATTTCAATTTAAATAGGAGGCCCATGGGCCACATCGCTCACCTGAACAACAGTTCCTTGTATCATTCTATTTCATTTTTTAAACCATTTTACCTACATGTATATATTTATATGTTAAACTTTGAACCCCTCTTGGAGCCCCAGTATTATTCCGGGCCTCACAATTTTAACAATTTAAAATCTACACTATCTTAGGGTGCTTGCATAGTAATCTCACAAATTGTAGCCTTTTAGTTCTTGAGAAGAAGATTTTTGAACATTTTCCCTATACATGTATATATTTCTATATAAAACTTTGAAACCCTTTTGGGGCCTGAGTATTGGTCGGGGGGTCAGAACTTTAGTAATTTAAAATCTACATTATTTGAGGATGCTTGCATGGTAATTTCACAAAATCGACATTGTTTGAGGATGTTTGCATAGTAATTTCACAAAATCGACATTATTTGAGGATGCTTGCATAGTAATTTCACAATAAAAATTGTAGCATTGTTTTCTTGAGAAGAAGATTTTTAAACATTTTCCTTATATATTTATATGTTAAATTTTGAACCTCTCTTGGGGCCCCAATATGAGTCAGGGGGTCACAATTTTAACAATTTAAAATCTACGTTACTTGAAGATGATTGCATAGTAATTTCATAAAATCTACATTATTTGTAGATGCTTGCAAAGTAATATCACAAATTGTAGCATTGTAGTTCTTGATGAGAAGATTTAAAAAAAAAATTTCCGATATATTTCTGTTAAGTTTTGAACCCCTCCTGGGGCCCCAGTATTAGTCCAGAGATCACGATTTTAACAATTTAGAATCTACATTATCTTAGGATGCTTGCATAGTAATTTCACAAATTGTAGCATTGTAGTTCTTGAGAAGAAGATTTTTAACCATTTTCCCTATATATTTCTATGTTAAACTTTAAACCCTCTTAAGCCCCCAGTATTAGACCGGGGGTCATAATTTTAAAAATTTAGAATCTACATTATCTGAGGATACTTGCATAGTAATCTCACAAAGTGTAGCATTGTAGTTCTTGAGAAGAAGAGTTTTAACATTTTCCCTATATATTTCTACGTTAAACTTTGAACCCCTCGTGGGGCCCTTGTATTATTCCGGGGGTCATGATTTTAACAATTTATAATCTACACTATATATACAAGCTTTGGTGTAAATATTGGCATTTCTGGTGTAGTAATACTTAAGAAGAAGATTTTTAAAGACACACACCCTATTTTAACTGTTTCGCAATTATCTCTCTTTTAAAAAAGGTTTTGCCATTTATTTTAACAATTTAGAATCCCCTTCCCCTAAGGATGCTTTGTACCAAGTTTGGTTAAATTTGGCCCAGTGGTTCTCGAGAAGAAGTCGGTTCAGGTGAACTAAAAAAACAGGTGAAGAAAAACAATTAAGAAAACAAATTGGGATACAGTATATACAACAAAGAAATTGTACAAAAATACAAAGCCCATTATTGTTTAAAGTGTTATTTCCCGCGCTTGTTCGGAATATCATCTAGTTTCCTATATGAAAACCCTGCATTAAGCGATCCTCTGCCTTACCTGACAAACAACCGTCAATTTTAATCCAAAATTCTGTGTAGACTGTTTTAAGCGACTTTTAGCAAATAAAAAAAGACGTCCCAAGCTGACGAACACGGCGGTGTTTTGTTTTGATAGCTAATTAGAGTATTATAACCTTTCGTAAGTCAAGAATCATTTACTATATACATTAGGTTTTTTCAAAACTCCGGCTATATCTCTAATGACAACTTTTGTCGTACTCTGTATAAACAAACATGGTGGGCAGTAGTTGAACTACTATTAACATCAGTTGTTAATAAGGATTTTTATCACGTTTTCAAAATCACTTTAAAAATATTCCTTGGTACATATATATCTAAGATATTGTTGAAATGAAAGAAAAAGTGAGCAAGCTCACATACCCCACGCTCCCCTTTTACTTGACAATAATACACATAATGAATGGCAAGGTATGCATTAAATGCACATAATAATTTGATAAAGGGCATAACTTCCTGCAAATATGCACACATATTCCTTTGTCTTTAAACACTTAACAAAATCAAGTTCAAAAGAGCTGAAATTCCCAGATAAATAATGGAATCGGAATTTCCTGGTAATATGCACATCTGCACATTGTGTCCTAAATGCCTACAAAGTTTCACTATATTTCATGCAGTGGTTTAAGAGGAGTTGCGCTTACAAACTTTTCATTGCTATATAAAATATATGGCCAAAATTATAAGTTTAAAAGGGCCGAAATTCCCAGAAAAATGATGAAATCGGAATTTCCTGGTAATATGCACATCTGCACCGTGTGTCCAAAATGCTTACAAAGTTTTACAAATTCCATGCAGCGTTTTAAGCGGAGTTGTGCTTACAAACTGTTCATTACTATAATTAACATAGGGCCAACATTCTAAGTTTAAAAGGGGTGAAATTCCCTGAAAAATAATAAAATCGGAATTTCCTGCAGGTAATATGCACATCTACACAATGTGTCCCAAATACCTACAAAGTTTTACAAAGTTCCGTGCAGCGGTTTAAGAGAAGGATGCGCTTAAAATAAAACAGGACTGACTGACTGACTAACTGACTGACTGACTGAGGGACTGACTGACTGACAGACTGACTGATGGACCAGTCAAAAACATTATACTCCTCGCAACTTCGTTGCGTGGGATATAATAACTGCTCTTGAAGCCAATTTAGCACTTATTTTAAGCAACAAAGTTTGAATTTCACGATATGCATATTTTGAAAGCAATGGCTGTGCGCCATATAATGTGACGTCATAGGTGTCAATCGCTTTTACCATTGGTATAAAATAAACATGTTTTTATACGTATATATGACTCTGAAACAGTTGGTGATTTCAATGGATTTGCAATTAACCCCGCTGACCTCTCAACACAGGCATTTTTATAGACTGTATAACAGTTTTAAGACGATATTTCTTGTCACATTGCCTAGAACAGTTGTGTAGACAACTTTTAATTCAAACTCGACCATCTGTTCCCCAAGACAGCATCAAAGTAAATGTGATAAAATTATTTCTTACAACCATCCTTAATTGAATTTAAAAAAAACCCATTTAGATTTTATAAATATATTTCGGATTTTATCACTTCCATGTACATCAGTTTTCGCAATGTTTTCTTCACTGTTTCCCATGGCACGGTGGCGGTTTCTATATTACTAGAATTACGTTATTAGTGTATCGAATGGAATTAAAAAACAGATGAACAATAATTGATAAACAATGGTTTAAACTAATGTAAAGTCTTGTGTACTGCACGCAAATATCCATCGTTGAATCGATAAATATGATTTTAAATTCATTTTTTCCATTTCAATCCATTTTAATATTATAATTCAATCATGTAAAGACAAATTTTCTAATTGTAGACGGTTTGAAAAATTAACAGAAACAGATGCCTCAAATGTTTGAGGTATCAAATCTTCAATCTAAAGAGCCCAGTTCTTTATTGTTATCTAAATATTATGTCTAGTGTTGTTACCACTAAGCCATTTTAGCAACATTATCTAATGCTATATGCGATTTTAACTTCACTCCAAGGTGTGCATTACTTCCCAGCCATATGAGTAAAGTGACTCCCTGTCTTATGTCACGTTTTCTTATAGTCCTTTGGATGGTCACATAAGACAATCTAGACTGAACATGTACAATGCAATATCAAAAAACACCTAAAATTCTACAGAGCTAAGAAAGGTCTGGAAAACTGAATTGTCAGAAGGACATTTTGATGGTGAAAATGTTGGACTAAATGGGTTAGTACTAAACACCTAAGCTATTTCAGGGCCTAAACCATAGAGAATATACCAATCATACTGTCTTACCTTTTTATTGAGGAGCAACATTTTGAATTGGCGGAAAAATCTATACTCTTCATCGTTTCCATCTTCCACTAATTCCTTAAAGATTTTCTCTGCTTCAAAACCAAATTCTATAATTTCATTTTCTTTGTTCAAGAGCAATGATGGTGGTGTTTTTAGTTATTCCAAAACTTCCTTTGACCCAGTTTTCCATTTCCCAGGTGTAATATCTAAAGGGTCCTTATCTTTTCTCCAGAAGGCATATCCGGAATATGTTGTTCCAAAATCCAAGGCAACCACAACTGACCACCACTCTTCTACAGAATTTAAATTTTACATTAAGCATATTAACCTACTCTTGCACTCTAAAAAGTTAACTATAATAACAAAAACACGGCACAAGAAATAACAGTTTTAAAGTGAAAACACCAATTTTCAAGCCAAATTTGTATCGTTTGCACAGAGTTGAGAGATACCTTTAGATCCATGTTCACCAGAACGTCCAAATATTCTTTTCGGTGGTACTGCAACTTGAGCTTGATACATTGACCTTAATTTTGGCTCAGGTTTTTGAAGTCTTTTTTTTTTTGGTGCAAAATGTTTTGGTTTAGATTCATCTGGCTGTGTCTTGTTCTCCATGATGCTAGAACTTTCCCATTCCATCTCACTACTTTCAGCCTTTTTTGGTCATGTGTGAAACTTCAACTGGACAAAATTATTTTCGAAAACTGTAGATATTAGTAAAAGGTTTGACTGTAATAACGGTGACTAAAAAACTACACTTTATCTCATTTTAGTGTTTCAATGAGATTGTAACGCTCAGTGCTACACACCCGCTATATAAGGCCGAAAGTACTGTTCATACTTCACCGCATTCAGGTGTTTCATTCACACGAACACAGTGCATTGGATGGAAAGATTTGTAGAAATGCGTTTCTATGACAACTACCACACTGGTAAGGAATATCTTATGAAAGACAAAACAAAACAGACTGAAATCCAGGCACACATATATCAACAAGAGGCCAATGGGCCACATCGATCACCTGAACAATAGTTTGTGTATCGTTTGTGTATCATTAAACAATACATATAAAAAGAAGCCTACTTTTTTAGACATCATATCCTAAGATCTAAGATGCATCAACTGGCCAGTCTTGTAATCCTAGGCCTCGTATTAAAGATAACAAAAATTTTAAAATGAGCTATACATTATTATAAAAAGTGACAAAAGGTTACTTGATGTGAGGATATGAAGATATGAGGATACTAATACATAGTAAAATAACTAAACATAGCATTATGTTTCTTAAGAAGAAGATTTTTAAACATTTTCCTATACTCTTTTAATATAAACTTTGAACCCATCTTGAGGACCCAGTATTGGTCCGGGGGTCACGGTTTTAACAATTCAGAATCAACTAGTACACTATTTTAGGATGATTGCATAATAACCTCACAAATTTGATCCAATCATTTTCCCTATACATGTATGTTTGAATTTTGAACTTTGCATCCCTCATGGGACACCATAAGTATTGGCCTGGGGTCAAAGTTTTAACAATTTAAAATCTACACTATTTAAAGATAATATCATAGTAATCTCACAAATTGTAGCATTGTAGTTCTTGGAGGGACAGACGGACGGACGACGGACAACATGTGATCAGAAAAGCTCACTTGAACCTTCGGGTTCAGGTGAACTAAAAATATTTTATCATATTGTAAAACGTTTCCCCTTTTCAAACTTTTATATCATTGCACATGCGCAAACAATACTGTAGAAGCTCACGCAGTGACAACGTGGACTTCAGAAATTTTGTGTTTGTAGAGACTGATAAAAACGACATATTGTTACTTTCTTGGATTTACTGAAGCTTATTCATTATGAACAAAGTGTAGTTCATTCATTTAGAAGTCTATGCAACCTGAATGATATATATACACCAGTGGAAGTTGAGGAGCGGTTGAAAATAATATGATGACCAAATACTTTAATGAATTTATGTCACCTTTAAGTTTTCTCCATTTGTTATAGATAGAATAGTTTTGGAATCATTGAGAAAGATAGAACAATGTCTTAATTGTCACAATATCCGAATTATCTCGCACAAAAACGGTTTACTGTCCAACTTCAAGTTCACATCGAATGTGTGCAGTTAATTCCTACGGAGTGCATACTCGGCTTTTGAACATCTTATTGCAAATTAAAAGACTCTTTCCAAAACAGATTATATACTTGTATTCGATAATAATTCTGAAGAGTTAACAACTTGGGATCATTTTCGGTTTCACCAAATGAATACCATTTCTGCACGATCTACTCCAGTTTATGTTTCGTGCATGTGCGCTATCATAAAAGTGGAAGACAACGGACTGTACTTTTAAGTTACCTTTTTTGAAATATATGAGCCTGGATTTCAGTCTAGTTTGTTAGGTGTCTCAATAAATATTCCCGTCCAGTGCACTGGCTTTAATGTTTTCTTTGAAACATGTTTCCGCATATCTTAAAGTTTGAATCTATGGATTATGAACAATTAATTAAGAAAACAACATTGACATTGAAATACCCATGATAATTTGCAATAATAAATCATATTGCAAATGCACGTACAACAGAAAAAACAAGATAAATACCAATTTTTTTTTTAATGTTAATACATTGGCATGTATATAAGCTGTAATTGTCTGCGTTCATGTGTTGTAAACGCCAAGTTTGTTCAAATAAATAAGAAATATTAAGACTGATGTAGGACACTGGTTAGAATCACCATGGCAAAAGCGTTTATCGGAATCCACATCCGGTGAAATAAATAATTTTGATATGAATTATACTTATCTGGACTAAAACTCATAACTTCAAATTATTGACAAGTTTGTTAATTGGCAAATTTTAAAGATTTAATCCCTCAAAATGAAAATGATTGGTTTGATGGCATAACTTTTTTTTTTAGACTAATTGGAGATTCTAGAGAGTACTCTAACAAGAAAATAAGTAATATGTCGACAATTATCCGCATCGAGGTTAAACGTGATTTGATAATTCGCACACACACACACACACACACACACATGAGAGCGAGCACAGAGCCATGAATACAAAACGATGTCTGTCCCAAAATGCTTTATGCATTGTTTACGCTTAGGTCATATTTATAACAATGGACTCGTAGTAATATTTTCCGTCAAATCAAATTAATAAAATCTTTGTATGAAAAGAAATATTTGTAGTTATACCACACTGTCTTCTCTTGATTCAGTCTATATACACATATAACAGTAAAATATTAAAATCTAATTTTTTTGGCAAAACTCATATTAGAAACAACTGCGTTACATATTGCATTAAATTATCATGGTATCAAATTATCAATTCTTTACTTACACTAAATAATAGGTCAAATTAAATTATCGGTCTGTATTCTAAATATTAACATCTGTTAAAAATAGCTATAGAATTTTTAAGCTATTAAGATATAAAATATAAAATGTGGATTTTATTACCGAATATTGATCTGTTTGGATAATACTTAAAAGTTCCTGAATATGGCAGTTGCAGAGCTAGTCCAGACATTAGGAAACTGTTTTGTCACTTATTTTCATTTCTTTCATTTCTGCTGGACGAAAAAAATTCAAAATCAACATAATACAATATCACATCTGAAACAGTTGTTTGCCCATATGCTTGAAATTAATCATTGTGACAGACACACTTTATATTAAGAAGACATTTTGTATCAACAATACAGAGTTTCTAATGAAGAATTCAAAATGATGCTGATCAAGAAATGTTCATATCTTTTATCATACTTAATTAAGCAGCTTTGTTTTATTTTTACTGTATGCTATTCTGTGTAATGAAATTGTGACGTCATGAGATGACAGTCGGACCTACCTGCAGCTACAGGAAAGGATGCAGTGATACCGATATGATATTAGATGTAAAGGAATATCTTAGACATACAGTCACATACATTCATAAACATGTTAAGGTTCCCTGAACCCCATGCATTAAAAAAGACTCTAACATAGCTGCAGGTCTGTAGCTAATATTGTATATTTATTGCGCACAAAAATGCGCGCTAGTTTTTGACTGATTAACCTTAATTTTACGGGAATTTTGAAGAAAAAATTAGTATCATTAAATTCTTCATGCAAATTACTATTGATATCGTCTCTTTATTTTCCTCCGACTTTCTCTGGAACCCGCTACCGACCTCGAAAATAATGTATGTTTAATTCACATCGATATCGAGAGTCGCCATTTTTACAAGTAAACAAACTACACCACTTCACTTTACAGGGCTGGTGATGGTGTTTAAAAGACTATCAAGGGCAAATAAAGAGACAATATCAGTAGCAAAATTAATTGCATGAAAAATTTAATGATACTAATTTTTTTCATAGAAAATTGCCTATATATAAGGTTAATCAGTCCAAAACTAGCGCCCGTTTTTGTGCGCAATAAATATACAATTTTTTTAATGGGTGGCACTGTAGCTCCCAGGTCGTCCATCCGAATTTTTTTCAGACAGGGAGCTACAGACCTGCAGCTAACTCTAACAAACAAAAATTAGCTACACCAAAGAAATAGGATTTGTATCTTTTTATTTGTTTGGATGAATGCATGAAATGGTGTAATTTGAATGTATACGTTAATTAATGCAAAAGTAATTCAAACCATTTTAACAAATTATTTACATGTATCAAGTAATTCTTTTAATATGTCAGCATATTTCATTCTACAATAACATTTTTTTCTAAATCAAAATTTAAGACATTTGCATGAAACTATTTTATTCAGTTTTCATTAAGCAGTTTTGATCCCGTGATTTAAAAAAAAAATTAAAATATTGTTTATATGATCTCTTCCTATTTTTATAGTATCACAGCACATACTGTATACAGTGAAATATTTGACCTCGTTTTATTTTCGCCCATTTTGCACTCGTTGTCAGCAGGCGAATTTAAGACTGGGCGAATTCCTATGTCTCAAATTATCTTTTTTTAAACACAGCTTTGTCTGGGCGAATTCAAGACGGGGCGAACCGTTTGTAAATGAAGAAGGACGAAAATATTACGGTGCGAAAATAACCCTGAATACAGTAAATGAAAAAGAAATTCTCAAATATGTTGATTGTTAATGCAATCATACTTTACGAAAAATGTACAGTACAAAAATTCTCTAAAATGGGTGGTAAATAAATAATTATAATAAACTTGTTTTATGCTTCCTTATTACATCATTGCCATAAAAATGATTGATTTTCTATAAAAGGAAGTGGTCTATGCTTAATGAAAACTTACATTTAAAGTAAACAAGGTTTCAATTCCATTTTTTTTTTTACAGTTATTAAATAATGGATAAATAATGAGACGGAGTAAAATTTAAATTATTCTTAGAAAACATCCCCACAGCATGCAGAAGGTCCAAGGTGGGATATTTTCTTTGAACTATCAAATATGCCATCTACATGTAGTTATATACTTTTGTGTTGTTCGTTTTTTTTTCAAATACCTTTTCTGGTTTTAAAAGAAGCACTTATCATTCTGGAATGAATTTTATCAGTCTCGTATTTAAAATTAATACTTTTGTTTCAGTTAGCTTTGCAAAAGTATTTTATCACTAATGAAATACTTAATTTATTAGATTTAGAATTTGAAAACGGACAATAGTTACACAGTAAATACAACCTAATTTTCAAAAGACTTCACAATATTGCTACATATATCCACCATCCGCACAATCAGACATGGCGGCTTACCTAACCCTGCAATTTTAGTCCGACTTTGAGTCGTTGCCAAAAACTGACCAAACCTATTGTCAGAAGACACAAATGCAATAAATAGAGATTTTACATGTTGCAATTGTTTTATATGCAAATTACGCATTCAAATACATCTTCGCTAGCCAAGGGTTTTCGGTCCACTTCGCTCCCCATAAACCTTTGGCAGATCTCATTACGAAAACTCGGTGATGCGGTGGCGCTTGCAACTTGAGTTGCGCCCCTTTGTATATTTACATTTTAATTGAATGAAACAACGGGTAATATATACATGCTTCGGCATAAATACAACTTGAAAACATGTTGACTAGCGAGAATAGGAACATAATTAACGGTGCTATTAAATAGGAATGAAGATATAACCTAGAGAAAGCAAGGAATGATTTATTTATAGTGTTTGTAGTGACCTGTACTGGGAGTGAAAAAGTCGCTATTATAATATACTAGTATGTTCTTTATTTATTCACCAATCAATATGAATGCATTCAAGCCATAAAAACCAGCAGGCATGTTCATGTTCATGTCGGCAGGTATGTCCTAAGTACATCTTAGAATACGTCTTAGTCTTTAGTCTGTTTCTCGAAGCTCTCCTAAATTTAGGAACCGCCATAACTTTGTCCTAACTTTAGGACATCACTTACCTTGTCCTAAGACCATCCTAAGGCTGTAAAATCACGTTTTTTGGAGATTTTGGGGCTGTTGAGAAGATTTTTCTTAAGACCGGTAGAATAAAGCAATATTTTCTACAGTTCCAGCTTTTCCGCCAAACCTCAAATTCCCAATCCGGGAGGAGGGGGGGGGGGGGCATAGTCATTTATTCTATCATGTACGTTCATTTTAACAAAATGATGTGGAGAGGGACCCCGAACTATCACCCCATTGCAACATGACTGCCTGGAAGCTGACCAGATTAAGCAAATTTTTTTTCGCAAATACTGTCTCTGTTTGGCGAATGAAAATTATTCACTATTTTTTAATATCTACATTGTCTCATTTAGTGTACTAAGTGATTTACAGTCATTGTTTTGAATACTTTTAGATAAAAATTATTCAAATGTCCTAGGCTAAAAGTTTATATATATAAGCAATGCGTGATCATTCTTAATTTTTATCACTTCATTCTGAAAAAATAATCTTTGAAATATTCTTAATGTTGAATAAACTGTATTTATGTATTTTCAAGATATATTACAACCTATTTCTTATTTAACATGTTCGTGTATTCTATATATTGCAGATTAAATTGGTTGTGTTTGTACGTGTACATGTGTTTCTACATGTAACGTTAAATTCTATGAAAGGCGCGTGTTTATGTATTACATGTACTTTAATGACAAGATTATCAAATGTTAGTTTACACTCAAAGAATGCACACGTGTTGTTTAAATAATTATTTTCTTGTAAGCCAATTCTGTCCCGATACATATTTTCTTTAAAAAAGATAGCAGTCATTTGGATTTCGGAGGGGGGGGGGGGAGTATTTTTTCTCTTCCTTTTTTTGTTTTGTTTTTTTTGTTTGAAAAAAAGCCTGCAAATATTGCTGTAATATTTAAGATAAATTAAATATTCTATTTTTATAAGGAAAAAAACGAACACCAAAGAGCTAGAGCCACGAACCATTAAGAATAGCCTTAACTAACAAAAAATGGCCATATTTTTACCATAGACGGTGTAGACTAGACTTTTTTAAAATATAAATTCATCATATTTAAAAAAAAAAAAAACTCGCAGTTAACAATATGGCACTGTTTTGACAAACGTCAATTTTTGTAAAGTAACGTCATGAAATGATAAAACTGCGTATGATTTGATTTTGATAAAATAAAAAAAACAAAACAAAAACAACATTTTATCTTGTAAACATATGATAATCAATTTATGAAAATAAAATTATAACAATAAAGTTTAAAAGCATTAATTCTCCAAAACACAGGGACCATTGTTGAAAGTCATTGATTACGCCAGTGCATTTGACATTCATGACATGTATGCCGGTGTCTTCAAAGTTCTGTTTCCTACAATCTGAAAATGCATGAAGTAACGCTGACGCGGCGTAAGCAGTGTTTCAAAGGGGGTAGGGGGGATAACTGAGGATAGAGCATTGAATTATACCGATATTATGACAAATAACAAATATTAAATCTAAATAAATAAATATTTCATGAATACTGAATTGAATTTATCAAAGATATAGATAAGTCTCGATTTTGATGGAGAAAACATGATTTATTACAGTCTGTGCACTTTATTCTGCATGAATATTTTCTTCCTTCCAAGACTTCAATATTTAAAAATAAAAACACAAAACCTGACGCGTTTTTATACCATGCGTTTAACGACGTTAGATGCCGTGGTATCAGTACCTTCCTCATTGATTAAATGAAAAGAGAATCTTGATTTCTTGAGAAATGTTTGAATTTTTTAAAATCTTATGTATGCTAGGAAGTTATTTTGTGTCATGGTGTGGTACTTTTTTCTTTGATACTACCACTTCTTCAAATCGGACAGAAAAACTTTGGCATAATTCCAACATACAATAACTTCTAGTAGGTGCATGGGGCTTACTGCTATACAATAACTTCCACAGTACTGTAAATAACTTCTAAGCTACAAAAATTAAACATGAAACTTACACATTATTTTTAAAAACATTTTAACTAGCAAAGTTTTACTAAGTTCTGTCGAAACTAACTATAATTTTGAACCTCCATAATAAAT
>WFKH01011581.1:20250664-20266177 GCA_016163765.1 Magallana hongkongensis | reverse complement strand
ATATATATATATATATATATATATATGCACGCACCATGAACAATTTTAATTACGTATTATGTATGTTTACTGTGCGTTCAATTCATATGTTGATGGTGAGCACAAGCGACTTGCCGTCAAGGTTTGTGTAATGAAAGGGACAAGTGAGAGATCTCCTTACGTCTTCGTGCAATTCAAAACGTAGGGTTATTTTACGCATTCTTTAAGTGAAGCGCAACTGCAGCGTACATTTTCAGATCTAGCGAGGAAACCATGGTGATTGTTGTGCATTTCCAACAGCCACCGTGCGTGCTTACGGGAAGCGTACTCTTGATGTCTCGCAAGATTTTTAAGAAAATCCGCTTTTAAACCACCAATAGAAGCACGTACGACAAGTTGTAATTGAGGCTTTAAAGGGGCCTGGTCACGATCTTGGTCAAAAATTATTTTTCCAATTTTAATGTTTATAATGCTTCAGTAAGGCATTTTTGATAGGCAACCAAAATTTTAATGTCATTCGTTGAGTTACAGAGCTTACAATTCTTTGCTATGCAAACAAAGCATTTGTATATACATGTATTTTGAATGTTGAAGTGAAAATTCCAGTTTAAGACCTAAAATAAATGTGTTAAACGTTAGGAACTGTTTATCTATGCTCAAAATGAATAATAAAGATAGACAATTTAGCTTGAAAAAGATTTTCAATATATTCGATCAGTGCTTACTATCTATTCAAGATATATTACTATAGTCATGTACTCTTTACAAAGTTGCGCTGAAAAATATAGTTCTATTCATGATCAGCAGATAAAACATTACAACAAATGTTTAGAATGTCGATGTATATGTAATACGTGTTAAAAAACAAAATTAACGTAAAATTAATTTTAAAAAGCACCTTTCCCCAAGAAATGTAAATGTGAAGTATTCATATTCCTACGCTAGCTGCCTCCTCAGTCTTTTTCACGAAAATATAGGTCATTCTTCGATTGACAATTTTTTCACTAATAAATATTGCTTATATTATAACAATAATTATATTACTGTCATGATTATTAGTCGTTAGTTATCACACAATCTCTTTTAATTATTTATTGTGTATGAGTGCGTGGGGTTTTATTTTTCGTGTTTTAAATGAATTAGTGAAAAATTAGTGAAAATTCAAGTTATTTAAAAGTCGAATATCTTGGATATGGGGAAACCCATATCTGTTCTTGTTTACTGGTATAGTGAACCTATGTAAACAAAAACAGGGCACGAGCCTTGTTTACATGACATAGAATTGTGAGCCCTGTATCTTGCTTATAACTCTACGACTGACTCTCACTTTTCATTTGATCATTAGAAATGCATTCCTAAAGCATTGTAAATAACCAAAACAGAAAAATAGAATTTGACCAAAACCGTGACCATGCCCCTTTAAGTACCCACACCATGTGCAGTAAAGTGTTATTCTTCAAATGTGATAAGATTCAATATAAATCAATGTTCAATTAAGAAATCATAGTTTTCAAGAAGTACATGTATCTTATAAATTGAGTTCCATAAAATGTGAGTGTACTACGTCACCTTAATCATTTATGTTGTTTGAGGATAACCAGAAAATAGAGCTCTGTTCTTTCAAAAAACAAAATTCAGCTGTATGGATATCATTTATTAACGCAATGTTGTTACTTCAAAACTGTTATACAAGAGGCCCATGGACCACATCGCTCACCTGAGCAACAATAGGCATGTTAAAATCAGCTTAATGGAGGCATAATACAAAATATCTGGACAATGTGGTATGATACATGTCAAACCTGTTAAAATAAAAATTCATTTCCCCCCTGGATATATCATGTCCCTTTTCTAACAGAATGATTTTATAGTCATATCACATGTTGAGCACTGTAGTTCTAAAAAGATCCTTAACAATTGTTTATATATGGGATATAAACCTATATGAAACTCTGAACCCCTTGTGAGGTATAAGAATCGTCCAGGGCCCAGAGTCTAAACAATTTTAAAGAATCAGCAAAATGTCAAAATGCTTGCATATATGTAAAACGATATGTGATAACATTTCAGTTTCTGTGAATAATTAAAATGTTTTCCTTTGTACAATTAAATCCCCAATAAGCACCACCCTACTCCTCCAAATTTTGATTTGAACGAATTTGAATCTACCCTATCTGAAGTTGCTTCCACTTGAGTTACAGCTTTTCTAAGCAAATGGTTTTTTAGTAGAAGATTTTTAAAGATTTTTCTCTATATATTCCTATGTAAAAATTTGTACCCCCCCCCCCCCGTTGTGGCCCCACCCTACCCCCGGGGGTCATGATTTTCACAACATTGAATCTACACTACCTGAGGATTCTTCTACAAGTTTCAGCTTTTCTGGCCAAATGGTTCTTGAGAAGAAGATTTTTGAAAATTTCATGAAAATTTTCAATAATTTCTATCCCCTTGTAAAAGGGTGTGGTCCCTAATTTTCACAACTTTGAATCCCCTTTGCCCAAGGGTGCTTTGTGCCAAGTTTGGTTGAAATTGGCCCAGTGGTTCTGGAGAAGATGTTGAAAAAGGGAAAAGTTTACAGACGAACAGACAGACGACAGACAAAATGTGATCAGAAAAGCTCACTTGAGCTTTCAGCTCAAGTGAGCTAAAAAGATTAAACTCAATTATAAAAGATATGATACAAAATGTTTCATATTATAAATAATACGTAATTATAAAAGTTCGTTTAATATCTATATAAATCTTTTCATATTGAAGACTCAGTAGATAATTTTAACGAATGGTTTGACAACAAATTATCCTCTTCCAGTTGAGACTTTAAAAAAGTAAAGAGTTAAATAAAAAAGAATTTGTCATATTTGTAAAAGGAACAGAAAACTGACAAATTTCACATTATCCTTGAAACTTATTTTTATCCGGATTGTCAAAAAATATAAATAAAAAACAAATATCACTCCTTAGACAAATTAAATCAGGAAAAAAAAAAGTATATATACAATGTACAATAAATTTGCAAATATTTCAAAAATAAAAGATGATGAAAATGTACTGCATTGTTACAATATCCAAAACGGGCAATTTAATTATATTCCTTAAGGTATTTTTCTTTCAAAAAAGTCAAACGTTAACTTTTATATTTGCATAAATTCCTTTACATTATATCCATATAATCAAATTGAGTACATGTACTGACGTACGCATGATTATAAATTGTTTTGAAATAACGTCTATCTGATTTATGTGATGATCCAATTCTTGATCTTCTCTTTTCACGATCACTTTCACATTGCAAAGCATGCAATACGTAAAAATTAAGTCCGGTATTGTATCCTATCAAAAGTCTTTTTAAACACATTTTAAAGACATTTGCAAATAAAAGAGTTACAGATTTATCTCATTTTCACAATTAATTCATGAATACTTTAGAGTTATATAAGTATACATGTATGTGTATATACTTGACCACATTTTCACAATTCAATGGTCAAACTTGGATTTTTACAGATAAAATTAGGTTTGACACAAGATTAAAAAATAAAATAAAAACAACACAAAAGTACCCATCTATTCAAGATGAAAAAATACCACAAAATTTCTTTTCTTTGAATGAATTATTGTGCAACAAAAGCTTGTTTCTTGTTTAAGTTTTCCTTTTGATACTTTCAAAACTTGTTTGCTCTCATTTAGTGTCACCCAATAAATTGAGCGTGGTTTCTTGTTTTTTCCCAGTTGTCTTATCCACACCGCAAACAGCGATTTCTGTTTCACCAAAATTGATCGAAACCATCACTGACCGTTCTGTCCCGCCACTTAGATCTGGCATTTCCACCGACAGTTTACCAATGCATTCACAGTCATGATCGGTGACAAACTTTGGATCTTTCTTATCTGATTGATAGAACTTCAAAACCATTGATTTCATTTCCTTTGACGATGCAAAAACCTCTTTTTCAACTGTTTTTCCAACATCAACCGAATCTCCAATGGCCACCATTTTCTCAAATATATCAACACAATAAGTAGTGTTATCTCTTTTTATCATTTTGCTTCTGGGATGCTCCCCAGGTTTAAAATTTTTCATGACATCAAAACCATAAGTGTGTGCAGTTATTCTAGATGAAATAATGTCAATGTTTTGTCCAAACATAACTGCTCCATTTAGGACAGCAAGAACTGGGTCTGTTGGAATGATGACATTGTATCCAGCAAAATTTTTCTTAAACAGCTTCCCAGTGAAATCTGCCTGAGCAAATCCACCGACAAGAATAATATCTTTGATGCCTTTTGTATTTGGATTATGTAAGATTTTACCCACAATGGTATAAAAGTTGCTGTCCAGGGTCTGGTCAAATATCTCCTTAACCAACTTTGGTTCAAAACTTAACTTACCCGTGCGCACCTTAACTCCATCTGTTTTAGCATACTCTGATTGAGTAATCAATTCCTTATAACTCTTGCCCTTTACCGTTTTGCATAGATCTGCCAAAGATGGAAGAATTGGCAACTGAAGCTTACTACCAACAGTAATATCTCTCTTCTTAAGCTCTATGTTGGACTCCATATCCATATAATCCGCAGTTAGCTTTTCAAATTCATCAATGATTTCTTCTCCAAAAATATTTTTAATGATTTCCCAGATTTTCTTATTGATTAAATTTCCTCCCCATGCCCCTCCAAAGGATCTGTGCAACTGCTTCATAGTTTTGTCCTCGTTTAGCTCTAAAACTGTAATATCTGCTGTTCCACCTAGTAGGTTGAAAAATGAAAACATTCTTAAAAACATTTTTTTTTTACTTAAAAGTCTTATTTAAAATTAAGTCTCTCCAGAAGTAAAGTGGACTTGATGCAGATCTTCACAGAACCGATTATCAGGTATGTGAAAAATTGCTCTAATCCCTTAACATATGGCCTTTTAATAAAAACATTGAATTTGTAGAACAGTTGTATTTAACTTTTACTGTTGTGTTACTCTCTCTCCTCTTTGCAGCATTTTTTTACATTCCAAGAAATGCTTATGTTCATTTACAAGTTAGTATCAATACATACAATTACAGTCAAAACTGCCGAAGCGGTCACCCCTATTAAGCAGTCACCTTTCGTATGCGGTCATTTTATTTCCTCCCGATGAAAAATCCTATATAATTGCACTCTAAAGAGCGGTCACCTGTCTAACGCGGTCAGCGGTCATCGTATTTTGATCCGAAACTGTACAGTTGACATGCATTAGGCGGCCATTTTGATCGGTCACATGATTTACACCCGGGGATTTTAAACATGGCTTCCGAATGTCGGTAATAAATGTTAACAATAATTATACGCCTGAGGCGAGAGAAACCAAGTTAATCGTTGTATTTATAATACATGACTGGCAGATCAGATACGAAAGGGAATCAAGTGAATTGTTCAAACATGTATTAACAATGTTTGTTTTATAAACATGAATGAAATAGGTGTCAAAAATGTCCATGGCGAGGCAAGAGAAAATTGCTCGATTTATTACCGTCCGGTAATATGATTTTGAGTTCAGATACGGCCAGTTAAAAAATAAGTTGTTCATTTGTATTAACAGTGTTTGTTTTCTAAATATACGGTACTCATGAAAATAGTTAGTGTTATTATTGTGAAAATGTCAGCGACAAGGCTTTACCACGTAATGACTTTTTTCAATAATTTAAAAAAAAATTAAACAATTGCATACACAATGCATTGTTATGAAGTTGTACTTATTTATTAATAAAATGGATACTATAAAAAACACCAAATCAATTACTTTATCTATCATTTTGATACATCGTGCTAAATATTAAGTATATAATTAAAATAAAATCCAATAATTGTTTTAATAAGGTATAAAATGTTGGCAAATCATAAACCTCTATTCAAAGGTCACCTCTGTTAAGAGGTCACTTTGGGTGCCTCCCGGTGACTGCTTAATACAAGTTTGACTGTATGTATAAGCATAACATGATTTCTTTAGACCTTGTTGCATAAAAAAAGCAGGTGGGCAGACAAACTATCTTAATGAGGTAACTGGCATTATTCACTTTATCTGATCATCTCATCTGAAAGAAGTCAGTGACAAAATTTAATGATTTAATACCATAATTTACAAAATCGTTTGGAATTAAATAAAACTCAACTTACCTCCAAGATCAGCCAGCATGATTTTGGTACCAGGCTCGACTGTTGTAACAGACTTTTTTCCAAAAACTGTTTTTGCCCCTTTGACTACATAGATAGCTGCTGCCTCTGGTTCCAAAGCAAGTTTCAGTTGATCAGATGGAATTTCAGCCTATTGTAAATTTTAAAAATATCAGCTTTCAGTTTATATGTAACACAAGCTCATGCAAATTCAGGTGTCATAAAACAGAACATTTCAACAATTAAGCTATTAACAGTAAAAGAGCGTTATTTCATGTGGATTCATGGAACATATGGAGCTACCTGTTCTGCAGCCTTTCTCATGAACTGTTTAGGGGATTCATCCCATATTGCTGGCACAGTAAGAATCCATAGTATTTCATCATTGGGAATCGTCATTTTTTTCTTTTGAAAAAGTTCAATACACTCATCCTTAAGATATCGAATGGATAAAGAAAACACATCTAGTGCCTTCATAGGGTTCTTCAAGTGATCTTCTATCTCCATGTCCATGTTAAATGGCTAAAAGGAAAACAAAGTTTCATACAAGTACATAATGAGTATACAAAGAAATGATGCTGAGAACTTTTTTTGTATAAAACAAAGAAAAAACATCATAAAGATAAGACTTTACGTAAAGAAAAAAATCTCGTCTGATAGTACAAAACAGTGCCCGGTAATTTTGTTACTTTGTTTGTGAACACGTGTCCTAATGTTGAGAAAAATGTGACAGAAATTTTTGTTACAGACAGACAGGCGGACAAACAAGAGTAAAACGTCAGAATACCCCCTCTCCTTCGGAATGAGGATTTATTTACAAAAAGGTTTCCTTACATAATGAGTAAAACCACATCCTAAAACCAGAACATCACTCATTTCACAATTTGGCTAACCATCTTGCTTAATTAACATAAGTATGTTCTTAGTTTGCCTGCTAGATGCACAATACTGGAATATTTATTCAAAAATTAGTGCATTGTCACTATACGATCATTAGACTCCTGCATCTTCCTCCCAACATCTGAACCACTAAACCAGGAGATACTAATGCATTATTATGAGTTTTTAGATTTTTTTTAAAAGGGATTAATGCATATTCACTATATGACCATTGACAACCCCTCCCCCAACACAAATATATAACTCATGTAAGTATCAAATCTAGAAAGGACTTCTTTTCTCATCATTGTGACATGAGAAGAAAATTTTTAAGAGAGGCTGTCTGTAATAATTGTGTAATTTTTGGAAAGTGGAAATTTTTTTTATAAAAAAATTCTGTATATGTAGCATTATTGATAAAATCAATAAAATCACAAGTGTGAGACATTTAAATGCATTCCTTACTATTTTCTGTATCGTTTTGTTGGGTTACACTACATGCCCAAGCTATTTCTGGCACTACAAACCTAGGTGTTTCAAGGAAGAAATCAGTAAGAATATACTAATCATACTGATAAATGGTACCTTTTTATCGTAAAGCTGCATTTTGAATTGGCGGAAAAATCTATATTCTTTATCATTTCCATCTTCCACTAATTCCTTGAAGATTTTTTCTGCTTCAAAACCAAATTCTATTACTTCATTTTCTTTATTCAAGAGCAATGATGTAGGTGTTTTTAGTGATTCCAACACATCCTTTGACCCAGTGTTCCATTTCCCAGAAGTAATATCTAAAGGGTCAGTATCTTTTCTCCAGAAGGCATATCCGGAGTATGTTGTTCCAAAATCCAAGGCAACCACAACTGACCACCACTCTTCTACAGAATTTTAATTTTACATTTAATAAGCATAATAACTTATTCTTGCACTCTAAAACATTCATTATTAATAATAACATAAACAGGCACAAGAGATAACAGTTTTAAAGTGAAAACACCAATTTTCAAGCTAAATTTGTATTTGTTCGCACAATCATGTAAGAGTAAAGAGATACCTTTAGATCCATCGTCACCAGAACGTCCAAATATTCTTTTAGATGGTACTGCCACCTGAGCTTGGTACATTGACCTTGATTTTGGCTCAAGTTTTACATGTCTTTTCTTTGGTTCATAATAATGTTTTGGTTTAGATTCATCACTCTCTATGAGACTAGAAATTTCCCATTCCATCTCACTACTTGCAGCCTTTTGGGTCATGTGTGAATCTTCAACTGGACAAAATTATTTTTGAAAATTCTACATTATAACAATATTTTCTTCCCATTAAAAAAAAATACCTGAAGAATTTTAAATAACAGTCACATAAACTCAATATTGCCCTTTCAAAAAGGTTACTCATTGAAGTAACCCTTTACAATATTGTTACATGTAGATAATGGGTTTTGTGGCAATGACACTATGGAGCGTAATACTTCCTTTATTATGTCATTTAATCATACCCATAAGGTACCTGTAGATAAACAACATTATATGGGGTAAGTCACTTGTACCATTATACAACCAGAGTTTGCCCAAGTTGATAGCATTTTATTATGTATAGTTTTTCTTGTGAAGTGAAAGGATTGACTGTAGTTTATTAATTAAATCTTTATTTTTCAGGTTTGCAACATATCCAAGAACCGGGAATCCATTAAGGCCGATTATGAAGCTAGTGGAAATCCCCAGAGAAAACGACATCGTTCCGGGAAGGCCCCCTCAGTAGAAGGAGCTCTTAAAGACTGGTTCACTACTGCTCGCAGCAAGGACATTCCATTGTCAAGCACTATTCTGCAGGAAAAAGCGTCATCACTTGCCACAACCATGCACATAGAAGACTTCAACCCCACCGCTGGATGGCTGGTTAGATGGAAACAACGGAACAATGTGTGATATAAGAAGTTGCACGGAGAGAGGAAGGACGCCAACACGCAAGCCGCTGAACATTGGACAATGAGAGTTTTACCAAGGCTACTACAGGACTACAGCGCAGATGATATATACATTGCAGACGAGACGGGGATCTACTACAGAGCACTACCAGATGGGACTTTGACCTACAAGAGTGAAAAGACATCAGGATCCTAAAAGGCAAGGGACAGAGTAACAGCGTTAGTGTGTGTGAATATGACAGAAACAGACAAGAGAAAACTTTTAGTGATTGGGAAAAGCCGTGATCCGAGGTGCTTCGGAGGGAAGAAGAGTCTACCAGTTACCTACAAAAGTTCAAAGAATGCCTGGAAGACCGGTGACATATTCCGCGAGTGGCTAAAGGAATTCAACCGGGACATGGTGCGTCAAAGAAGGAAAGTGCTGCTGTTAGTAGACAACTGCTCCGCCCACCCCAAGGAGGCTGCTGAACGACTTACCACTGTAAGAATGGAATTCCTGCCAGCAAACACGACGTCAATGATCCAGCCCTGCGACATGGGAATCATCAGGAACCTGAAAGCTTTATACAGAACGGGAGTTGTAAGGAAACTGGTAGAAGACATCGACAGTGTATCGACAGCCACGGACCTCACCAGAAAACTGACCATGCTGGATGCCGTTCATCTCCTATCCAAGGCTTGGAGGAATGTAAAGATGACAACCATTGTGAATTGCTACAGAAAGGCTGGATTCCTTCAGGAAGAGGTTGAAGCTGAGGAAGAAATCGATGTTCCCGACGGCATGGCGATAGAAGAGTTCAACGAGTAGATTGATCGAGGACCTGGAGTGTCATAGACTTCCTACAGATGAAGACCTGTGTGCTAAATTCATGGAAGATGAGTCACGGGATCAAGAAGAGAGAAGCGAGGACGAGGCCGATACTGGTGACATCGATGACGAACTTCCAAAAAGCGTAAAGGGTGCCAACAAGTGCATGGAGTACATGTGGAGGTCTTGGAGGAAAAACGGCTGTGACGATTTCAGTGACTACTATGGACTTCAGGAGAAATGTTAAATCATCTCCCTCAAGAAGAAAAGACAGTCCATGATCACAGAGTTCATCGATTGGATTCCATGAAAATTGAACCGGTGACCAAGTGAAAGTCAAATATGATTATGTGTTATGTGTTGTGTTAGTGCGGTGATCAAGTGTTCGTGTGCTGATATGTGACTGACAATCATATATTGCTTATGTTTATAATTTGTTTTTATTTTGTAGTGCTCATAGAAAATGTTTGTAGTTTAAGTGCTGAATAATAAATTCAAAAAAAAAAATAAGTTGTTTTTCTTTCCGGAAAGATTTAGATTATACAGGATCACTCCTTAGACAAACACACTTTCGGTTCAAGATGGCGTCTAATACATCGTATGATCATGGATAAGAGCAATCACATGAAGTAAATAACGGATTTAATCTTTTAAAATCAATAGATTTTATTGAATAGCGATTAAAAAAGCAAATAATAATACTTGCAAATTATTTTATTATGATATTTATTATATTAAACCGTGGAAATTGAAATGGAAGTGAAAACATTGATATTAATATATGAAAATGAAGTTATGTACTTTACTCTTGATTTTATTTGAAAGAGGAGATTGATTGATAAACACATTAGGATGAATGATAAATAGATAAAGAAACAGATAGATGAATTTCTAAGAGCTCAATAGTTTATGCAAACCATTTACAGGACAAAACGCCCCGAAATTTCCTTCTAGGAAAGTGTTCTTGCGCGTAAAATCCCCCATGGAGATTTTCAAAAGTTGGCATGTATGTGATCACCCAGGTGTAAGGTGGGCCCACAATGGGGGTTGAATTTTAACAAAGGAATATAGAGTAAATCTTTAAAAATCTTAACAGCTTTTCTGCCCGATCAGTTTCTGAGAAGAAGATTTTTTTCTATATATTCCGATGTGAAAATTCGACCCCCCAACTGTGGCCCCACCCTACCCCTGGTGAACATGTTTTGAACAAACTTGAATCTTCACTCCCTGAGGATGCTTCCACAAAAGTTTCAGCTTTCCTGACAAAATGGTTTTTTAAGAAGATTTTTGAAAAATACCAACAAATTCTCAATGATTTTATTATCTCCCCTTTAAAGAGGGCGTGGCCCTTCATTTTAACAAACTTGAATCCCCTTTACCTAAGGATGCTTTGTGTAAAGTTTGGTTGAAATTAGCCCAGTGGTTCTGGAGAAGAAGCCGAAAATGTAAAAAGTTTACAGACAGACAGACAGACACTGCTACACACCATCTATATAAGGCCGAGAGCACTATTCATGCTTCATAGCATTTAGGTATTTCATTCACACGAACATGTTGCATTGGTTGGAAAGATTTGTAGAAATGCATTTCTATTACAACTACTACACTGGTAAGGAATATATCTTATGAAAGACAAAACAAACAGTCTGAAATCCAGGCATACATATATCAAAAATCTTCTATCATATTGTAGAACGTTTACCCTTTTCAAACTTTTATATCATTGCACATGCGCAAACCATACTGTAGTAGCTCAAACAGTGACAACGTGGACTTCAGAAAACGAAGTGTATTTGTAGAGACTGATAAAAACGACAAATTGTTACTTTCCTGGATTTATTGGAGCTTATTTACAATGAACAAAGTGTAGTTCATTCATTTAGAAGTCCATGTAACCTGAATGCCTTGATCTGAAAGCAACAGACCATAATTTTCTTGACCGGTATAAATACACCAGTGGAAGTTGAGGAGCAACAGAAAATAACAAAATACTTTTACAAATTCATATCAGCTTTAAGTTTTCTCCATTTGTTATAGATAGAGTAGCTTTGGAATCATTAAGAAAGATACAAACAATATCTCAATTGTCACAATATCCGAACTATCTCGCACAGAAACAGTTTACTGTCCAACTTCAAGTTCACATTAAATGTGTGCAGGTAATTCCCATAGAGTGCATACTTGGCTTTCATCTTATTATAGATTACAATGTAAAACACTCTTTCCAAAGCAGATTATATTCTTGCATTCAATAATAATTCTGATGAGGTAACAACTTGGGATCATTTTCAGTTTCACCAAATAAATACCATCTCTGCACAATCTACTCCTGTTTATGTTTCGTGCATGTGTGCTGTCATAATAGTGGAAGACAACGGACTGTACTTTTAAGTTAACTTTTTTGAAATATATGAGCCTGAATTTCAGTCTGGTTTGTTAGGTGTCTCAATAAATATTCCCATCCAGTGCACCGACTTTAATGTTTTCTTTGAAACATGTTTTCGCATATCTTTGCATCTAATGTTCAAATAAATGAAATGCCTGAATATAGTGGAGCATGAAGAGTGCTCTAACATTAATATACATGTAGTGTAATAATACAAAATATAGAACTATATGGCCATTTGATATCAATCTCTTATTTACGAATATATTGGTGTGTTGAGCCACATTTAGATATAAAATTGATGCATAAAAATAGATATTATTTTGAAACTCCCTTAAATTAAAAATTATATCCTCACTCGATATGTGATCATCTTAAAATACTCAATATGAATTTCTATCTATATGTATTTTACTAAACTTTTTATCAAAAAATCTTTTAATTATTTTGAATCAGTATCATTTGAGTTGTACATATATATCAAACATTCTAAACAGGTACAGTATACATGTATATACATGCATTTCCAAGATACAGGAAGGTGATGCTGGGCTCTGTGTTGCACCTGAAGATGCTCCTAGTAACACTCTGTACGCTTCGTGTTACAGGGTGTAATCATGCATAAAACGTGACATCAAGGACAACATTTTCATTAGTCCACGCTCATCTAAGAACTAAGTAAAACTGGCCACAGCAGTGTTCAATGAGCTGTACTGTAGGTTTTACTCAGGTTAAAAATTTGCTTACCTTCCCCTTTTCTGATCACTTCGTATTCATATTTAAAGAGTTTTTCCCCCATGGTGCGCTGACGTGTAGTTCTTGGAGCTAAAATTAAACATCATATTTGCCAACATACTATGCCAACATAAAATAAATGAACTTTTACAGTTTTTTTGTAATGTATACTCACATTTGCTAAAGATGCTCTCATCTATTGGCATTTCGAGTTGATAGAAGTGATCTAATTTACAGTTGTCCAAAACATTCTTAAAAGCAAGTACATAGGCATCATTCACAATTATAGACATCAAGAAATCGAGAGCTCTTTCCTTGCGACTTTTGCTCATATCAAAAGTAAATTTCTTCATGGGATTTTCAAGAAAACCACACTGTTTGAAAGTTTCTTCTATTAATTCTGATTCAATTTCATCTATCACCCCTTTCAATTTTGAAAGCAATCCATGACGAACTTTTTCTGAAATATAAAAAAGTAATTACTATTTTAATGAATACATGTAGTAATGCCAAACTGGGATCAATTTTACCAATAAGTAACAAACTCTTAACAATATAGAACTTAATACAATTATTTATCATTACTAACCTGCTTCCTGGTGTTTATTTTCAGATGGTTTAATTTGATCAGCAATGTTACTTTTCCCCAATTCATGTAATGATTTGAAAAGTGCATCATAGGCATCTACCCCTTCTACAGAGCGTAACATGTTAAGGAGGCATTCTACTTTTCCTTTCCTTGTTTTCACACCATTGATAGCTTGTAAATTACCCTCATTCAAAATCCCCCTTTTAAGCAATTTTTTGGCCAAGATTGATGGTTCCACCTCTTCCACAAGCATACTCCAGTTTTCTTTTACTTTATTTTCCTTATCACTAGCCATTGTCTGATCAACTATGTTATAAAAAACAACCAAGAGAAGTATTACGATGACAGAAAAAATTGAGCAAGCCTAGTACATACTCAATGTTCCCACTGTGCTTAAAAATGCTTAATGGCAATGCATTAAATACATGTACACAAAAAAATAATTAGATTACAGGGAATAACACCAAGAAAAATAAACCATGGAAAATGTCCTGCAAATATACACATCTAAACATTATGTCCTAATCGTATAACCAATATTGGCTAAACTTAAAGTTAAAAAAGGGTATCCCCCACCCAAAATAATCAAATTGTAAGTTTCTACAGGCTTATAACATTATGGACATTAAAGCTGACATGAATTCGTAATTAAATACACATTATTTCCCTTTTATTTCTGACTACCGCCACTTATATCCAATGAGAGACAAATCAAAACGAGACCTAAATCCAGGCATACATTCAACAAGACGCCCACAGGCCTTGATGGTCACCTGAGTACCATGGCCCTTAGATGGACCTGTCAGTGAGTCCCATGTTTGCATTTTAAGCTTCATTTTGGAGTCTAAACCCTAATCTGAGACTCCTCTGACTGTTCCCCCCACTTTTATTATTTGTGTTTGCAAACATCAATTCATGAAAAAACAAGAGGCCCATGGGCCACATCGCTCACCTGAGCAACAATGGCTAACTACTTTGACCTAAAACACTTTAAATAATTAAAAATAGAAAAATTTAATATGTAGCAAAGTTAAGTACCATAATTTTATGATGTAAGATTCAATATTTTATAGAGGGGTGGGGATGAAAATATATTGCGATATATAAATTATATTTAAAACCGCTATGTTATTTCCTGCAGATTTTTTGCACATATTTGAACATTAATAGCTATATAAAGAAAAAAATTTCCGTACATTTTGGCTTTATTTGGGTGTTCAAATGATATTGTGCCATATGGCCCCTCGGTAGATTAACAAAAACTAAATATCCGAATTTTACCCTTATTTTTGCATATACTTATCTTTGACAAATGTACCTTTATGGAATACCACTTTTACCGAAAATAAGAAGATCATATGCAAGATATATAAATTTTTCGTCCCCCTTTCTATGATAATATAATATATGAGGGCATATACTAGTTGGTAAATTTTTCTCCCTCAACTATATGTACTTACTAGTTATTGTATTTTATTAAAATCTACCTATATGTGAAAGAAGAAAATTGTACCTCAATGCGCTCAATTCCTGAAATTAAAAACATTCAAAAAATTTAAATGGTCTTCCCTATTATAAACGAATGTTGTTTACCTGGCGTGAACTCGTGTGACGTTTTATAACCTTACTCACTTGATCGATGAATACACTCGACTGGAAAATGTTGTCACGTGATATGTTAAAGAGCTTTTCAATGTATTGACAGGCATATCACTATTGTACTAAGGCCCACCCATTATTTTCATCTTAATTCAAAAACAACAAATGGCTACAAACCAAGATGATTTTCCGCTGCAATATCTTCTTAAGAACGACGATAATGCAGATATCATCATAACTTCAGCATTTAAAATGTAAACGAACAAAAACATGGCCTCAGTTCTGTGTACAAACATAAAATTGTGAGCAAAGCTCTGTATCTTGCTTATAACTCGAAGCTTGACACTCAAATATGGTTAGTAAATAGAAAATTGTAAACAATAACAAGAGGCCCATGGGGCCACATCGCTCACCTGAGCAACAATGGCTTTATATGGGTGTTCAAAGGATATATTAACTTCCAATTTCCT